>QCXZ01000075.1:4039361-4416995 GCA_025024175.1 Rhyzopertha dominica
GGCATAAATACATGCTTGCTGGACCCATTGTCGTTATTAAGTACAGCATCTCGTATATAAGGCGAGCGTGTAACAACGTATTTGGTTAAACTTTTACCAAAAGAGTTTATCCTTTTCACTACATACGGCATAAATACATGCTTGCTGGACCCATTGTCGTTATTAAGTACAGCATCTCGTATATAAGGCGAGCGTGTAACAACGTATTTGGTTAAACTTTTACCAAAAGAGTTTATCCCTTTTCACTACATACGGCATAAATACATGCTTGCTGGACCCATTGTCGTTATTAAGTACAGCATCTCGTATATATGGCGAGCGTGTAACAACGTATTTGGTTAAACTTTTACCAAAAGAGTTTATCCTTTTCACTACATACGGCATAAATACATGCTTGCTGGACCCATTGTCGTTATTAAGTACAGCATCTCGTATATAAGCGAGCGTGTAACAACGTATTTGGTTAAACTTTTACCAAAAGAGTTTATCCTTTTCACTACATACGGCATAAAATACATGCTTGCTGGACCCATTGTCGTTATTAAGTACAGCATCTCGTATATAAGGCGAGCGTGTAACAACGTATTTGGTTAAACTTTTACCAAAAGAGTTTATCCTTTTCACTACATACGGCATAAATACATGCTTGCTGGACCCATTGTCGTTATTAAGTACAGCATCTCGTATATAAGGCGAGCGTGTAACAACGTATTTGGTTAAACTTTACCAAAAGAGTTTATCCTTTTCACTACATACGGCATAAATACATGCTTGCTGGACCCATTGTCGTTATTAAGTACAGCATCTCGTATATAAGGCGAACGTGTAACAACGTATTTGGTTAAACCTTTACCAAAAGAGTTTATACATGCCTAACCAGTCTCTTCTGCACTTGCATTCGTTAGATGAATTGCAAATTTCTTTATTGCTTTGAGAAGTCTAACAGATAAATGGAACGATTTGTCTTTGCTACTTGACTTCAGTTGTTCTAACACTATTAGTCTGTGAATATATTCTCCACAAAGGCATCACATACCTAGTTCACCGTCCTCAACGCTTATCTTCATTAGATAAATCTACCATTTGTTGATAAGTTTGGGCCATGAAGATTGACACCTTATGCCGATCGGATGTGGTGCCGTATTTTACAATGATACCATGCATAGAGTAATATACACGCCCAACCAGTCTCTTCTGCACTTTCATTCGTTAGATGAATTGCAAATTTTTATAATCCTTTGAGAAGTCTAACAGATAAATGGAACGATTTTTGTTTGTTACATGACTTCAGTTGTTCTAACACTATTAGTCTGTGAATATATTCGCCACAAGGCATAACATACCTAGTTCACCCTCCTCAACCCTTATATTCATTAGAAAAATCTACCATTTGTTGATAAGTTTGGGCAATGAAGTTCGGCACCTCCTTATGCAGGGCGGATCTGACGGCGTATTTTACAATGGTACCATGCATAATGTAATATACATGCCTAACCAGTCTCTTCTGCATTTGCGTTCGTTAGATGAATTGCAAATTTCTTTAATCCTTTGAGAAGTCTAACACATAAATGGAACGATTTGTCTTTGTTACATGCCTTCAGTTGTTCTAACACTATTAGTCTGTGAATATATTCTCCACAAAGGCATCACATACCTAGTTCACCCTCCTCAACGCTTATCTTCAATAAATAAATCTACCATTTGTTGATAAGTTTGGGCAATGAAGTTCGGCACCTCCTTATGCAGGACGGTTCTGACGGCGTATTTTACAATGGTACCATGCATAATGTAATATGCATGCCTAACCAGTCTCTTCTGCACTTGCATTCGTTAGATGAATTGCAAATTTCTTTAATCCTTTGAGAAGTCTAACACATAAATGGAACGATTTGTCTTTGTTACATGACTTCAGTTGTTCTAACACTATTAGTCTGTGAATATATTCTCCACAAAGGCATCACATACCTAGTTCACCCTCCACAACGCTCATCTTCATTAGAGAAATCTGCCATTTGTTGTTAAGTTTGGGCAATGAAGTTCGGCACCTCCTTATGCAGGACGGATCTGACGGCGTATTTTACAATGATACCATGCATAATGTAATATACATGCCTAACCAGTCTCTTCTGCACTTGCATTCGTTAGATGAATTGCAAATTTCTTTAATCCTTTGAGAAGTCTAACACATAAATGGAACGATTTGTCTTTGTTACATGACTTCAGTTGTTCTAACACTATTAGTCCGGGAATATATTCTCCACAAAGGCATCATATACCTAGTTCACCCTCCCCAACGCTTATCTTCATTAGATAAATCTACCATTTGTTAATAAGTTTGGGCCATGAAGATTGACACCATCTTATGCCGATCGGATCTGGTGCCGTATTTTACAATGATACCATGCATAGGGTAATATACACGCCCAACCAGTCTCTTCTGCACTTGCATTCGTTAGACGTATTGCAAATTTTTATAATCCTTTGAGAAGTCTAACAGATAAATGGAACGATTTGTCTTTGCTACTTGACTTCAGTTGTTCCAACACTATTAGTCTGTGAATATATTCTCCACAAGGCATAACATACCTAGTTCACCCTCCTCAACGCTTATTTTCATTAGATAAATCTACCATTTGTTAATAAGTTTGGGCCATGAAGATTGACACCTTCTTATGCCGATCGGATCTGGTGCCGTATTTTACAATGATACCATGCATAGGGTAATATACACGCCCAACCAGTCTCTTCTGCACTTGCATTCGTTAGACGTATTGCAAATTTTTATAATCCTTTGAGAAGTCTAACAGATAAATGAAACGATTTGTCTTTGTTACTTGACTTCAGTTGGTCTAACACTATTAGCCTGTGAATATATTCTCCACAAAGGCTTCACATATCTAGTTCACCCTCCTCAATGCTTATCTTCATTAGATAAATGTACCATTTGTTGATAAGTTTGGGCCATGAAGATTGACACCTCCTTATGCCGATCGGATGTGGTGCCGTATTTTACAATGATACCATGCATAGAGTAATATACACGCCCAACCAGTCTCTTCTGCACTTGCATTCGTTAGACGTATTGCAAATTTTTATAATCCTTTGAGAAGTCTAACAGATAAATGGAACGATTTGTCTTGGTTACTTGACTTCAGTTGTTCTAACACTATTAGTCTGTGAATATATTCTCCACAAAGGCATCACATACCTAGTTCACCCTCCTCAACGCTTATCTTCATTAGATAAATCTACCATGTGTTGATAAGTTTGGGCAATGAAGTTCGGCACCTCCTTATGCAGGACGGATCTGACGGCGTATTTTACAATGATACCATGCAGTGTAATATACATGCCTAACCAGTCTCTTCTGCACTTGCATTCGTTAGATGAATTGCAAATTTCTTTATTGCTTTGAGAAGTCTAACAGATAAATGGAACGATTTGTCTTTGCTACTTGACTTCAGTTGTTCTAACACTATTAGTCTGTGAATATATTCTCCACAAAGGCATCACATACCTAGTTCACCGTCCTCAACGCTTATCTTCATTAGATAAATCTACCATTTGTTAATAAGTTTGGGCCATGAAGATTGACACCTCCTTATGCCGATCGGATGTGGTGCCGTATTTTACAATGATACTATCAGTGATGGGCGTTTACGCGTAGATTATAATTTTCTACACTACACCCGTAGAAAATGTAGATAAAGTGTTAACGTGTAGATTTTGAGTAGAAAATGCAAGACGTGTATATTATGGCTAAATTGTATTCGCGCGCCAAAACTAAATGGAAATCGGCCCTCTGTTGGGCAGTTGGGTACTTCGACTAGCCGGATGTCGGCTGTTGCCTAATATGTACTACATGAGTACATGCTCTAAGGCTTCTAAGGTACTGCGTTGTTGAAGGTATTTCTGTATTGGGAGTGTGGTGTGTTGTAAGGAATAAACCGGTAATAATTTGGATAATTAGACATAATCCTAGAATTTTGCTTTACCGAAGTAATTATTGAAAGGTAATAGTGGTCGCCGACGTTCTTGTACTCGTATGGTTATTCGTTTTCTGGTTTGTCGTTTTAGTGTTTTACGAAATGCCGGGAAGGCACAGTAGTCCGGCTTTAGAGCTATTGGGATTTAATTTGATCAAGGTTGGAAACAAATATGCTGCCTATTGTAACGTGTGCACCAGGAATTTAAAGAATACAGCAGTTACAAGGTTACAAGCACACAGGTAATGTACATAAATTCATTTGCAATACTTATTAACTTGTTTTCCAACTTTTACTGTTTCTTTCTTATTCAGAAACGTGTGTCGCAAAAGACCCTTAAATGAACGAGCAAAGGGTGTTGGAGTCAACAGTAGAAGCGATGATACCCCAACCCCTGATGAATCCATGGCGATGGTTATCGGTACTGATACTGATCAACCCGCAAGTGAAATTGACGTGCAGAGTGTGCATACGAACAGCGAGGTTTGTAAACAATAGCATCATAGTTGACATAATGTTATGCCGCCTAAAACTACTCAGGCTCAAGTTTTCTTTATCTTTTTAGGTACAACCTTAAGTGATACTTTTGACACATAAGGTGAATTATTGTAAATATTTTTTATTTTCTATGGATTTCAAATATTCAAAATTTTCTTTAATTATTAATTAAGTACACAAAAATTTGTTATGATTATTCGTTTATATCATTGTTTTTACTTTTCTTAGTTTAATTAACTATTAGTAAGTTAATAAATTTTAAAATTATAAAGTAGTCAACAAGTCGATGGGTTTGTCTTGTTTTTCGCTAAGAATACCTGGTAATGATACAAATTCAAGGCAAAAGTCGGCATCTAACTATGCAGCAACATTTGTTATATGGGGTAAAGTAAAAGAATTTTTACAACAATTCACTTTATTTGCCAAATATCATCTGCAAATATTTTTTGGACAACCACTATGCCATTTTTAGAGTTAAAAAAGACCTTTATTTAGATATATCACTTAGGTCGTACCTAAAAAAATAAATAATATACGAGCTTGGGATTTTTATGTGGCAGATCCGGTATAGAATGTTGTTTTACATTTTATTTGAGACAAACTCCTGTGTATCATTTCAATACATTCCATTATTATGATCCACTACATAATGTACATACGACTATTTCTCTTGAACAAAGTAGTACTCTTATTCAAAATAAAATAAGAATACAAATTGCATTTCTATTATGAAATATGTTCAAACTTTTACATAATTTAAATGCTTCCCGAATTTATCTGTTTATTAAATTTTTGTTTCACTTGAATAAATGTGATTCTCTAATATTTCATCTCATAAAATACGTTGTATGAATTTACTAATTTCCCAATTTTAACGTTGCCTGAATTTATCTTACACTTGAAATATGAAAACAGTTTTAATATACTCTATGCTTCTATTCAAATGTGAAAACGCTGCAGAGACAATTTTCATTATCAGAAATTGCTCATTGTAGAACTAGCAATTTCTCGTAATGGGAATTCTTTTTCTCTTTCTGAATGTGATGATTCCCTATATAGAAAGAGAGAGAATTAAAATTATTTACATATATTTGAACTGTCTGATAAATTCATATAACGCTAAAATTGGGAAACAAATAAATTCATGCACATATTTTAAGAGGCGAAATATTAGGGAATCGTTTTTATTCAAGTGATACAAAAATCCAACAAACAAATTCGAGAATCATTTAAATAATAATTTCCATTATGAGGAATGTATTTTTCTTGAGAGAACAGTGAAATAAAAAATCTCATAATTAAAATAAAAATTTTTGATCATTCAAATAAATTCTTCCTCCTAAGATATGTATAGTGAGTTAGGCATATATTTCATAGGAGAAATAAGTCTTATTTACATTATACATAAAAAAAAACATAAAAATAAAATGTATTTAAATGATACACAAGACTTTATGTTGAATAAAAAGTAAAACAGCGTTTCAGACTTACAAGGTTTTTGTTACAGACCAACATTAGTGTATCAAGTATTTAATAATTATAAAATCGGCATCAATTTTACACTCTCTATATTTTTTTAATTGGTTTATGAACTTACGTTGAAATTTCATGAACTCTTTTTAAATTTTGCCATGGGATACATTAAAGTACTTAAAGTTTATTAAAAGATTGAACGTAAAAATTCTGTACACCATAAAAATCAGGTAACAATTATTTGTTTATTTTTCCATCGTTTAAACGATCCTTTTTAAAGTTTCATGTTATTTTTGGAAAAGAGGTAATTTTTTTGCACTGGTTTAATGGTTTTGTCAACTTCTGACAATTAGCCAGCTCATTAGGTTTTGTATTCTTTTTTTTTTAAATGTATATACAATACATATATAAATACTGCGCTTAGCCACGCTGCCCACTCAACCACCGAGGCTCGCTAAAAAGAGGTTAGGGCGCTTTCTCTTCTCTATTTTAAGCTAAAATCAACTCCATTTTTTAAATCTGAACCAATCACATACCCCAATTTAAGGTGTTGTCATAGTTACTGGGTTGATTTTAGCTGACATCATCTTTAACGAAGAGAATAGGAACCGACCCTTTATCCATTGTGAAGTGTCAAGGCATCAAATAACAGTAACTAAAGAGTCAAACTTTTCAAAACTAACCGAACAACTGACAAACCTGTCAAAGTTATATAATCCTTAATCAATCTCTACACTCTACACTTTACAGCTATAGCTTTAATGGCAGATTAAATGGCTGATTGCATGGTTAACCAGACCTGGTTAATCCAGGTTAACAAGCTGGTGTCACGGAAACATTTCTTTAAAGTGTTCTTCCCTGGATGTCATTCATATAATGCACTTCTTAACCATATTTTACTAAAATATTAAAATATTTTATTTAAACATTATCTATTGATAAAAAATTTAGACTGATTAAGAACTTCAATATTTTTAGTGGTCAGACATGGTTCGAGTTATTGAAATTTGACAGTTTTGTTATCGTTACAAGTACCATTTGACTTACGAGAACTTGCTCCTGAGGTTGACGTGCCTATGGTTGCGCACTGGACACAATATAGTAGCACTCGGGAGCTTCAGCTTCAGGCTGGGATTTGGGTCAGTTGCATACTGACCCAAATCCCAGCCTCAAATTGTTGTCAGTCGAGCTTTAGTAAGTTCTATTTATTTAAACATTATTTGTTTTAGTGCTGGGTAGAAATGGAGGTTAATAAAGATGGAACCTTGTCAGAGGCGAATACTGATGATATATTGCCTATCGAAGTAGATGTTTCAGTTGAGTCGTCACCAAGGCCAACATCATCACGGAGAAATAATTCATTGAGAAATTTCATGGATCACTTAACAAAACATGAAGAAACCTTATTGAATGAATCATTAGGGGAATTTATATTTGGGTGTAATGTTCCTTTCGTTGTGACCGAATCGGTGTATTTCAAGAATTTTATCAAGACTTTGAGGCCAGCATATGCTGAGCGACTACCTAGTAGGAAAACATTAGCAACCACCATTTTAGATGCAACATATACCAACTGCGTTAAAAAATGCAGCACAGCCCTGAACTCTGAATCAGTGCTTTTAATTGATGGGTGGAAAAATACTTCTTCAAACTCCAAAACTGTTGTGACGATCCTACACTGCTCAGACGGTAAACAGGCATTTGTGGATGCATGGGGTTTATCAGGTTCCACAGAGGATTCTGATAAACTTGCAGAAATTGTGATAGAGTCTTCAAAGATAGCTTTAAATACTTACAACAGCAAGGTTTATGCAGTTGTATCTGACAATGCTAGTGTCATGGTCAAAATGTGGAAATTAGTTAATCACTGCGTATGGCATCTTTTTGCAGGCTGACTACAGAATGATTCATATGAACTGAAAAAATCCAGACATTTAGGTGTATATAAGCAATTTCGGTTCATTTCAAATTATGATGGGATTTGGTGATTTTTTTTCTAGATAGATCTATCTAGGGACTTTATTGTCTACTAAATATGAGCTCCATCTAACAAACTTAAAATAAAATAATGATTTGCGGAGTTTTGTGTTTATATCTAAAATAGAAATGCAGTTTAGTTCAGCCTACACTCGCTGTATGTCGCCACTTTGACTAATTTTCATACCACGACTCACCTATTTTCTTTTTCTTGTATGATGGCAAGACCACTTGAAACTCGATTGATTTTTGTGCATATACCAAATAAAAAGTTATTAATGAGTTTACATATGTGTGTGGGTGTGCTATATAATCATATATACCTACATGTTATAATAAATAAGATTTGATAGGTATTTATAAAAATTTAATAACTTAATTGCAGTACCCACAGCGATGAGTCGCAGATTTACGACCGCAATATCAACACATCAAAAAGCAATTAAACGATACTGTTGCTTAGAGCGCATCTGCAATACAAATATTGCGGAATTATAACGGCAGGACTATACTGGTGCCTTGTTACTGTGAAAGTCGAAAGCAATATCTGAGTATTTGACCTGAGCTTCACCTTTAGTGGGTGGTCACTATGGCTACCTATTACATCCATAACATGCGGTAGTTGTTTTATAAAATGTATAAAAAGCACGTCAGCTCATTTACGTCCCCTTTTTTTACCGGGGTTGTAAGTACATCAATTGTTAAATTCTCTCGCCTGGGTTTTGAAGGCTGACTTTATAATTTCGACAATATCAAAGGCGTACTGGACATGGGAATTTCTATTTGTGTATTTACCAAATGTTTTTTCTGATGCTGAGCTTTTTAATTTCCAAAAGTTCTAAAAGGTTCAGTTTTTTACCTTTCCTTTCACAATGTAAAACTTTAACGTCGTTTTCATCTAAGTAATGGTTATTTTTTATGCAATGGTTAGCAAAACCTGTTGTGCTTTTGATTGAATTTATATTCGCAACATGTTCTTTAATTCTGTTTTTAATAGCTCTACCTGATTGTCCCGTGTACATCATGTCACATTGTCTGCATTTTATTTGGTAGATGCCGTTTTTGTTCAATTTATTGGATTTTGGCTTATTGTTAACTAGGTTTACATTGCGAAAGTAAAGGTAAAAAACTGAACCTTTTAGAACTTTTGGAAATTAAAAAGCTCAGCATCAGAAAAAACATTTGGTAAATACACAAATAGAAATTCCCACGTCGAGTACGCCTTTGATATTGCCGAAATTATAAAGTTGGCCTTCAAAACCCAGGCGAGAGAATTTTACAACTGTACTTTACAATATCCCTGTAAAAAAGGGGACGTAAACAAAATTCTGCACAGTTTAGTATAACGCTGTTATCTCTTTGACAATGACCGTATGGTCGAAACGATCGCCAGAGTTATCTGATAAATCAAGTGAGACAAAGCACATACGTTCAATCAACTTGTTTCCAAGCTACCTAATAAACTATAAAATGTTGGGAAATTTTGATCTTTTCTTTAACAAATGTACCAAATGTTAATATCTGTGAACGATGAGTACAATAATTTTAAATGGTATTGTTACAGACTACAGAAAAATTACGTTTTGCAAAATACCACGAAATTTCTTTTATGAACAAGATTACTTTTGCCATCTTGATACACTTTTGGCACCAACGTTATGCACTTTTCATAGTCTTCTGAAATAGCCAATACTATATGATGAGGAATAAAGTTTTAACGTTGACATAAACTTTTGTTCGCGACTGTTTCCTATGTCGTTCAAGTTCATCTCACCGGAGCAACCGGTTTTTTAAATGGGATGAAAGATGAGGATGGCAAACTATTAGGTAATAAATAGATGAACTAGATTCGAAGTTGGCAACATCAGGTGTCAAGGCTATACAACAGAAATGATAGTTTGGGAGTATGCCACAGAAAGCAGTTTATTCAAGAAGAAGGATTCTCGTTCAGTTCGTATACGACTAGTGGAAATATCATTGACGAAGCTAAGAAATTTTCCTGGCAGCATAGCCTAGAATGGGTCAAACTAACAAATAAGGCAGCTTTTGTTCAGTATTATTTCTACAGTTGCTCAATGTTTTGAGTTTAACTATTATATAAGTTGACCACCTTTGAAAACCAAATGCAGAGGTAATGTTCTTTGGTTTAGAGTAGCAGTGACAACTATTATAATCGAACGAGTAGGAAAAAGTTAGTTTAAGTTTTGTTAATTTTGACAGCATCTTTCACATTGCAACTCATCACATATTTCGTTTCAATTTTGTAACCGCATACGCAGTGCTGCGAAAAGCGAAAGCATATTACGTGCTATTTTTTCTTATTTTGAAAATGCCGCGATTCACTGATCGATTTGATTATCGACAAAAACCGACCGCGTAAAATCGGTTTCGCGTGAACGACCAGAAAGGAAAAGTATTTATCGGAGAAGAATCAAGATCGCCGATAAAACTTGAACTTCAAACGAATAAAAACTAACCGGTGAAACTGGAGCGTTACTAAAAATAGAGCGGAACAGGATTACGAAATCGTGTTGTAATTCATTAGAAAAAGGAACGAGTTATTGGCGTTTGGGTTTTTGTTGCTGTTCTGTGAGTTTCGATTGAAATGAATTATAAATTTCTTTTCCGCGTTAGTTTTAATAATAACAATTATAATAATATTTATTTTCCTACAGGTTTAGCACCCAATAACAGGAAAATTACAGTTAGAAAAATAATATGAAGTGTAATACACTGTTATGACGACAAAGTAAACTAAATAAATACATATTGCAATATTAATAATAGTTTAACCTAACAAAATAAGCATAATATACAGGATAACTGAAAACGTACATATTCAACAATTTGGTTTAAAATAAAGGACTTAGAGATATAGTGTATATCGCAAGAACTACAAATAAAGTTAAAATGCCGGCACATAAGCACTATAGGCGATCTTAGAAGCACATTCGATCAACCAGTGGAATAGGAAAAGGTTATGTTCTGACGAGAACTGACACGGGGCACAGCATAGTTAATCTTCTCAAGCAACCAACTACAATCTAAATTATGGTTAACTAGATTATAAAGAAATGCGACAATAACATACAAGTACGGCTAGTTTCCAGTGAAGCAAAATTAAACCTGCTTAAAAGAATTTGGTGATCACTGCCTCTCGGCGGATAAAAGCTATCGGTTAAAAATGACAAATATTTAAGAAATTTTCTTTGTACATATACGAGTTGATCTATATAACAACTATAAATAGGAAACCATATTAACGCCGCGTATTCTAGCCTAGTACAAATAAGAGAACAATATAATAATTTTAAAGTGCGTAAATTAGTGAATTCCTTACAATTTCTATAAATGAAACCATAAGAATTGTATAATTTTGCAATTATATCCAAGATATTCGTTAAACGTAAACTTTTGAACAAACACGACCCCGAGATCCTTAAACTTACTGATTCTATTTAGGACTTCATTATTGATTTGATATTGATAAAGTAATATATTATGTCTACGAGTGAACGAAAGCACATTGCATTTTAGGACATTTAAATCTAATCTATTCAGATCACACCACGTTGTTAAAGAATTTAAGTCGTTTTGAAGGATCAAACAATTGTCTGTAGAATAAATGTTAGTGAATAATTTAACGTCGTCTGCAGACAATAATTTATAACAATTTAATGTGTCTGGTAGGTCGTTGATAAATAGAAGAAACAAAAGGGGACCTAAATTGGATTCTTAAGGAACACCAGAGTTTGGCCAAAATGGGTTCGAAACAAAGTTAGCATAGCAAACCCTATTTTCTCTCCCAATAAGATATGATTTAGACAGTTGAGTAAGTGCGACAGAGCAACCAAACCCTTCCAATTTAGCTAGGAGGGTGTAGTAATCAGTTTGATCAAAAGCCTTTCGAAAATCAGTAAATATGACGTCAACTTGATCTTGAGAGTCAAATACTTCAGAAACAAATTGTCGCAAAAAGTTTGATTATAAACACCCCGTTTTTATTAAAATCCTAACATTATCTAGAAACACATGCCTAAATTTGAACTGAAACAAATTGATTCAAAGAACGTAAAGTCCTCTAGAGCAGTTCGAGAATTTTTGTATGTATTATCTTAGGTGTGGATGAATTTCCATTTTTTGTCCTTGAATCTTACAGGCCTTAACATTTAGACAGTAAATATGAATCATATTTGAAGTGAAATTCAATGAACAAAATAATTTTAACCAAACTCAAAATTTTTAAGAACCATCAAAAACTAACAATTTCCTATTTCCTGTTATCTCCTCCCAGGTATCGCTAATTATTACGACAATATGAGGTCTCAGTTAACTTCTAATTATTTTGAGAGACGGTAATACGTATCTTCCCGAGGACGTAATAGACATTCAGGACATTGCTGTAACAGGCCTTTCTGGAAAAAATGAAAACGAACTTTCGATAATCACTGTGGAAGAGAACGTTGGCAAGTGCACAAAAGCGTTGTGTAATAGCTATCATCGCAGGCGGCAAGCAGCTAGGAGTGAATGTAGATTTTAGAGTACCTGGTTATTGATTCAAACTATTAAAGTGAAGTAGGCATGTTGGAGGACTTCTAATCTCGGTACTTCAAATTGAATTGGAGTTTTGACTTTCATCTCTGCATACTCCTGGGTTCCGTCTTTTCCTTATTTCGTATTTTTTTCTTTTCTATTATTTCTTGCACTTTCCTGTTCCTTTTCATTAATTTTTTTACTTATTTTCTCTATTACACTGACATTATGTCTCTTGTTGATAGTCATCTGTTATGTTGTGGTAAGTTCTTGTTGGTATGTTGCATGCTGGTACTTTTCCATTGTTTTGGGTAGTTTTTCTATCCTATTGACGTATCAATGGTTGTGTCCGTTCCTGCTTCTTTTCTATAAATACTTTATTATATTTCTTTTCCTGTTTTAATTATTTTTATATCTAAAAAATTTTGTTATCTTGTTCTATTTCCTTGATAAATCCTATATTCTTATTTACTTTAGTTATATCCAGATGGAGTTTTTCAAGTTCATTAGGTGTTCTCTTGAAGATGCATAGTACTTCATCGACATAACTTATCCATTTTACAATTTTGTCAGTCCAAGAGTTGTTACTCATTATTTCTTTATTTGTACGTATCTGCCAAAAGTTGGGATAAAGGAGATCCCATTGGCAGACTTTCTGTGATATACGATACTTCGTTAAACTGGAAAAAATTGGTCGATTGCTAGTTTTAAGACTTGTAGTAAGTTATATTTATCTGTCAATTCTATTGTTGTTCGATGAATTTGAATTGCATCTGCCGTACGTATGCTCGAAAATGAGCTTTTAACATCAAACAAGCAAATGATGTTCTCTTCTGGTCATTATAAGTTATTAAGTTCTTCTATTAGCTCACTGTAGTTTCTTATGTCCATTTTGCTTAGAAATGTTTTTTTTTCTAGCAATTTGTTTGGTTTAATTTATCTATGATGGAAGCTATAGGTCTTAATGGACATCCCTCTGCGTGTGTTTTTATTTGGAAGTAAAATTGCGGGTTCCTGGGGACCATTCTCTTTGGTGTACAAAGATGATTGTAGACAGACTTTCAAACAACTAAAAATTATGACCCTTCCAACTCAAAATCTTCTGTACATTAACCAGAATATTGACCGTTACCCGTTGCATAACTACATTCATGATTATATTAMAAGAAACCATAAAAAATCTMCCCTTAAGATATGGGACTAGCACGTATGTACTACACGAAATGCAACTGATAACTACGGAATTAAACTTTTCAACGTTCTCTCCCCTTGATGTAAAAAGTATGTCCTATAATAATTTTAAACAATATATTTAAAAAAATCTTCATCAGAGTACGCTTTATGACATTGATATTGATTGTGCCGTCTTAGTAATTGTAACAAGTATTTTAGACGTGATATATTTGTACATCTTATTGTAATCATAGCTGTGAATGCCCTGACTTGTGCAGAGCATCTTTTTATATACTTATGGACCAACAAATTATTATTATTATTATATTAATATATTAAGAACAAAATTGTTTAAGTATTTTTTTTACATAAACCGTTGATTACAACAATTGCAGTGCATTTTTAAATTCAGGGAATCAATCACTATGTCAAAAAGTAATAAACAAAAATTGAACGAATATAAAATAGCAAAATATCTATAATACCAGCTTATACAGTGGTCTGTTTACCATTATGTTTACACATTCAGTAAATTTGTGTCATATACTAATGAATGGTTATTATTAATGAAGCAAAAATATTTGTAGTGTTTAAGCAAATTTTATTATCTTATATTTTCCAAAATGTGTGTTTTGACGTTCACAATAATGACCAGAAATGAAGGGAATGCCAAATTCCAGTGCAATACGATACGTGACGTCTTTTATGTTCTCTTCAGTATATAAAACAAATTGCAGTAATTGCACACATCAAGAAACTCCTGTCTGCACCTACCAATTATAGTTAGTTTCAAGAGAAATCCGTAAATCATCTAACACTGTTACGTTTGCTAAAGGAAGGAACAACTTCTGGCAGTTGAATACTATTCGCACACCTGTGCTGTGGAGTTTACTAAATGAATGATTTCACTGGACAACCTTTGACTTGCATCATTATATGCTGCGAATCTTGGGCCTTGTTTCCTACTTGTTGTAAATATTTTACTTGGGGAAAAGCTAAAGTTATAGATGCACTAGCTGGCTTACGTTCACCTATCGGGAATTAAGTTATTATTTATTAACCGGAATATGCTTACATAATATCGTTGATTTATTTTTTTTAATTTTTTTAATTATTTTCAACTTAAAATGCTTATTGGCTGTTCTGGGCTACATATTAATTTCTTTAAGCTGTAGTTGCCTGTGATTTAATACAATTATCTAAAAATACATTTTAGAACAAAAACCAGTTGGATAAAAAACACATTTGCCCATATATTGCCTCCTTTGAGCTTTTATTTATAGTTCAATTATTAGCAGAATAAATAATATAATTCTTGAGCTAATAGACGTCATTATGAACAATTATTTAAACGCAATTAATTATCTTATTTGAGGAGTAATAAAGTTCCTATGTGTAAGGTTTGTTGATAACGTAATTTAATCCTTTATGAGAATCCATTTGAAATAAAAATCCACATCATTTTCAGAAAAAAAAACGAAAGTGGGATCCAAAAATAGAATTCTAAAATTATGATTAACATATCTGATCAATGAAATTTTTTTAGTCATAATGTGCGTATTGAGTACCTATATTCCATCAATTCTAAACCTGCCGTATAAATTCGCCCCCAACGCAATCGTAATCTGATTACAATTCAACCAATTCGTGCACAATTTGGGGCCATTAATCTTTACCCCATAATTTACGACACCTTGGGTTCTTCCTCTAAGCCGCTAATATAAAATTCATCATCCATCTGCTTACACAACTTTCTTCGTCCAGCAGCCAATATATCACCAGAACGCGGTCCACGCAATTAGGCATTTTTGACCGTAGATTTCACAAGAATCTCCTGTCCATCATGACTATCATTAACGTTTCCGCGTCCACCTCTAAGTTATTCAACCGGACAGGAGCGGATAAGTCCACAGCGTCGGGAATTACAAAAACTTTTAATTAAGTCGGCACAATTAGAAACTGTAACATAATAGAGGCGGTTTCACCACGGTCCAGAACACAATGGCAGTTTTTCCTTTTCAGCGGCGGCATCAGTTTCATTGTTTGCTTCTTCAAGATCTCCTTGTGGACATTGTTATTTGCGTTGGCGATGTTAACATTAATTTTCTGAATACGGATTCTACTTACTGTTTGTCAATATTTAAATATATTACAAGCCCTGAAATTGCCTCAAATTGTTGACCAGCCTAGAGGAATTTCTCTGCATTCCCTTACTTTAATTGACCACATAATTCAGTCTGTCTGATCATTCAATTTATGATCATAGTGTGATGTCCTGTGATGTAGACACAACGGTCTATAGTCCGGTAATTAGCCCAAAGCAAATTGAGAAATCAATCCCTTCTTTTCTTCTCCCGCAAACCGTTTCAGTAAGATATGAATTTGCATAACATTCGCGTGCAGGGAAGGTACTTGTTTATCACGATTTACCCAGAATTTATAAGAAAAAACTTAAACCTCAATGAACGGGCGTATCCAAGTTCGACCGTCACTGCAAAAATAATCCCTTGTTTCTAAAATTGAAGATAGCTGAGTTTCGAAATGTCCAGGTAAACTTAATAACTTAATACTTTAATACGGATTATCGTAGTCGTTTTACCTTTAACTCTTTTCTAAATAAAAAGGATAGCAGGTAGCAGGTATAGAGCAATTAGAAACAAAATTCATTTAGTTGGCAACCGATCGTCTTACGCGAGAGTTATCCTTGTGACATTTTTGTACTAATTCGAAGTGAATTTCCTTTTTCAACATGCTTCATCCATGGGAAAATGCAAAAGAAGCTGATATGAGTAAGGAAAATATGGTGCCTACCGTAGCCTCAGTGAAACAGAAATTAAATGATTCAAGATATGACATTGAAAGTTGTGACGAAATTGAATATAATTACCAATATAGCAAATAGCATAGGACCTAGATGAGAGCCCTACCGTACGCCAGATATTACAGGTACTGTAGACAATATTGAGTATTTTATTGTTAGAACTTGGCTCCTATTAAATACTGCAATTTAATAAGAAGAGAGCGTTTATACACGGCACCTACTTGAGCTTTTTTATCCATTATTTCTGACAGATGCTGAACAAAAGCAACGATATTAGTTACTGTCGATCTTCCACTGAAAAACCCGTGCTGGCGTTCACCTATGTGTTGTTTAATATTGAAAAACAGTTCACCAGTAACAGTTTTCAAAAACTTTACCAAAATTGACAAGACTGATATGGGACGATAGTTTTTAGTCTGATCACCTGATTTATAAACAGGGACATTTGCTTGGAAACACACCTTCTTTCAAAGGCTTATTGAATATTATACTAAGTGGTTCAGCAAGAATCTCACTGCCAGGAATGCCGTCCGATCCGGTGCCCTTACGTATATCTAGTGAGATAATTTTTTTATTTCGATGTAATTGGAACGAATATTGATTTCTTGCAATACTTTCCTCTTTAAAAGTTTGTCCAAAATTAACGTAGTTTTTAGGGCTGTTTCAATACACCTGTTTTCTTCTGTGAACAGTTCTGGAACATGAATAAACAGGTCAATTAAATATATTCTTGAATTTTGATTGTATTAATGTTGTTAATAGCTTAAACTAGTAAATCATTGAAGTATTTCAACGTTACATATACCGGCACACTAGGGAACTTTTAATTGAAAAATCTATTGGAGGTATCGGTAACCTATTAAAAATGTTTCAACAATAAGTTTTTTGAACACCAGGAAGGGACTGCCATGGGAAACAGTAWCKCCATCTCTGACAAATGTACTATTCGAAATAGATCTCAGAAATAAATACCAATATTTCTCTCGCATATGGTTGCGTTACGTGGATGACGTTTTTGTCACCTTTGACACTAAAGAATTGTAATACTTATAATAACTTGTTAGAAAATTTAAATTCCCGTTTCACATGTGTTAATTTTACAATAGAAAGAGATGTATTGGTATCAAGAATTGATGTGTTCAGAAAATACAGATACAAATAGCTTTATAATCTAGGAATAACAACATTCTTATCAACATAAACTTTCGGCTTTCAACTTTTTAGTTTTCCTTCACCAAATATGACTTTAAAAAAGAAGTCAAATATATTACGAATGTTGCAGTCCAGAAAAAACAGTAGAAAACTTACTTATGAAAATATAGAAAACAACAGATTGTAAACACCACCACGTTATCTTTACCAATTACTGTAGAACATAAATTTTAAAAAAATCTGATTTTGATTTTGTAAGATAATTTAGTTAATTCAGTTTTGATAGACCCCTGATTTCCTCCGATATCACTTATAATTTCTTGTGATATACCCTCAAATTCCTTAATATCTCCTAATATCCTCCGAAGTCCGATGATATCCTCTGAAATTCCCTAGATATACCTCGATATTGTTTTAAATTTCTCTGATATCTTTAGAGGTGTACACAAAATATCCCCAGTTGTTTACCTCTCCTTTAGCAACCATCTGCATGACCTGTGGCATGCTATGGTTAAAGAACAACCACTCCGAAAATTTAGCATCGCTTTTATTACACGTTTTAAATGAAGTGAATACTTACAGGTATGTAACTCATATCGGTTACGTTATGCGTTCTTGATTTTTGACTCTTTTTGTTAAGGAAGATGCTGCATTTGGACGATACAAGCACTTGGTTAAAGAAACTTCTTGGAAAGAAGATGAATCAGAAAAAGGCGCAATGTGACTAGCGAGGAAGAGTGTATGTTGTATGTTTGCCATCGTCTTGTCTTGTCACTTTTACTTGACGAAAATAATTTTATAATTCGATAGGTTTCTTCCGCCTTCTGGCAGCAGTATGAACAATGCCACTTTAACGAATAAAACAAGTACCACCTTTCACCAGGCCCAAATTAGGTCTAACATCCATCCATTCCAATCATCTACTAACCACGCTCATTATCCTGAGCCCCGAAACACTTGCAATCTCTCAAAAAAATCAATTACCCTAATACAGTTGCGACGATTTCATAAGCGCTCTTATAAAAGCTTATTAGATTATCTCATGTAGGGTAACGTTCGACCAGTGATGCAAGGAGAGATCCTCGCGGAACGGCAAATGGTTCTGACCTTTTGGACGAAAAATGTGAATTTTATATGGCCAGGTTCGCTCTGGCTAACCGACAATCGCGTTTATAGAGGTGCACTTCCGTTTTCCGCGATTGTTGCTTAGGTGAATGGCTGGGGGCATTCTTAAGTAGGTACTGTGAATACAACTACAGTGGCGTAGACAAGCTGCTTTATGATCTTCGTTATCTCTTTGAAGAATAAGTCCTCAGAACCTTGCTGAAAAAGTTTATACACGCCGCCTATACCGATTGTTGTCCTGGAGAAAATCGGTTTGCGCTGTAGTATCTGCTGGTCTTCTCTAGGTTCGACGATGATATAGTCTACTATTTTAAAAGTACTCGAAAAGTTTCGCGCTATGGAGTCACTCGGGGCATAGTGATGGGGCCAGTATCATTACTTGAATGACTTTTGAACAATTAGGACTACCACATTGACATTTGTAAATCTACCATAGTAAATATTTTCAAAAGGGAACTCAAATACTTGTTATAGTAATGCAACTCTCTTACTGTTATTACAACCCTGCAATTCATCTTGAACAGCAAGTTACCGCAAATAAACGGATTACCATAAGTTTAAGTCCGATTTTCGGAAGATTGTTAAGCTGGGTCGGATTATTTAAAGTTCACTACCGGTCCAACCAAAACTAGCATTCAGTCTTAGTATTTGTGTGCGCGTGACAAGAGAAGAGAAAAATGTTCCGTCCTTGGAAAAAAGCTGCTCCAAGTACCGCTCAGAATGAAGTTGCTGACGCTGAGATATAAGTGCAAATTGAAGAAAACAAGAGGAATCGTCGTTATCTTACTCAAGATACCAAAGAAATCATAAAAAATGTATACAATTTTTTGATAAAAGAAGAGTGCAGTGCTCCGTTAAAAGTGACAAGTGAAATGGTTGGTGTCCCCTACACGACTGTGAGATGTTATTGAAAATAAAGGCAATTCAAGAAAATCACGCAATTCGGAGAAATTTCTAAATATATGAAAAGAGCTTGGGATAGAAATTAAAAAAGTGATTTACAAAATGTATAAGGAATAAAGTTCCAACTACGGCAAGTCTGAAATTAAAACTTTTGGAATTAGGATATGACATAAGTTATTGCGAAGAGTGGTTCAGAAAATGCTTGAGGAGCATCGGTTTTAATTATAGCACATAATACCAACGTTTGTCCATAATGGAATCAACCCGACTAAAAAGAATGAGATGGGATTATATAAATGAAATCAAAAGGTACCGCCAAGAAAATCGCAACATCGTATATTTGGTGGTACTACACCCACGACTTGATAAAAAAAGGTCTGACAGATGGGACAAATAACTGCGTTCTGCAAGCACCACCTTCGAGAAGAAAAAGAATTATAATTCTTCATGCGGGAGGAAGTGATGGATGGGTGGAAAATGGTTTATTACTGTCAGCGAAACAGATCCAAAATTGTTCTGCTGACTACTATTGCGACATGGACACTTCACTTCTTGAAACTTGGTTTCAGCAGCAGTTAATGCCAGGGCTACCACCAGGATCTGTTATAGTCATGGATAACGCGAGTTATCATTCAAAATTAATGAACAAGGTGCCAACATCAGCTACAACAAAATAGAAATAATTGATTACAAGAAAAAAAGAATAAAATTACAATTCCGGATGGAAAAGTTACCAAAAAAGATCTGTTGACAATAATAAAAAATCTCAACATACCTAAACAATATCGAGTTGATGAACTAGCGAAAGGACATGGACATATAGTTAGGCGTTTGCCACCGTATTATTGCATCCTAAACCCAAATGAATTAGTGTGGACTACGCTTAAAAAAGGAATACGAAGAAACAATACATGTCCGCGTTTAAGTTTGGCAGTTGTAGATTTAGTGCATAGAGAGGTAAGTAGTATAACGAAAGAACTGTGGAAAAGCTGTATTAAGCATGTTATTGAAATTCAAAATAGCTATGTATCCCCACATATTCACATGATATAAATATTACAGGAATGTTAAAAATGAAAATAAAAATATTTAGGAATGCGAGATTTTTCTTTGCATATTAAAAAATGCTCAGATGTGTATGTTGTCTAGTTAGATTACAAATTTCATTATAACTAGATATACTTTGCTTGTGCAAAATAATGTTGCCACTCATCTAAAACTACGTACAATTCATTTTGAGACGTAAATAAAAACGATCGATGTAGAACCTCTTATTAACCGAATAATATACACTACACAAACAAAAAACGAGTTTTAAAACGGCTTAAAGCCGGCACTGGAAATTCGCAAAATCACAAAGAAAGGGTTTGATTTATGAGGGGTCGCGTGCCGTTTCATTTATTATTATTATTGTACCACCAAACTTAATTATTGTTTATTGTAGCAATGAAGACTTTGTTATTTGACAGCGGGAGTATTCATCATTAAACAAGTTGTTAATTCCTTTTCAAACTTTTCATTTTTAAGTGGTGTATTTACCAGTCTATTTAATGAACTGTAGAACACTAAATGCCTAATTTGTAATGATTGAACTGAGCATGGCCGGATTATTACATTGGTAGTTGGTCGTTGATATCAAGCAATAAAGAAGTGACGACATTAATATGTTTTGTAGCTATGACAGTTGGTAGATGATATCAATATTGAGGAAGTAGTTTTGCCGAGCTTGCTTCTAATTATGTATATCTAATTAGACAGTGGTAAAATAATGGAGTATTCAAGCAGTACATGTAGATATCGACTTTTGCGAAAAATTATGTGTTGAGTAGCTGCGTGCTATTGAGATGTCATTGCCGGATGTGTTAGTTTGTACACTAGTTTTTAGTAGCTACGAGAAGGAATTAATGTGCAACAATACACATATATTAATTGTACGATAATGTATTGGGTATGCGATAGCCTGTTTTGTTTATCAGTATATATTCCTTGTCCTTACTAAGAATAGTTGATACTAGTGCTCGGGTATTCGTTCTATTCGTCACCCGTATGTGGCGAAGGCTACAAATAGCTTTTCAAAAATTATTACAGGGCAAAAATGTATTTTTCGATATCCCTGAAAAGTTTTACCTAGCGCTTTATTAATTTTCTCAAAAAACGGTTAGCCCTATCCATATGAAGCCAAAATTTAGCATGAAAAGATTATGCGCTATACCAAATTTCGTAAGTTCAGTGTGAATGGTTTCGAAAATAATTACGAAAATGTATCTTCAGACAAATGTTTATATAAACTTCTTTTCATAAAAAATACATCGGGAATCAAACCTTGAATTTTTGACACATGTTGAGGAAACACCATATTTCCTGTTGATTTGATCATTTTTTCTCTTTATATAATTCGTTACGCCACTGTCTAATTATATTKCTGGCTCGGAGATGTGTCTTATCGGAAATGGACAAAGGCAAGCCGAGCGGTCACTAAACTATGTGAAAGTAAAACTAAGACGTCCTGGAAGATACATTKCTATTACGGAGTACGGTCTCTCGAAGAATGGTAATGTTAACTTCGGCAGGACGTTACGTTTACAAGACGCGGCAGAAATTTCTTCGCTCGGTTGTGTGGGATATTTAGCAAGCTTAATTTAATTTTCTGTGAACGTCGTGACGAAGATTGATCGTTTCCGCTATTGTAGCTGTTTGTATTGCAGAGGTTCCTAAAGTTGTAGCAGTTACTTTCAGTAATTAAGAATAGGCAGTGACTACAAGTTAATCAATAGATGATTTCAATTATATTTAACCTTTTCTAGGATACTCCACAAAATGGAACCGTCAAAATTTATATCCAGGGTTTTTTTGCAATTTTTCGTCGATTAAAAATACTAGCGTCATCGTGAAACTTAGGGTTCTACAAGAAAGCAAACCTCAACCAGCTTACATTATCTTGAAATTCGATCATCTCTGATATTTTAACTTTTTCAAAAATTTTAGAACTAAATTAACCGGCTTTATGTATTTTAGTTTTTAATCTAGAAGGCTAAAATTTTAGAGAGTAACACTAGGAAGATGGTGTAAAGTACAGAGGGCGCTGAAAAACCACCGGCCAATTGTGTCAATTGGAAAGATCAATAACTGGCTTATATTAAATAAAACACTGTCTTATTTTAAAGTTT
Source organism: Rhyzopertha dominica (assembly GCA_025024175.1). Classification (NCBI taxonomy): domain Eukaryota; kingdom Metazoa; phylum Arthropoda; class Insecta; order Coleoptera; family Bostrichidae; genus Rhyzopertha; species Rhyzopertha dominica. The sequence continues at coordinate 4,062,170 of QCXZ01000075.1, forward strand.
CGATTGCTATTGGCGTTCTCTATAAGTAAATTACACTAAATTTAAGCTTTTGGAAAACCTTATAGGTCGAAGAATAATTCGATAGAAACTGTTCAAGAAATACTAATACACAATTCAAAAGCCAACAGAATCTCAGCCGATGGGGTAACCACTAATAAAATCTGTGGAACAGCCGCCATCTAGTCAAGGGAAACGATTAATTTGGTGAAATTGCAGCGCAGACAGCCGCTCCAGTGCATATCCAGGAGCGACAGAAATATCTACCATACGCTGTTTCGGATTTCCTTCTATGGTATTTTTTTCGCTACCCATGCACAGTCTCATCCAACTGTTATAAGGCAATTTTTCATTCGGATGTAGCCAAAAGCTACAGATGCCTTTTCCTATTATAAAGGCAGACAACAGAAAGTCTAACTCAATATCCAATAGACAGAATAAACGTATAGTGGTAACTTAATGTGTATGTTTAAGGTATAGATATATCCGGAAAGATCCCTAATGCAGAAAATTATTGCTGTCGTTTGCTTATCCAGTTCTTTGACGTAAAAATTGATTTTTTGTTATTTCAAGAGCAGATGTTATTTAATTATAAACGCTAGTTTGTATACATAAAAATAAAAAAACATATTGTTTTTAACCGTAGTAGCAAATACATTACTGTTAGCTCTATAAGCTTAATCTGCATAATAAAATATATAGAAAGAGTTCTTTAAATTATGTTTAGGTACACAACATCCTGCAACGTACTGTATTGTTCCTTTAATAACACAATACCAAGAATCATAGATTAATTAAACTTAATCCATTCCTTAATAAATATATATCTATATATTGTACGGATTATTCATTAATCTTTAAAATCCACTTAACGTACGGGACTATAGTCACGGTCATCGGTTTGTTCCGCTTGTGCAATTTCTTTAGTGTGCACAGGTGCACTGTCGTATAAGTATGCCTTTGAGAGCGCGATGATATGTTTAATATGCCTTTCGACGGAAACGCTATCTCAGTGGCAAAAGGTCGTGGTTCCTTTTTTTCATCCACGTCCACACCGACTATACTGCTTCCTCAAAATTTTTTAACGATACGAACTAAATCCAAAATTGATACAATAATGTCATAGGTAAAAGTATTCCTCGGGACTCTTACTTTTTTTCTGTGTGATCTCAGCAGAGCATTTGATTGTGTAGATCATAACATATTGCAGCACAAGTTGAGTGTACTGTTGCGCTTGAATGGATCGGCTCGTTTATAAAAGACAGAAGACAGTTTGTAACGATTAAACATAGATTGGGTGCAATGATGTCCGACATCAAATCCGATATAAATGATATCTCGCTAGGCGTACCTCAAGGATCCGTACTTGGGCCTGTATTATTTATTCTGTATATCAACGATCTTGATCATTCACTAGGCAATACGTCTATAATATTGCATGCAGATGATGCGTCACTGGTGAGTTCCGGTAAATCTGATTTATCAGTTCAATCTAATTCTCAAAATTCCACTGCAAATGTTTTCAAATGGTTTTGTAAAAATAAATTATATTTCAATGCATCTAAAACCTTATCAATCCGCTTCCATCCACCTCAAAAATCTTGCAAGGATATAAGTATTGTTATCGACAATATCACTATTGAGTACAACAGGTCAGTTAAATTCCTGGGAATAATTTTCGACAGTCACTTAAACTGGAAATCGCACTGCGACGCTCTTGTTGTTAGACTGCACTCTTTTGTCTATATGTTTCGCGTTTTAAAAGACACATTAAGTAAAGTAATCTTATTAATGTATATTTTGGACAGGTAGATTGCGCTGTGGGGTGTGCATGTGGGGATGTTCATCCGGGGCAAAAAAGTTTTTATCTGTCAAAAAAAAATTTTAAGAGCTATGCTAGGGTTATCCGGGACCGCTTCCTGCAGATCAGCATTTAAAGAAAACAGCATTTTAACGCTTACGTCATTGATTATATTTGAGATGTCCATTTTCGTATACTCAATTTAAAGTTTTTGTAAAACAGAAGAATATATGTACATATTTGTATGTTTAATTAAAAAATCCTAAGAAAGAGACAATATGTATTTATCTATTGATTATTCCTGTAAAATACAGAAATACTGTATTCGTCCCAGAAGTAGCTGTATCTCAACATTTATTATTATTTACTATTCATTCAGTTACAGCTTGGAATAACAACTGCAATACAGTTATAACTATGTATTACGCTCTTTCAGTAAACGCACGTTGAATTCATATTGTCCCATCTGATTTGGATTTATCTATCCCTTTCGAATCTGATTAGCTTTTATCCTGCAATAAACGTACAACGAACACATTATTAAGCTTTACAGGAAGTAGCGGCATGAATGCAGGATGATCTCGACATCATGCTATTACCGCACACAAGAATTTCAAGCCTTATTTACATGTGAACGCTTTTGTTCTCATTATACAGGCGAGAGGTAGTTCATATACACGGAAGTAGGAGCTACGAATTATGATTTTGCTTGAATCGTCGTTGTGGGGTACAATATTAATTGGATTGGGGTAAAAAAACACCTACAAGACGCGTTATCAACTATCTAGCATTTAAAAGTTGCACAGAGTTTTTCCCCACTACCATGGAAAGCAATCAAAATGCTAATTTTCTCTTAGTACAGTAACAATCAAAAGTTTTTAAGTCATACCTCAATTATGATACCAATACCAATTTACTGATACTCAAGCTGTTGGCGTTGGCCCATAAATCACTAATTATTAATCATTGTACCTTTCAACTGATCGCGATCACCAGCAAGTCCCATTGTTCGTCCCATCTGCTATCGAAAAATTAATAGAATGGAAGAGCCTAAAGGTCAAAGGTCAGATTAATAGCTAATACAATTCCCGATTGATGCAGAAATTACCGGCGTTGCGAGCGTGTAATTGTAACATTTAAATCTGACTATCACTTTTGCTTGTGCCCTAGTAAACTTAATCCTCGCAAGTCCATTATACCATCGCTCTCGCAGGTAATCGAAGGATGTTGAAAATATTGTTTATGAATCCCATCATAACGATGTGCGGGTGATGCATAAACATGAGCTTATGCACTGTTATTAAAATATTTTTGTGGTAAAAGCTTGCGCTATTGTGCGGGTATGAAACGTTATATAATAAATACAAGTCGTTGAGTATGGTGAATTAAAAAGAAATTAAATAAATAAAGATCTGAAGAGATCCTTCGAGTTTAATTTCACTGCTTTAAAGTTTTTGTGGAGATTGTGAGTTAGTCTGTGCAATACTAGATATTAGTGTTTTTTACTATACAGGATGAGTCAATAACGGATATCGGTCTACAATGAAAGCATTTTTGAATCTAGATTAAAATGTTTCGAATAAAAATTATACAATTTAAATACTTTAAAAGTAGTAGTACCATTTCGGAGTTGTTATACATTTTGTGCAATTATTAAATTATTAAAAATGAGTTATTCTTATTCATGATCGCTTCCATATTTTTTATAGAATTTCAGAAGAATGTATCCGTGTAACACCTGATAAAAGTCTGTGACATCTTTCAGAAGCAAATTTTGGAAATTGCATTACTCTCAGTAGGTACATTCGTTATGCAGATATTAAAAAAGGCAGCAAACACTACAAGCGTCAAATTTTGTATCAAATGTGAAATAAGCAGATTGTTCTATTTAAAACAAAAAAGGTATTGTCCACCTACGGCATAATAGGAAATCTGCGATCTTTGTGCTACATAAAATGTACACACCTTTATTAATGAACGAATCTTTCAGCGGGTTCTTCGATGCAGGAATTACAAATACAAACCACAAACTTGTTTGATGTCTGTTTAGTACTCCAGCCGCTACAACTATAAAGCTAAGCCGGGTGTTTATTTAAATGGAAATTCATCGCGTATTTGTCATAAAAGTTTAAAAATGTTGTCACGTCGTTGTTAGAAAGCCGCTGTTGTGAATCATGGGAAATCTGCAGACTATATGATCTGGGTAAGGTGGTACCTCACGCGTTTGCTGAATCTTAATGTTCAGATGTCAACGGCATTATTTAAAACAAAATCTGCGTACGAGATTTTTAGATTAGTGTAGGTAATGTCATAAGAATGATATTTGAAAATACAAATATGCAAGTATAACATTACTTGAAGATAAAATTCAACTCTCATATAAGAAAACTAATTTCAATACTCGAAAAATTTAACTAAAATATCCTTTAAATCCCCGATGTTATCTAAAGCTAAAAAACTGGTCTGTTTGAACTTTAAGAGGACCAAAGTGTAACTTGGTTATTGTTATTGCATCATATGTTCCACAAGGATTCATTCTGGGACCCTCTCTTTTTTTAATTATGTTTCTCTATAATGAGCTCTTGAGAGTAGTGACATACATCTTTATGCGGAGGATTATTATTATCTTCATCCAGTAAACGAAGATTCTAACGAAGACTTGAATGCAATTTAGAGCTACCCAAAAAAGCTTAATCTAAAAATAAATAATAGAGCACAAATATTTTTATTCTGCCCGTCACGTTATAGTGAGACATCAAAATGTAATATAGTTGAAATTCGATAATCTTGATTTGTATTTTTCAGAATTTGCAAACAATGTTTACGCACTATACATTGTAAAATGAAATCATTACGTGCCAATAATAAAAGCGTATGTGAAACGTTGCTTATGCCTATTTTTGGTTGTTGTATATCTGTGTATTATCCCCTTTGCTTCTTTTTAATAAATTATATAGAGAAGATGAAGTTTATTCCGATTTCAAAAGGGCGAAGAATACTTCTGCTACTAGACTGGATGGAGTTCCCAGTTTCATTCTAAAAGATTGTGTTCTGGTATTTGTATCCCTACTGCAACAGATATAGAAAACCACAAACCCATCTCCATTCTAAGTAACTTTGCAAAAGCTTTTGAAACGGTACGGCAGGACCCAGCGCGTGTCAGTAAATGACAAAATATCAACTGCATGCAATGTTGTATCTGGGGTACCCCAGGGCTCGTTGCTTGGACCTATATTATTTCTAATATATACTGCTGATCTGTTTTCGTCCGTAAAATTCTGTCACATACAAGGTTATGCAGACGATCTACGGATCTTACATTGCTTTGGGCCTGCTGATGCAGATGTTGCTTGTAGAGACCAACGCTGACCTTCAGTGTGTTGCTATGTATTGCAGTGAACGTGGCTTGAAGCTAAACGCTGACAAATCTGTTGTTATGTTGTTTTCGTCGGACTCTACTCGTTCTGAACCCATGCAACAACTGAATATTGTAATAAACGGGCATGCGTTGGTTTTCCAGCAAAGTATTCGATGCCTTGGTGTAGTACTAGACCATAAGTTGCGTTTTCGAGAACATGAAAATATTCTTATACGTAGGTTCTATACACGGTTGAAGTTACTCTATGCTAATAAACATGTTTTAAATAAAAATCTTAAAACAGATCTGTGTGAGGGTTTGGCACTGTCAGTGTTTTCCTACAGTAATGTTCTGTATTACTCTTGTATAGACCATGCCTCCAGGAGCAGAATACAAAAAGCTCAGAATTCATTTTGTAGGTTAGTTAATAACCTCCGTAAATACAACCATGTCACATGTCATTTAAAGGAGATCGGTTGGTTAAATATGGATGCTAGAATGAAATATAATCTGCTTGCTTTAGTGTACAGGATCATAATTACTGGTGCACCTGCGTACTTACGTCGGAAGTTGGTTTTTCGAGATGAAATCCACAACAGAGTAATTCGAGAGAATGACCGGCTGACGGTGCCAAATCACATCACGGCATTATTTTGTAGAAGCTTTACTTTTCAGTGCGCACAATTATATAATTCCTGTAAAAGTATATTCTCTTGCAATTCTCTGATGTCGTTTAAACGTTCCCTTAAGAAGCATTTTCTGGATCAACAATAGTTGTTTGATTTTAATGTTTCCTGTTTCTTAGACTTATTTATATCATTACCTGTATTGTTTTATATATTCTGTACTGTGGTACCAATAGGTTAAATGTAATATTCTAGGGCTATTGCCCTAGGCTAAATTTCGCCTAATGTGTACCATTTCTAATAAAGACGATTATTATTATTATTATTATTATTACTGTTTGGAAATATATATGAGACGGTTAAACAATCTATATCTGTGTTTCAGCATGGTTTTGTCCAGTTAAAGTCAACTATTGCTAATTTGGCTTGTTTTTCTCAGCACCTCACTGAGTCTCTGGACGGTAGAGATCAGGTAGATCAGATTTTAGCAAGGCATTCGATCAGGTTAACCATAATATTTCGATTCATAACCTTCGTATTCTGGTTTCTTTTCACCTCTGATGTAGTTGTTTCAGTCTTAGCTGAGTGAAAGACGTTTGCCAGTAAGATACAATAACTACACGTCGAAAGAGTTTGTTGCTTCGTCAGGTGTGCCTCAGGGTCCGAATCTTGGCCCTTTGCTGTTTTTGCTATTCTATGTCATTTATATTAATAGGCTGCTTTATGCTGACGACTTGAAATTATATCGCGACATTAACTCTTTTCATGATTGTCATTTTCTGTAGGAGGATCTACTTCGAGTTTTTGGACCTGTCTCTGAACATTTGCAAGTGTGCTGCAGTTTAATTTTTAAGGAAACAGTATGTTTTAATGTATACGTACTGCATTAATAATTTTGAACTTTCTAGGTGCTACAGTATCTTTGACTATAAACTAACGAACATGCCATAAACACTGTTGTTAAAGCATTTAAGTTGTTTGGTTGTATTTATAGAAATTTTCGTGAACGTCGGAGTAGCAAGGCACTGAAATCTCTTTATATTTCGTTAGTTCGTTCAAAACATTAATACGGAGTATTGATTTGGTTTACTCTGTACAGTGTTATAAATATAATTTGGTTGAATCAGTTCAAAGAAAGTTTGTAAAATTTTTAGTATATTTTGAAGATGGCATTTATCCTGCCCATGGCATTGATCAGGCACAACTATTAACTAGATTTGATCTTAAATTTCTGCATACAAGAAGAGTGCTTTTGGAGATGACGTTTCTTTACAACATTCTTCACAATAGCTTCGACTGTATTTTCATAACTAACGTTTGCATACTAGATGGAATACGACTTTCACTCAAAACCGTGTAAGACAAACGATTACCTGTCAACCTTCTAACTGACCACTTTAATGTGACATCACAGAATTGTGATATCATCTTTGACAGTTTTGAAAAGGCCAGTGCCGAGATGGTGAGAACACTGGAAATATCGTTTGAATTGTTTCATCTCTAATATGCTCTTTATATTTAGTATATACATTTGTTTGCTTTAATTTGCTTATTATTTGCATGTACGCTATGTATTTACATATGAATCCCTAAGATATTTCTTGCTGGGTATATTTTATCTGTTGGATATAACGCATTATTACTATTACAGCATGGAATTTTTTAGTTAAAGGTTTTAAACACATGTGACAATAACAAAATAAACGAGGCAATCTGATATATTCGGTAGGAGTATAATAATGTTAATGTGGTGTTCTGGATACTGTTACGAGTATTCTACGGTCGAGTTCTGATAATGTCAAAGATTCGATGGAACGTGTGCAAACGCAGTTAATTAGCTACTTAACGGTTCTGACGTTAGCGCAGATTGGGAACTTTCCAATCTAAATGGCTCATCTAAGAAACATAATGCAAATAACTATTGCCGTAATTTTGGAAGGCTTGAGCTGGGGAAATGAAAAGAAAATTGCTTGTAATAAAAAGAGAAACTGGATGCTGGGTGTCACGGCAACCAGCGAGATATGCAGATGGTGTAGCCATCTCTATGTTAATTAGAAAACGTAATTACACGATTGCGGCTAACCTGGATGCAAATTTAGATGTTGGCAGCTTCCAGTTTACTAAGCTTAATTTTTGATTAGAAACATGTGTCCAGTAACGATGTAGTTTCTTTTATTAACTGTCAAAGTTAAATTTAGAAGAGGAAATGTAATTCTTTTTAAATCGATACCTGTTTCAGTGCTTTTTTAGATTTGTTGAAAATCACATTTATTTTTAATTTTATGCGTTACTTTATGAACACTAGGTAGATATTTTATGACAGAAGTTGGTAGAGTATGGTATACATTTTTTAAAGACGTTCAAAATTGTCATTGCATATTTTAAAAAGTGATAGCTTGTCAGAGACAAAGAACTCACTGGATTTAACCTTTGACTATGAATTATTTAGCTATATCCTTATAAAAAAATACTGGTTCATGTTGCACTACTACGACTGTCGCAACAGTCGAACATTTTCGTTTTTTTGTTTCCGTTACGGTCGCACGCTAACTATCCTTTTAATTACCGCGATGTTTAATGACCTAGACAATCACAAAACGGAAATCTCCACAACGAGCACTGTGCCAGAAAAAGCACCTGCACCGGACGATATATGAGGCGGTCATAATAGCAGGACATTTACTCCTAAAGAAAGTAAAAGCACCGTGGAGACAATAATAGCTGTGATTTCGTCATACGTCAGCTGGTATACATCACGAAAAAGTAGATTACTCGGCTTTATGTGGCGGAATGAAAGAAGCATGATGATACAAAATGTTGAGGAATGGGATTACATTAGCGTTGACATTACTGGCGCAGCTGTAAATTGGAATATCACGGGTGGTGCAATAGTAATTTCTTGGTCATGTAGGAAGTAATTATTATTAATTTCATAACGATGATGTCGATAACAAAGTGCTGTTTCTTCATAAGATATCAATGTTGAAAGATGACTTGCTCTATAATTTTCAATACTCCATCGGCATACGTACATTTTCGGGAGACATCACTTTCGCAGTCACGTAATATCTATATTGCTCTTATTTATTTTACAACTAACTTTTGTAGCAATGAGTTTTGTTTTGAAGCGCTGGAATCCCTTGGTGTTTTGTAGGACTACTAAAGTATTGTTGCCGGTGATTTTAATGTACCTGCTTTTGCTGACTGCTCAGTATCACCTATAACTACTAATATAGTTTCTCATTTAAACAAACATGTGCGTAACGTGAATGGCAGGATTCCCGATCTTTAGCAAATTGAGCCTACGCTATAAAAATGGGGTCATTCTATTTAAAATAACAAACTTGTAGTAAATATCTTTGACAGATGATGTTCAATTGTGTTTTTTTGTAAACACCATCAAATTCTTCTCGAAAAATAAAGAAAAGTTAGCTATTGTAGACTGTTTCGTGAACACAAATCATAATACCTGAAATATCTCAAAAACAAATGACTGTAGGGTAGTGGTACCTTAGTACTTTTTTGTTTAATTTGATATGGAGAATCGAATGCGTCATAAAAAGTGGGGTCATTCTATTTAAAATAACAAACTTGTAGTCAATATCTTTGACAGATTATGTTCAATCTTTTTTTGTAAACACCATCGAATCTTCTCGAAAAATTAAAAGAAAAACTTTCCCACTTAAACCACTATTCTACGATTTCAAATTCAAAAGTTAGCTATTGTAGACTGTTAGCGTGAACACCCTGTATACATGGTTTACGCACCAAGCATGGACAAAAGTAAAAGGCGTATTGGATGTAGATATCAGTCGTATGTTTTTCCTGCTGTGCATTTTTAATTTCCAAATCATCCGAAAGGTTTAGTTTAGTTTTGATATTGTTTGTATCCAACCATCTCCCGTTTATTGTACTTGTATGATTATGTGCGTTTATTTAAATTTTCTTCAATAAACAACTGTATGTATATCTTTTTATTATCTGTAATTCTTTAAATTACGTAAAGAGAAGTTTTACTCTTTAGCAGCAGTGTAAGCCATTAACAGCATCTGCTCTACGGCACTCTTCGACACGATTGCATCCTGATTAATAAATCTACATAAACAAATAAACCGTAATTCATATGTGCATTTCATAGCCTGTTATATATCCAAATGTGTTTATTACTATGCCGGTTACGCAATTTTCTGCAATCAAAAACCCGTTTTTCGAAACGCGGCTATAAGCAATAAATTATCCTAAACGTAGCGCCTGATTCAAATTAGTAAGTTTATAGTCCCGTTTGAGCTTTCTGCGCCTTTTAGCGTGATTTATAAAACTAATGAATTCAAGTCAATGCGGTAGTGATAGATGAATCGATTTGTTAATGAAACATCTTCATTTGAGGATAATAGATTAGCTAGTATAAGGATAGTAAAACATAATTAAGAATTTACGGTTAAATAAAGGTTACTATTGCTTGTTTTGATACTCTTCTGTTCTTAATATAGAACAATTTGTTATAGGTATAAATTATATCTGATGCGCAGACCAATTACTTGAAAAGAKCAAACTTATGAAGTTTTACAGCTTAAATGTCAAAAGAAAGTGAGAGCGCTAATTGCAGTCCATATTTCTCCAGTATCTTTCACATAATTCGACGACGAAGATTCCAAACATTCACTGAACTTTGTAATAATATTTCCTCATTTGGTGTTCTCCAAATATGGTTTAGTTCAATATTATGCTTGTACACATTTTACATTATATTACTACATAATATATCTATTATCCAATTATAATTGAAGTAAAATTTTGCATAAATATTTTGTTACTAAATAATGGCGGGTTTGTTTTGACTCAATCCAACTCTAAATAGAGACTTGGCTTAGAAACAGGAATCTAGAATTTTAATCATAAAGAAAAATAAAAAGCTAATTTTATTGTTTCAAGATGGTTTTCTGTAATACTTACTGGTGATAGGCATAGAACATTAAATGTACTCAATAACCCCATCCAGTACCCAAGGAAAATTCCTCGAAGCCCACCTGCATGCCAAATACTGCAAGCCGAACTTGCTCTTGTTGCAACCGGGTCACCACTCTGCGGTCTGTGTCATCTGCTTTCTACACCACGCCCTGGAGCAGACCGCGTTCGTCCTAAAGGACGACAACCCTGGTCGGACGTGATCTTGGAGATTCCCGATCGACTTTCACTTCCACATAATGGACCACAGTGCAAATTAACTCAATAAAAAAGGTAAAGGCTAAAATCCGTCTCAATGCCCGGAACAATGTACCTACACTTGCAGACGTGGGCAAATATTTGTCTATTGGCTCGAATGGCAATGTGTGAAATCTAGTGAGAAGTGCATGTGTTTAGTTTCAGGTGCTAATTGTTAGCAGACGGCCTGGATTCTTGAGAGAATTAAAAATGTGGGAGTCAATTCTGAATCCATGCAAGTTTCAGGTTGGAACTCAACTTATTTACAGGGATCAATGATTTGGTGATCTTATCTAGTTACACTTGGGTCAACCTCCGACGTTAAAACTTTTATAAAGTTCTTGTCGAATACTGAAATAGTAGTTCGAATATCTTTTTAGATACATTTAATATATTCAGTTTTACGAAATACGTAAAGGTGCTGATCCCTTTTCAGACCATTGAGTGATTAGGTTAGATCTCACAGTTGTTTTCAAGAAACTAATTTCGAAACCGTCGTTTAAAGAAATTTTAAACAGAAGCAATGTCGTTGACAACCCTAATTATGGGACAATTATTACACATTACGCTTGTCGAGTAGAAAAGATCCAAAAGATTTGTTCTATTGTTAATCGATAATGCTTGTACATAGTACTTCTTACAATAACTGACATGTTTTACTATTGTACTTGCGTGCTTAGTACATGGTAAGACATGCATGATGCAGAACAGATCTTTGATTCATTTGCAACCATCCAAATAATTTAGTTGTGCACAAAGGCGATTTCTTCTTCTTAACAAAAAAAGGAACCGTATACAACAATTCTGAATGCTGTTGCCACATCTAAATAAGATGTGCAAACCATAGTAACGACGACATAATAAAACTATTGTAAAGAATAACATGTCAATGTGGATTAACCATCATTTCTATAGTGTACCTCTTTTAGACTCAAATTCTTCCAAGCATCAGTACCAGACAAATGCAGCTATGTATGATCAATTTTAATTCTTACATTTATTTTATAGCAGTTATTGATAATCTTGGAATTCAGCAAAGTTAATATACTTTTGAAATGGATGTCTATGCCATGCTGTCTGCACCGCAAACCAATAGATCTATCTCGCTTAATGTATTTTTGTTTGTATTTATCAGGCAACTATGCTGTTCAGAGCATAATAAATTTATTATTTAAAGAAATAACACCTGCCAAATGCTTAAGGGCTCTGTTAGAATACAACTTTCTGAATTCAGAATTATATACATACAGCAATTTATTCCTGCAACTTTCTGAGAAAAAGATGAAAATGAATCAATCGCATTTCGCATATAAAATAGTACATTTTCATTCTGAAATAGGTTGTGCAGGTCAGAATAGATATATTCAACCTATTTAAGATATTATAAGCAATATATTTTATGCCTAAAACAATTTAACACAATGAATTAATCCATCAGGTGTTCAAAGTTGGACCATTTTTTTTAGACGATTGATAGTTTTCCTTCGTAAATTTTGCAGTAAATCAGGATTTTTGCATAGATTTTTTTATTGGATTCGATACCATAGATCTTCATAATTTTCTAGCTAGGTAATGTAGACTTTTGAATCGAAATAACCCTAAAGGTAGACATTGAGTGGTGTTACATCTGGAGATATTAATCTCAAGTGCCCCTCTTCAACCTATCCAACAGTTTGAGAATACTTCCTACCGATGAATTTTTATGTTCCTGCTGTAATTTAGAGGTATGCCGCTCTGCTGAATGTTTTTGATTACTGTATAAAATGCTTAATGTAGGAATTTAACGTCACCGTTCAAATTTTTCTGAAAACGAATAGTTACCCATGATCCTGCCACTCACTATATCACCTCACATGTTAACTTTTCTGGGGTATGCATTTCCATTGTTTTAGGGAGATAAATTAAGTTGATAACATCATCATGCTCGAACAAATGAACATCGGGAACCTCTAAAAGCAGAAAAACTTTATTCCTTATCTTATTGTTTTGTGTACTTACCTATACATTCTTTCCAAGAGTTTTATGAGTCCCATAAACTTCTTTTGCTTTGGTAAGACCTGATCACAGATATTTGTATTTTTCAATACTTTGTAAACATCTTACCTAATTATGGATATCAGTTTTTTTTTTGATTTGACCTATTTATGACAATAGATTTTTTAACCATTTTGAAAATTGCATTTTGCAATGAATGTTCGTTACTTGTCATAGCAGCATTGGTAAAACTTCTTTTAGTCAAAATAAGTGCAAGTTCTTCCATTGATTGTTATTTCTCTAGTCGCAAATTTATAATATACTGCCCAAAAGTAATCAAATAACGGGTAACTGACAGTATTCTTTTTTTTTAGCAAAACTGATTCATACGATTACAATTTAATACGACAAATACAACATAAATAAAAATAGACAATTGTTTTACCCTAGCTAACTAGAATATATTACAATACCTATCATCTGCTCATCGTGTAACGAAGTGGAAAATTGTCTTGAGTTCTACAAATTTTTTCGAAAAAATATTTCTTTTTTTTAAGATGGATATTAAAGAAGCTATAGATACCGTTCATTTTTAGCAATACGTGTTCAAGTGACATGAAGGTGAAAAGCAAACCAAATTAATTCAATGTGTCGGTAAATTCTAAGTGATTTGATGATTTAAGAATTGCGCGAATTATATTGACGTCATATATAAAAAAAATTTGCTATTAATTTTGTAATTTAAATTGTTTATAAATTTAAATAAGAAGCGTTTACATCTAATTAAAACCCTTGGAAATATAGTCTGAAAATGATTTAAAAAATCGCATGCCGGTAATTTTTGCTAATCAGCTATAATGAACACACGATTATAAGTCTGCCGTAAGCACGTCATGTAACCCGTCACATTTACTTCCCTGATTAAATTGTTATCTCGAAGTACTTGCAAAATTACAGTCTGTCGGTGCTCGGCCGCACCCACGGACAAAGATGTTGAAGTCACCGGGAGCGAAGTAGGCCGGTCTGCGTCAGCCACTGCGTTTAGCCGGTTCCGTTGCCGTCCCAGAAATCCTCAGGTCGTTTTTCTTGCATCGAAAGTGGTTTCGCAGAAAGTACATCGTTTTATTTGAGCACTTCATTAATTATGCCGATGTGCGCTGCTTTCCGGATGCATCGCTGATGAATCAGGTGGAGATGAAATGGAGACGTCTGTAACCATAGAAGATTTTTTGTTTCGTTGACATCACCGTCTCAAATTTTTATCAAATATACCAAAGGAGGAATGTTGTAGGTCAATTTGAGGAAGGGATCGTTATTTAGGAAATTATTGCTTGTTTTCGTCCAAAGTATATGAAAGAATTGAAAGATATTGTTTTCTTACAGAGGGAAAAATGAAGAAGTCAACAATAGTGCAATCATATTAGGTCAAAACAGAGCAGGTCCTTGGAATAAATCTTAGCATCATTTTTTTTCATATAAATGGGAATAATGTTCAAAAAGGTCGTGATGATACTTGCGTTTGCTTCGCAGCGGTTTTGGTCCAAAGGAGTTGATTTGTTTACAGTAAATAAATTATACTATCTAATACCAGTGGATAACTTTTCTAAAGTTGTAGAACTAAAAACGCTGAACTCATTCACAGAAAATGGTGTTAAAATATACAATGTTTCTAGAAGAATCGATGTCACTATAAAACACTGATAAAAAATTATTTGAGGAGTGTCCGTGCAAAACGTAGCAAGTCCCAATTTTGATAGAATTGAGTTACACATGTTAATTTATAGTTTCGCACCTTGCCAATCCATTGCCAGTGTCAGTTTCAACCAAAATTGTACAAATCGTATTTAAAATGCAAGCTAAAGCACCAAGTTGCATGCAATACAAAACGAGTCCGCTAGTGTGGAATTCCTGCTGTATTGTCGAACAAAAAAAGAACATCAAAAGCGAACAAGCCCATGTGCCAAATGCTGTTAAAAAATAGTGTTTCTTGACGTATAGCAGGAAACTGTAGTGAAAAGAGGAAAGAGTTCGAAACAAAGAAATATTCCAGAACTAGCACTTGGCCGCCAACTATAAGAAAGGAAAAAAAACCGACTTTAGAAAAATTACTTAAAGCTCAGGTTGGCGAAAACTGCCGTGAAGAAAACAGCCTACAATTTTGTATCACATTCTTAGATGGAGCAGAACTTGCAGTAAGCGTTGGGGGGGGGGGGGGCAGTCAGAGATCAATAACATTGAGGGAATCGAGCTGTTATGAGGAAGAATATTCTGGATTCAAAGGAAAAAGTTGAGGCAGACCTAACGAATTTGTATCGCGCCTCTTTAGATCATTCTTTGTTCCTAAATCCATCTAAGTCTAAAATTATTGTATTTTGCCTGTCTTCTGCTTCCCTCTGCTTCCATCTGGAGAATTGTTAAATCCGGGCCTTCAAAGAGAAAGCTAAGATCCAACAAGGGCAGTTTAAAAAAATACTGTAACTCACGTGGATTAGAAGAAACATTTATGAAATGTACAAGAATAATGTTATTCCACAATCGCCGTGTTTTATAAAAAATTGAAAAATGATTATATTATCGACTGCTCCGAGCATACCCTGCAAAAGTATGTTAAAACCATTGGCTTTTCAATGAAAAAGGTGGAGAAGAAGAAGCAATGCTTGATGGAAAGCCAAGTAATAAGAAAGTGGAGATACCATTATTTAAAATCTATAAAAATGTATAGCCAGGAAAATCGTCCGATATTTTTCCTCGACGAAACATGGTACGATACCCATGATACAATAAAAAAGGATGGGTTGATGACTCAGGGAAGTGCAACGTCAATATTCCGGCGTCAAAAGGAAAAAGAATAATGATTCTACACTCAGGAGGTGAAAATGGTTTCGTTCCTGGAGCCCTGTATCTTGGATGTAAAAACTTAAAAGAAGCAAGCGCCGATTATCATTCTGATACGAATTGCCTAAATTGCCACCAAACAGCGTCATAGTAATGGACAACATTAGTTACCAATCGGAGCAAATGGATAAAATACAACCAAATACAACAACTAATAAGGGAATCATTCAAGAGTTTTTAAGAAGAGAAGATTTATATTTCGAAGAGGACTACACAAAAAAAAAACAATCGTTGGAAGTGCTTGGCACAAAAAAATATTCGAAGAAATTTAAAATTGACATKCTCGCKTCTGAATGTGGACACAGCATTCTACGATTACCCCCATATCATTGAATTTTCAACCCCATTGAAATGATATGGGGGCAGTTGAAACAAACTATTCGACGAGGGAACACCGCTGGAAAATTTAGCAATGAAACGCTGTTAAAAATTAGACAGGAAGCTGAAATAACAAGTGCCGATGCATGGAGAAATTCAGTGCGGCATAATAGAAGTTAATCGTGATTTTAGCAGTGAAAGTGATATTGAGTAATTTTTTATAGTTTGTGACTATTGTAATGTGCTTATTAACAAGCTGTAATGAACATAATCGATACCGTGTATAAATTGTATTGTGCACTATTGTAATTTTTTTCTAACAAATGTAAATAATTTTCTACTTACTAATTTGTATGTATTTTTATTAAATTTGTATAAATTCGTTATGACATGCAAAGGCTTTTATTTTATACATCGGGAAAGTAAAACCCAATAAAGTATCACATAAAAATAGATCACGGGTCGCGCCGGTTAGCATCAGGTCTGCATTAAATCAAATTTGTTATAAAAGCTTCTGTTTTATTGATTGCTAAATTATCACAACTAACAAATGTCAAAA
The DNA here is from genome assembly GCA_025024175.1 of Rhyzopertha dominica. Taxonomy (NCBI): domain Eukaryota; kingdom Metazoa; phylum Arthropoda; class Insecta; order Coleoptera; family Bostrichidae; genus Rhyzopertha; species Rhyzopertha dominica. Next base: position 4,078,900 of record QCXZ01000075.1, read on the forward strand.
ATTTATAGTGGAAAAGTTAAAATTTGAGCCAACAAGATTTTTTTGAATACGGCCCATTTAGGAACTTTGAAGCGTGCCACTAATCCCAATAGTTTAGGACGGCCGACCATAAGGTTGTAAAAACCCTCACTTACAATACAATAGTTTACGACGGTCGACCATCAAGCTGTAAAACCCTCTGCATAAGTCAGTCTCATAGATCGTTGCTTGATACTTTAATAATTTCTTTAGCTTCGGTTTAATGGAAGAACAGCTGCCATTTTTTAAGTGGCCGTTAAACTAAACTTATTATTATTATTTTTATTTATATTTTTCAGGGGCAGCAATTTGCCTATTTGTCCAGGATGACGTCACCGTTAGAGCAGCCGCTGATTTTCTGGTGCTTTGTTTCCGAGCTACCTATTGAATTCATAATATTTAAAATGAGTGTACCTTTGAAACTACCCAAACTACTTATTTAAATCTATAGCTAACTAGACGTGATCCAAGTCAATACCCTCATATTAAGATACGGATTGGCTTGAAAGGTGGTAATTCCGTTCCCCGAAGTCAGGTTGTTTGTATGTAGAACAGAAAACTGATGCAGTCCTTGGGAGCAAAAGCTACTAACATCACATTTTATGTGCAAATAACAAATCTACGAAAGCCGATGCATTTCACCGATGTTCACTCCATTATCCACACAGAGAAATAAATGGCATTACAAACTCAAGCTACCAGACGCATTTAGATAAGTTATGTCCGAAAGACGGTACCACTTCGTTTCCAGCATATATCAAGCGGCCATCAATTAAAAAGCATGTCATCGGATCGGTAAGAGGCGATTTATAAGATTTCGTGAACGTCCAACTTTTTCTTTTCTTCCGCGGTGCGTGCATGTGTGTTGAATGAAAACAGCCGAAATTGCCTTCCTATCAGCATGCGGTTTTTGAAAAGCGCATAAAAAGCTTTCTAACGAAGCGTGACTGAACAATTATAAATCGCCTACGTGTGAACCATAGTTATGACACAGGCCAGTTCGGATACCAACCAGAATCAAAAGCTACAAAAAGAACTCGTATACAAACATTCCGGTTAGTGAAATATTATCAAGGCTAAATGAACATTTCTATAATAGTAATTTAACAAACGAAACAGTCGGAACAATTTATTTTTTTAATTTCAATAATAAAATAGCACTTTAAGGATTAAAAACATTAGTTATGCGTTATGATTTTGTTGTACCCAATTGATTCTTTTTAATAATATTAGGTAAATTTACAACACACATACCCTAGATGAAGTGAAAATAAAATAATTTTGTCTCTGTAGCAGTTCTGTCAAAGCAAACGAATTTTATACCATATCTTGTCTCTTTCTGATAAAAGCTGAGTAAACATTTCCCCGACTCACGATTAAGCATTAACATAACAATTTAGCTTGGTTAAAATTCTAACAGCCTTTCTTTCTAAAGCACGTGGCGAAGATAAGCGTTTTCAGATCAACAAATCGTAAATGGGTTAATATTTAAACCGAAATGAAATGTTTTTAAGGAGTACAGGTGAACTTGGCACCAAGCTTCATCCCCTATAAAATAAACAGACCACCTCAGTACCGGAAACTTCAGGTAATTTTGAAGCAACCCTTCAAAAATAGGTGAACTGGTCCCTAGCCATCCCCAGGCATGGATTTATGGCAGCCAACGCTTAATTATCTTATTGCCGAAATATTACACAACCTGCACGGTGAAGAAATCCATATTTTATTATATTATATGTATATTACGAATAGACCATACGTTAACAATAGCTTCCTTTGGTCAAAATAAGACAAAAAAGTTGAGGTTGAGGACAACTACCCTACAAAATCGTGTTTGCTGAATATTGCAAAGAAAATAGTAAAAATGCTAAAATTACACCAGTTCAGTAGAAAAATATAGAAAAATTAACATATTAAAATGCTTTATTGTTTTAAATTTAGTTTCGTCAATTTTACTGCAGAGTTTGCTTGACGGTAGTTATGAATGATTGCCAACATTGATGCTTGATGGTGGATTAACTGGTCGGTTGCGCCATGGGAAAATAACCTGGCCACGCAAATGATTCCGATTTATTTTGAGACAAGGCAGCTACCGTTAACGTATGGCCCACTCATTACCGGACACCCTGTATGCCTACCTACGGAAATGAACATTTTATCATTTCGGTTGGCGCTACACAGATAGATAGATGTATAGAACAGAACCAGCGTAAACATAAAATGCTAGTTGCAAAAAAATTATAAATTTAAAGTGCTGAAAAGTGAACGGATATTGTGGACCTGCAGTGATCAGAGAATAAAAATTTTATTTGTTTCAAATATGTTGTGTTTCTGATAGACATATCAATAACTTGCAGAACTGAAGCAAAAGTTTATTAGGAAAAGATTGGCAGTTTTATGAGTACAATTTTACGTACATTATTTACTACATTTACACAGGTTATTGTTTTTTATTTATGTCTCAAACTTGAGTCTTTTCTTCATAGAACGATATAAAAATTGACTAATAAATGAGCTGTTTGTATAAAACATGTAATCATCTTTAAAAACAAACTTTAATGCGATGTATGCAAGCCTTCAAAAATCAAAGATTCGTCACGATGACACATCTTTAATATAATGTAAAGGGGAAAATTATTGTATATTATCAGTAAAGGTATTGAAAAGTAGTGCCGTTATTAAGATTAGTGGTGCTCAGATGGACCGTCTCAAAAATGCCCAGATCACCGGTCGTTCGCTGATGGCGTCCACCAGTGAGACTATCTGTTTAATTAGTCTAAAACAAACATTCTATTATTTTAGTCTTCCGCCGTTTCCTAAAATTCTTAGCTCTCTTCATAAAGCGTACCATTTCCATAATTTGAATATTTTCTTTCTCAAATTACACGTTGTCTGTAGGTTGTGAACTCTTCTGTTTAACAAGGTTTACGCGAGAAATCAGGAAAACACAACTTGTTCGAAAGACGATTACCGCCAGCAGTTAAAAGTAAAAGTGGGAAAGAAGAAATTTAGTGTCAGCATCGCCGAGAAGTTGTATGATCTTTTAGACCTGTTCTTTATTAGTAGCCTTTACATACACAAACGTGTGAGTAGCTAACTCAAAAAATTTTAAAAAACCTAAAAATAATAGCCCGTTAATAAATAACATTAGATTTAGAATAACGGTTAATCATGAAACCCTCTTATCCCATTAGTGAAATACAAAAAGTTCGTTAATGATGCAGTGTACCAGGGGGAAGTTTGTTAAATGTGATATCCAACACCGACGGGCAAAATTAAAGATCATAAATATTTCAGCTACCCCATTAACAATTAATATTTAAACAGTTGTGATCTAAATTGGTATAATCTACAATACTAAATATGAGTGCTAACTTTCGAAGATCAACGGAGAAATTTCCAGCGAACAATAGCATTTGTGCCGTGCAGTGAGCGGCATGCACATACCATCATAACCTAATCTTCGGACGTCGGAGATAATAACTCGCAAGGCATGATTATTGAAAATGGATTTTACATCATGCTAGCCCAGCAGCCACCGCGATGAAATCCTTTAACGTACCATAACAGCTTTTACTTTTTTAATAATCGCACCTTTGATCACATACGTGGCCCGATATTGCGTTTGAATAGTCCGCTTTGTCCGACACGCAGACCGGCGTTTATAAATTACTTCTTCCTCTTCCGTGTGGTCGCGAACATTTATCTGCATGCGAGTTTGGAGCGTCTCGGATTAGACGGTGGGCATTTCTGCAAAATGCTCCAAGGAAGTGCAAATCGCATTACTTTCAACTCAAACTAGCGTTTGTATTATCATGATTGAACTTTACTAATCATATTTCAGTGTGGAAACGGAGGACACTGTGACGTAATCAATCAATCACTGAACCAATACCTGTAAATAGATGCTGTCCATATATTTTGAAGTATAACATATTTAATGAAATTATGTATGAAGAAACATAGTGCTGGAACATTGTTCGTGTAATGCTAAAAGCAACCTCTCCTTGGATATCTTCGGATGGTGCGTATTATGCCTTCTTGGTCTAAAATAACGGAGAGCTTTTGTAGAGTCAACTTCAAACACATTTCTAACAATATAATTATATAATGATTTCTTGTATTCACCGTATCAACACACCGAATTTTAATCGTACTGGTAATAGTTTTACTAGATTTCTAATACTTTTGTTAAATAAATTGACTTTCATAAACGTGAGTTCGGATAGTTTTTTTGTTTTTTTTTGTATTAATTGTTAAAATGTAATGTGAAATTAGAAATTTGGTACAAAAGTTAGTTATTACCGAATATATGACAGATTCCGATGTGATTCCATATAACAGTAGTTAGTTGAACAAGCTTTATAGGAAAAGATAGAAGAGCTGAACTAAGCAGAAATCGTGTTATGACTCATCCTGACCAAGATAGTCTTTTAAAGCTACATCCGCCCTAAGACAACGATTCGTAACAACAAGAATGTTGCAGTTTCAGCTTCAAAACGCACATGGCATCCATTAAGCTTGGAAAACATTTTACAACGACTTATTAGAGGAGGTAATTTGCAACGGACAAATACGAGGACAAATATGAGTTCTGGATAAAAAACTGTGAAATACAGTAACCTACAAATTTTACTGTATTTACAATTTTGTAAATAGACACATAATTAACCAGCTAAATGTATGGGAAACAGGAAGAGCCCAGAGTTGGCAACCCAGGTCCCGTAAGGGCAGATGTCTTCCCACTTTTTAAGCTTGCATTACCTTGTGGTAGCTATAAAAATTATACTGTTGTTCCTCCGTATCTCTTGAAGATCCGGACTCAGAACTGATTGGCAATTCGTAGCAAAAATTATTGTGAATAGGTGTATTTTGGGTTAAGACCAGAACCGTTTTTACGGAAAATGTGGTAATACTGTTTAGGATTGTTGATTCTTACGTATGGAAATTTAAAGCCAGAATAAATGCATTTAAAATTATTATTAATTAAGGTTCCATGCAGCAACTAAAATTGACAGGTTTTACTTGCTTTTTATTGAGCAACAGGATTCAATCCCAGGACTTCTGTTTTCTCTCACAGTGGGAATTCTTACGCCGAAAACGTTCAGATTTATATTTTCTACTTCTTAAGCAAATGTATCTCTAGCTGTATATCAATAATTAATAAAGAAGTAGGGATTAAAAACCAGTTGAATTTAAAAGAATGGGTGGATATAACATAAAGAAAGTTCATTGCACTCTGTAAATATCTTGTTAGTTAACAGTTTCCTTATAAAACCTCTACAAAACTTAGAGCCTGTTTTTATTCTGCCAATGTTAATATTACTTGTGACAATCACTTAGAATAACTCATTTTTGCAGAAGCTTTAAGACATCTGGGCTTAGATAAGAGAGGAGAAAAGGAAAAAGGTTGAGTCCTAGTTTGTTTATACAGAACTTTATCACTAGTCAACATCATTAAGAAATGCACAGAAGGTTATTGTTGTTTAAAGGAACAAATATAATTGATCAATAAGCGTGATACATTTCATGACTGAAATTTATATTATGATTATTCTAGTATAATTACGAGTGGCATCAAAATTTATGAATACAGAATAAGTGTTAAGTTCAGTAGGGATCAATACCTAATGAACCTAAATTAAGTTAAGCAAAAATGCGTGAAGAACATCTGTCCCATTCACTGACCTTTAACGTAACGATACAATTCATTAGAAAACAACTCTTACAGATAAGATCATTCAAGATAACTCTTTGACAAAACATGTCCATAGGCATGCAGCTAACAGCTCTAAGTATATAAATAAACGGAAAGTGCATGCATCTTTTTCATTCATTAACGTCATTTTATAGTAAATACTTTGATATCTGCGTGGCATAAAAGTACAAAGTTGTATAAACATGTCTAAGCATTGATGAATGTAGGTTAATTAATTAATTAATCTGTTTGATGAAGAAGCATTTGCGCGAGACATATTATATGCAAAGTATAATTTTAAAAGTAGGCTATGGCAAGTGCTTTTAAATAGAATGGTTTTTCGAGGTATAACCTTTTAAAGATGTGAGATATTTAATTGGATTTGATTGCAATGCGCCTATATCGCGTAATATAGTTAATAAGAAAACGAACGAAAGAAGATCAACATGTGTGAATGTGTTTTAAAACTAGATCAGTTATAATGATTACGATTGGTTATTACTTTGAGTTTAATTTTTATTGGGTATACAAGTCTATATATATGTAACTACAGTGTTTGCTGGCGGTTCTTTTATTTAGTATAATCTTTGATTATTTACATTATTACCACACATAATTATATATTCAAAAGTAAAAGCTTTTAACGACTTGAGTTCAAAATTTGGAAGTTTATAAGTTACAGATTTGTTTATTACATATGTAGACTGATGTGTCTTGACCAGGAAATTAAATCGTCCAATTGCTAATTTTTATACTGATTCATAAGTGGGCAGTTCAAAAACGACTTGACTAAATTGGCATCGAATTTTATTTTCTTTTTTTTTTTGGTAGAATTATTCACGTAGGTGAAGGACCAAGACCGGTTGCGAAATTTCACAGCGCATCCGCATCTAACAGCAAACATAAACAGTAGATATCCGAAGACGGCTAACAAATACAAATTAAGCACAATTGCCAGAGAAAGTTAATACCCATACGATATTGTGGATGATCGTGACCTTCATTTTTGTTTGAGCCCAGACAAGGTCATCAATTTCACCGTGTACCTACACCGCGGAAATACCACAAATAACGTGGTTAAGTGTMAAAATCGATGGTCACTGGTCACCGATGAATGCCGCGCAGTTGTCTTATAAAAAGCTTGTGTTGTGTGGCCGGGGAAACAAGCGTGAATTGCTATTAAAAAACGTTACTAATTCCCATAGTACGGGAGTGTCCCCTAAAAGAACTAGACCTGTACCGTTTTTACTCATATTTATCCATTTAAATTATACATTAAAACTGCTTTTTTGCTCAGTTATTAGATCTAAAATGGAGTGCGTAGCTTTGGTCTGGTCTCCATATTATATGAAACATACAAATTACACTGAAAATGTTCAACGTAAATTCTTAAAACTACTAAGCTTTAAACTCGATGGTGTCTTTCCTTCCAGGGGCATTTGTCATAATGATCTGCTTGAAATTTTAAAAATTCACTTCACTTGATTGTCCTGAAATTTTGAGTTATTAAAATTTTTTTGGTTCCTAGAGTGTCTGCCAGAACATTTTTATCTGCAAGAATAACATTCGGCACTTTATAACATGTGTTCTATTTGTAATGCTAGATGTTTGAATTTTATACCTTTTTGTTGGCAACATCACCCATTGAGAGCTATTTTTACGTGATTGCGTTTGTTTTGCTGCAAATATAATTTTATTGTTTACCCTCCTGTTGTATAGTTGGGTTCCCTGTACAGCAGTGATTTGAATAAATTTACGATTATTATATGGGGGAGATCTTCCTATTATCAATCCTTTCATCACTAATCTTTCAACTTTGATCGTACTGGCGTCCATTCAATCATTAGGGATATTCATATTTTACTTCTTACATAATATGTCTTTCTTTATAACTTCGTTAAACATACAATATTACCCACTTTTTATCGGCAAAAATTTTCTGGTTGCTTATTTTGGTTTCTTTTGCTCAAGTATTTAGTATAAATTTTTTCGTTAAATATAAGATATGCTATATTATATTGCTCTAAAGCAAAATAATTTTTTCTTGAATTGGGAGTTATTTGTGTCAAAGAAGCTAATAGGTATCGCATTTTCTTTTTATGCGTTGTATATAACTTGCTTTATGTAGGTGCCAAAGCTTACAAAGAATTTTCTAAACCTTATTATCTATTTTTTAGTTTTTATTTATCTCTTGTAATATCATCAGGATATTAATTCACTTGCTATGCGTTATCATGATCGTCTGATTGCAATATGAATTTTTTTTCTGGTTGATAACAATGTTGATTATCGCTGATTGTTGATTCTATCTGCTACGACGTTGGTCTATTCCCATGATCGAAAAACGATTGGTAGCCAACTAAACAAACCTTGTTTGTAATTGTTCTTTTACGTAAAACTGCACGTAGATGGAAAATTCTTGTAAAATTTGGATATTCCTAATAACCTATCATATGTAGGTAAGAAAGCAAACATGTATACAGGAATATTCATCAAATTCATATCTTAATTGCTTTAATATACGAGTATATATATGTAGCCAACATATCTTATGCACAGTTAACAAGCAGAACCATTTTTCTTGACTTTAGTACAAAAATACAAATTATTTGCTGTACTAAATATACCGCAGTATCATACAATCATCTTAATAGTATTCTGCTGTATTTACAGATTAGAACAATACTAAGTTTCGTGACTTACTACAACCAAAGACTACGAAACACAATTATTTGCAAATAACGAAGCTATTAATTCTTCTTGTAATGATAGTTTTCAAAATATAATTTATCTAGTTTATTAATTTGCAATTTCCTTATGACACTGACATGTCGTATTTACAACAAGAAATTAAGTCACCTTTGGCATTTACAAACCAAGATGACCATTTTATAACAAAAAGCAAACATCAATTTTTGTGCAACAGAAAGCTACAAAGCTGCACCAACATCGGGTACCTCTAATTTTAATTGCAGTAACAGACTGAAAAATCTTTCGTCTGTCGGCCTGAAAAATGAGAATAGCCAACGTAGGAAAAATAAAACATTCAGATGCAACTTTTATGAGCTGATACAGATAATTAGCAAAATGAAAAACAATGGAGTCTCATGAATTGTTGCGATACAAATAGAGCTGATGAAAATGTATTGAAAAAACATATGATGTCCTATGAATCGTTTTAAAAACTTTCAAATTACCAAAAGAAATGGATAACAGCTCTAATATATTCTACATTCGAGAAAGCAAACCTAAAGTTAACAAAAAATACAGAAAATATCACTACTGAAGGTAGCCTATAAGATGTTAGTTATCCTAATTAATATGAGGAAACAAGTAAAAAATTTGAGTTTACCAGGCGAGTTTCCAAAAGACAAAATAGAAAGAAATAGGACGACTCCAGATACCAAAACAAATAGAGGAGGATTGCAGTTATTTACCTTAAAAACAGTACGACGCATGTATATAGACTTTACAATGAATTTGTTCTTTATTAAGAAATCTGTATTTAATATTTCTGGTGTAATAACTCGTGCACTTGCTTCTGCTAACGGGTCCAAATTAATATACTCAACTTCAAAATGGTCTCTAAGTGCAGGTGAAACAGGTGCGCAATTTGGCGGAAACGCAGCAAAACTTTGGGGATATAATTCTAATTGTAATTTAGAAGAATCTACCAGTTACGAAAGGGAGTTTGTTTATGAGTGTGCTTTATTTTAGATTACGTTTAAACTTTTTTAAAGAGCATTAATAAAATATTATCGTTTTATTGACACAGAAACATGTTTTCTTCGCATTTTTACTGATGAATGGAGAAGGAAATACATAATTAGCAATGTATTCCTTTTAAGTACATTATTCTTTAATTATGCGTTGTAGCAAAGTAATTACAATCTCATTTATCATATGCGTGTTTAACAAAGACTTATTATTTGAAGAAATCATTCGCAAAGAGGCCCGGGAATTTTATATTTCCATGCATGCATTGAATGACGGAAGAAAGTAGCGATTTAAAATAATAAAGTATAAAATATAGAATCTTTCCCATTAAAAAGGGTGCCTCCTTGTATAAAAGAGATATCACTGGTTTTTGTTTTTCTAACCTACAAATTGAGCACTTTTCGATATTTACCGAATCACACATAGAAGCTTTATGTATTCATAGTATTTTGTCATTTTTAAAATTACAAAATGCATTCACAGTATTGGGGTAATTGCAAAGAAAGTTGCTAAGCTATTTTGTTAATTTTAGCCAGTTTTAATTTGTTTTAAACACCAAAAACATCCTACACATGCTCATATGGAGATGTATAATCTTGACATACTATCAGCATGAAAATCTACATTTTGGAACTTGCTTCGCCTCTGTTTAGCGCTGAATTCCCGAGACAATAGCGTGAGATCCCCTTTTTGCCTCCTCAAGTCGTCGGGTACAAATTTTAATGCATCTTACAGATTTCCTTTCGACAAGACAAATGCCATTGTGTATAGAGCGAGGCGTATTGCGTTTGACAAGTACATTCCCAGCCATGAAACAATTCATTTCACTAGTAAAGTAGTTCGTTCTTGTTGCAAATTCAATTAGGTGATGGCAACCGCCCTGTGAGAAACAAAACGAAGGTTGCTCTCATAAACTGTGAATGACAGGAATTAGTTTGGAGATTAGCAAATGCATGCATGTMGTACAAGATAATTGCTCTGTTGGTCTAAGTGGAGGTTGCGATACACGCTTTTGTTTGAGCGGTAATAAATTTTTGTGTCAAAAATTGTTACGGGACTGAGATGATTAAAAATGTTAAAATAAGCTGTTGGTAAAGCGTTTATTGAAAGTGAAAGCAAACGCCTTCAGGACGGTCTATTCGTAGGCTTTGAATGAATTGACCACAACAGATGTTATTTATTTATAAAGCTGCCATTGTTCAGGCTTTTCACAAGATGTGACCATATATAGAATTATTTATTTTTAACTCCGAAAGAGGATCAGTGAACAGGGGAGAGGAGAAAGATTGATAGGTCAGATTAACAACCCAACCAACATCAAAGTAACATGTCATAGCAGTAACGTTTATCGTTATAAGCAATTAAAAGTGGCGGCTTTTAAAAGCATTAGTTTTTGCTTGTGTACAATATAAGGAACAAGAAAATATATCATACCTGACAGTAACGGCCAATCACTATAGCAATTTATTATTATTATTATGATTATTATTGGAAACAGACGAAATAGATGTAAGAAATCACCTAGTCTACAGAGTTGCAAGGTTAAATCTGTTTAACGGTAGATTATGTTCAAAATGTCTATGAGATTAGCACCCTTTCTACTAAATTAATTTGGCTTTCATATATGCTAAACCATGCCAATGAGCAATACTCTAGATCTTATCAGTGAGCACTATAGAGAAATTAGAGACCTATTGTTACTTTTTAAAATGTCTGCAATTCCTACATAGAAAACCACGAAGTAATATGAAGAATTTGTAATTTTTAGAACGTGATCATTAAAGAACAATTAGCATAAAAAAACACCTAGATCAGTGTTTTAGGGTAGTTGGTATTTTCTAGTGTAAGTCATTATCAGTAGTAAACTCAATCCTGATTGGTGGTCAAATAAGCTGAAAGAACTTGCTGAGGAAAAAAAGAGCGCTTACCAAACTTGGCTCCATACAAACACAATAGAAGATAGGTTACTATACACAAACCTAAATAGAAGAGTCAAAAAAGAAGTAATAAAGAGTAAGAACGAAACTTGGGAAAGAAAGTGCGAAGAGATAGATAGATTTATGGGTGGCTCAAAAGTTCCAGAGGCATGGAAAACAATCCGAAATATGAGAAAAGATGTAAACGAAAAAGGCCACGTCACTCTGATACCCCTAGAAGACCGGGAAAAATATTATAGAGAGCTATTAACAGAGAACCGAACAGCGTTTGAAATAACCGACGTAGGAACTAGAAGCCATGATACCACACAAGTAAGTAAAATGACCACAAATGAAGTTAAAAAGGCATTGAAGGAATCAAAAAATAAAAAAAGCAGCTGGATCTGCAAACATACCTATTGAACGAGTAGAATACGGACCAGACATACTGATAGAAATATTCACCGATTTGTTCAATAAATATATGTTGTAAGATGACTATCTCCCAGAAGATTGGAATGTAGCTTACATTACATCTATCCGTAAGAAGGGAGACAAAAAACTCTGCAAGAATTATATAGGCATAAGCGTTACTAGTTCATTGTGGAGGTTGTACGGTCGAATACTGAAAAAGTAAATCGAGAGCTGCGTTGAAGAAATCGAGGAGCAAAATGGATTTCGTGTCGGAAGATCAGATATAGATAACATATTCGTTCTACAACAAATAATAGAGAAACGCAAAGCCAAAAATCTATCTACACATATGGTGTTTGTGGATCTTGAAAAAGCTTATGACACTGTACCTTTGAAAAAACTTTTCGAAACACTGACGAAGATCGGTTTTAGTGGAGTGTACATACGTGCTGTATGGAAATTTTATATCAAAATGGGAAACAACCTCTCAAAACCGATTCAGACCACAAAGGGGCTTAAACAAGGATGTAGTCTTTCACCAACGTTGTTCAAAATATACATTCAGCAAGCTTTAAATAACTGGTCCAAAAAATGTTCTGGAATGGGAATAAAAGTAGGCAATCACTGTTTAACAACGCTCCTGTTCGCAGATGACCAAGTAATTATAGCGAACGATGAAGAAGACATTGACTACATGCTATGAAAACTAAGCGAAGAATATAACCTTTGGAACTTGGGAATAAATATGGCAAAAACAGAATACCTTAAGATAAGTGATGAAGCCGAAGATCATGAGCTGTACATACGACAAATTGAAAAATACAGAGAGTTTAAGTACTTGGGTACCATCATTTCTAACGAAGGTACTACTAGAATGGACGTACAAAACAGAGTTCAACAAGGGAAAAAAGCAATACGTATTTTAAATACGCTGCTATGGTCGAACAAAATACAATTTAAAACAAACATGACTATCTACAAAGTTATTGTAGAGCTCATTTTATCTTTTGGGTGTAAATGTTGGCAATTCTCTAAGAAAGACAGGAGAGATATCGAAACAATGGAAATTGACTATTTACGAAGAGCGTGCAGAATCTCAAGACTTGAACATGTGAGAAACGAAGACATACGGAGAAAAACCAAAAGAGTGTTTACTAGCGCAGATACAGTCGACACTAGGCGGCTGATTTGGTATGGTCATGTCATGAGAATGAGCGATGAGAGGTGGCCGAAGAGAGAGCTTGGAAGTACGAGCCCGCGAATAAAAGGAAAAAAGGAAGACCTGGATTAAGATGGAGTGACGGAGTTAGACATGCTATGACAGACAGAGCAATAACAGAAGACGACTGGAAAGATAGAAAACGATGGCCGTCGAAATGCGAGATGCGGCAGAGGCTGTGGGAACCTCGCTCTATATATATAAATCATTATCAGTATTGTCCAGAAAATGTACACAATCCTATATGCAGTAAAATTTACTAAATATTTTAAGACATCGGTGAGTAATAGCTTTTTATATTTAACATCACTAGGTAAATCAGTTATGAAGAATACAAACAAGAGAAAGCCCAAGTTGGATTCTTGAGGCACACCTGAATTTATTGATGACAGCAAAGACCAATGATTACTATCACATACAACTGTTTGTTCACGATTATACACATAAGATAATACTAGAAGAATCAAGGACTTACTGAAACAGGGGTAATAATAATATAAAATAATAATAATAATTGCTGGAATCCGTCCCATTTGTACCTTTGCTTTTAAAATATTTAGTGGCAAAGAGTACAGCAATAAGTGAAAAGAAAAAATGTTGAAGTTAGAACAACTAACATTATTCTTATTTACATAACTGGGATCAGGATTTATATAAATATTGTGAAAATAATCATTAACTGCACTGACTTTTGTATCTGCGTTGGTAATTTTTTGGGGGACGTAATACATAGCACCAGAGTACTAACAAGAATTTAGATAATCTTATTTWGATAGTCATGACATGCATTTTGGATTTGATATTTACGTAAAGTACGAATTTCTTTAAACTGCTCATAATCAGCAGGAAGTTTGGATACTTTATATTTCTGATGAGCCTTACATTTATATTTTATGTTTGTAACAATTTCAAGCTTATTTGCGTTTGTATCGATTTACGTACATATACATAGATTAAATGCAGAATATATATTAGTAAATAAAATATCACATGCATCGTCAGCTTTACCACAGTGATAAATATCATTCCTAGTTCAAATCACAGAAAACTTTAAACACAGCAGGGCAAATGCCCCCCTCAAAGTGGTAAGATTGAACCTTAAATTCAGGAGTACATTGACTAAACAGTGTATAAGACAATGTGAAGTTGGATATTGTAGAAGGATGATATAGGTCCCTTGCGACTAGTGTAATATCACATTTGTTTAAATCTAAATTAGAAATTACAAGATCTAAGGTATGGTTAGAGGAATCTATCACATTATTAAATTGAGATAAATTGGTAAGATGTTTTTTAAATAGGTGATTTTCATTATCATCACAAAATGGAACATTGAAATCACCCAAATTTACACAATTTTCAAACAAGTACTCTTAAGTTTTCAATAAGGTATAAAAATAATTCAAAGTTATCATAAAATATATCAGACGGAATATAAATGATAATCACGTAAATATGAATTAGAATTAAACTTTGTTACAAGATATGTCATCAATCGTATCAATCTTCCAAACTAGTTACCTGAACAGTTGTTGTTTTAATAGAATTCTTAACTGTAAATAATAGAGCACCACCTTTTGTAGTATGAGTGGTTTTAAAATTATGATCACACCGAGTTATACTATAGTTGGATGGAAAAAGTTGGCTAGTGTTGATATCATTAATTTGATAACCAAATTTCGAACTGGCATATATGAAAATAAGAAAAAAGAACTTTATTTAAGTCCTAGGACCTCGAGCACTAAGCCTAGGAAGCAGGAAGAATGAAATAAAAACAGCACGGCAACGAATTATGATTAAGATATGGAAAAGGAACAAACCAACTGCTTCATTAACAAAGTTTAGAAAGTAATAGTAGAAATAACATAAGGGAAGCTGGAAATACGTAACACCCCTGAAATAAAAAAGGGAGGAAAACTTTAGCAAAACAAAATGATTATCCAAAGTAGCCTATTTATAACAAAAGGTCCAAATTCACTTGACCGGTTTTTCAATAGGATATAAAATAAGAAGTAAACTAGCCATATAATATGCAACTGCTTCTGCAGAAGGTGGAAGACTGTAATAACCATTTGCTATTACTTAAGCATATCTAGTATATGAGAATTTGTAAAATGTTTGCTCTTTAAACTCTTGCACGTGCGAAAATGATTTGTTTTTAAAAGACTGGAATATTATTCAATGAGATTCACTTATATTCAGCTTGCTCAAAAGCTTTAGCAGGTATTTTTGATAGTAACCTAAGTCAGACCCTTAGCAAGTGATCAAGAATATAATGTCAGTGATTTCCATAAAGTCAATAAATTTAGTAAAATCACAAACATAAATTACGTCTTTTTTAAATATCGACAGCACGTAATGAAACCGTATACCCAATCAAGAGGTAATTTTATACTTAAAGTATTTTCAGCACCGTGTAAACCTTTCTATGGCTTCACATGATAGTAAAAGCTTCAGCTGATACTCCAATAATTTATTACATCCAATTTCATCCATTGTGTCTACTGTTTACAATTGATATTTAGATTCATTAACAACGTACACGTTTTCTCTCTTCTCATATGTAGTTCAAGCGGTCGTATCAACATTTCGCTGCTCATGAATTGTGAGTCTATCCATTAATAACGATCTATCAGACAACACCCATTAGCATCTAGATAATTTGTTACGGTTATTGTTTTCAAACTTTCTGGTTGATATGTTTTTCTAAGATGGACGTGTGACAAGTTGCCAAAACTAAACAGCTAACGCTACATTAGATGTAGAAAGTGGGCCAGCAAATGTTTTAATAAAGCGTTTAGATCAAGATAAGTATGAGCCAATGGAAGCAGCTGTGATTGGGTCATTAGTTGGTTGGTTAATTAGTATCTGATTTGGATGGTGCCATTACATTCCAATTTTATATAGATATATTATTTAATAGGATATTCATCGTTATACTGCAATACGTCTTAGTCTTCTTATGGTAATTTCATGAGTACATTTGATAAGAAATCAAAGAAAAAGATTCATACGATTACGAGTGGTTCATGACTAAAACCAAAATCATGGCATATGTTTTGCGTAAATTTCTGTGACTTGCACTCTTGGTGATAGGCATCTGTCATTGTATGTTTGCGATTAAGTCAGCGACAGCCAGTTAGTAATTAAACAAATTTTAGTAGTATCCAAATTGTTCATTTTCTTTAAACTTTATAGAATTTTATTCTTACGTCAACATAAAAAAATACAAAATTTATAACACTTGGTACTATTGAAAGGATGTTTTATTTAACCCCGTCGTATAAGTCAATTGGATCTATTATAAAAAATACTCTAGCACCGGAACACAAGGTTCCCAGAAAATCAGTAAGGGCTGGTTCAGTGAAAGCAGTGGTTACTGGTTGTTCCAATTGTGAAGATAATCTTCAAAACTTACTTAAAACGTTAAAGCTCAGAAAATGATAATCGAATTAAACTCATTAAAGAAGGATGATGGATTTTTGGAGCGAAATATTAGAAATAATAGAAAAAAACTAATAACTAATCTAATACTTCAAAAAGTGGATACTACAGTTGTAAACGATACTATATTATACACTTACTGTGTTACAGTTGATAATGTGCTGACAATTCTTAGTGTGACAATTGCATATACTTGTAAGTATTCCCTATATAAATTGTAGTAGTGAAAGGTCCTTTTCAGGCCTTAAAGTATAAAAAGCTGTTTAAATATTTCTTTGGGAGAAAGTGAAGCATTTTGGGCACTAAAAGTGATATGCTGAATTATTAACATTCCAACTTTTCCTATACATAGAGTGTCGATAAAGTAACACATAAAAATTAATTAATATGAAATAATATAAAGGTTATTAAAAGCGACATACCCTTATACGTCTATTCAATTTGAATCTGAAATGTAAAAGAAAGCTTTATTGCTAGGAGCCCATGAGTGCCAAATACCTTAAGACACTAGTGAGTATGAAGCAAAGAGGCACAGTAAATCCTCAATGAAAGTTTTTCTAACGTTCTTGATTGCTACAATACATGTACCTTGTCAATAACTATATTTACTGCACAAATTACCTCGTCGAGTCACATCCACGTAGCCATCAATTAACGAATTAATTATTCTGTCAAACGCTCGAGTTCTTGCTTTCCTCAGCTAGAGACACTGTACCCTAATGGAACTAAATTGTACTGTACCCATTTATCTTGGTGTGAACTACAAGTCATTGTTGGCAGTTGCCATTTAGTTCCTTGTTAGACATACTTCCAGGAAAAGTCTCAGTGCCTAATTGTGTGCAGACTTTTATGGCGCACATTACCATTAGAACCAGACCAGCCAGGATGCTTCATGATATAGCTTTAACACAGTTCTCTCCTCGAGAGTACCTGTTTATTGTTTGAGTTTATAATGTTAGGCTGCCTGTCCAGTCGTTTAAAACAATGTAGCGTTGTGGTCCATTATATGCTAGGCGTTGCAACTAATGCTGACAGTGTTTCAGCTTCAGTCGCTGAAATAATCAATGTKTTCGACGGAGTGTTCTCCTGTCAGGATAAAATGACACTTCAGATCATTGTATTGAACAAACACTATTCTTAATTTATGAATCGTGTTGTTACACCAATGTGATGAGAATGCAACATGTATTTGGAGACTCCACTAGTTCCTTTTTTCGCAAGTTTTAGATTTTAATCGGGAATAATTGTAAAAATAATATGAGACTATTTAAAACATTTCGTATTGAAGACTTACGGTTTTCCTTCATTAGTAATGAAAGAAGCTGATATATGGCTATGGGATTTGGGATATCACATGAAGGTTCGAGTCTTCATTGGCAAAAATTTTTCGCGCGATTCGTAATCGATCAGTGCATTTTTGGGGGGTAACGTCAACTTCGTCCAGGTCGTTTATTCTTGTTACCTACTGGGCGAACTATAGGCGATAAGTAACAATCGCTCGTTCTTTATGTTACCATTTTGTCTCACTAATAAACCTAAAGAACGCTGAGCCGTTTAAACTTTGCTTGTGGTTTATCAAATTTCACTTTGCAAAGAATGCACTCCAGAATAACATTCATTTTCTGACTACGACGATCTTTATTTGGCAATTGGTTGCAAAGCTATTCAGGTTTTTGCTTTGTAGGCGTTGTACGCATCCACCTGTAATTCCTAGGCAAGCAAGTCTTTATAGATTGCTTATAGATTGTATTTTGAACATTTGTTGATGTATTTATGCCAATATACGAAGGGTATAATTTTTCAGTGGTATATCTTGTGCCAAGAGTTTAATTCCCTTCAACTGTTGAAGGTTTTTCCTTCAGGTAAATGCTGATGTTTTTGTAGGATTGCCTGTCAGTTCTTACTTTCTATACTTCTGTATTGTTTTCAGTGCTTACTGTGCTAGATTCAAACTTCCCTCACACTAGCATAGTGATATCGTCCAAACATCCCTATGCGTAAACACTTTCCTGGTTAGGTTCCCTTAGGAGGTCGTATACTATATACATAGCTCTACAATATGTTGGATGATAAGAAACCACCCACTGGCAGTCATTGCTAACTGCGATTTTTGCAGTTGTATGACCCAGAACTGTCAGCTGTTTTAAAGCATGAAGTCAATCCACTTTGTCAAACGAGGTTCACTCTATACCTTCCTACAGTTCCCTGAATTGAATTAAACGAGGTGCAATCAAAAGAAGCTTTGCAGAAGGACCTGAAAGAGAAAGAGAAGTCCTCCTACCTAATAAAGCATTACTACGAGGATCAGTGTCTGTTAACAAATTTATTCAGCAGTTTTTTAATATAAATGTACTGCATATTTTTTATATTGAAAAAATCACTTATGTATACATCACGACTGTAATATTTATTATAATATTAACTGATTTATTTACAAGATATATTTAATTTAATCTACTCTTTAGAGATTTTTAAATTTATATTCACCTTAATAGACAAATTTGATGTATTCTTTCTTTGTCGGTTGCGAAAAATTTTCTTGTTTCTTTAGTTTCATTTCACGTTACGGAATTCTCAATATGGTTTTCTGTTCCAGAAATTTGATTATCATTCATTATGATGTGTGAAGATGAAGATAAAAAATGTAGCTGAAAAGTGTCTCATGTTATGACCGACATAAACTCCAGTGTCTGGCAATTTGAAAAAAGGGTCATATCTTCAGGTATTCGGTATTGTATTAATTTTGGAAAGCTGGCTTGTAAATTTCGCCCTTACATATAACAAAAACAATATATTTAGGAACATCCTTCATAACAGTAAAAGTACGTGAAATATAAGAAAAATATTGAATTACCCAAAGGGAACTACTTCAATAATAAATATAAGGTTGTTGTGTGTATATCTTCTTCAATTATGTCTCTGATGTGGCTTCACTAATATACCTAATATTCAGTTTTTTAGAAATGAATTGTTGGAAACAGAGTTTGTAGATCATCTGTTAATAATCCTGGTGACATATGGCAACGGTTTGATCGCGGGTTCAATTTTATTTTGTTATCCATGTTTTGTTGGCATCACATCTACTCAAGAAAATGATAACATTTGAGCTAATGATAGCTAATCAAAGACAGTTTATAATAATATAAGAACTATGTATTAGTGTTTTTGTCAAACTAAATAAGTTTTGAAAGAGACAACCTAATAAAACTCCAGTAAAGTAGGTCAAAAAGTGCTTTCAAGACGTATCTGTACATTCCTAAGTATAATTATACTGCAGTGCATAGACCCTAAAACAAACGAGCGCTTAATCAGAATCTGTTTGCTTATCTCAATTGTAAAAGTACTAATAAGAAGTCGTCTTCAGGTTCATATAACATTCATTAACAGCGTTAGCGTTGAAGTGCTAAATTACGATATTGATAAGAGATGTGAAAGCTGTACCAAGCATCTCGCATATCACTAACGCCGTTTGACTATTTGTACAGGTAATTCTTCCGCAAAAAATCCGTTTTAAGTTTGAGGCGATGCATCCTTTGGTAATGTCTCAGTGAAAGCCGTCATACGAGAAAGAAAAATATCCGGTTCCCTCGGAAACTGATGTAATTATAAAACAGTATTCAGACAAGTCTGTTAATGTGATGTGCCAGTAGATAAACTTATAAGGCAACACATAATGTATTTTAATACACCCAAACTGTCGATTGTTTCTTGATTTGCGGTTGATAAAAATATATTCAGGATTTACATGATGTAATATGTCTTAGAAGAAGAATATCCATTATTAAATTCTCTGAACATTTCTTTGCGTCATTTGACTCGATCTTCTTTCTTCATCGTATGTCAAATGTCACATCTTCTTAAACCTTTCGATGTAGGGGGTATCAATGTTTTTCGCTACACCAGATGTTGATGCTGTAGCGAATTGTCTTAAGCAGATTTCATCTGTTTTCGTATTCGTATTTTCAGAATGTACTACTGATCAATTTAAATTTTTGGATGTCATTTATCTCACGCCGTCTGGCTTCTTTCTTGTCACTAGAAGCCTATTTGGTTAGAGCCTTTCTCTCAGCTATTATGCTAGGATATGTTGTTGGTTGTGTGTTTTACTCTACGGCCTAGTTACAACTGTAGTCACTGATGAGATCTTTTGCCACCATTCAGCGTCGGAATTTCCTGTAATTTGTTTGTAAAATGGGTGATATAAGAGAGCTGTGCTATTCCGTATTCCTGGGAGATTGAACTCTATGATGTGTTTTACTAAAACTTTTTTTACTAAATTTACGTATAGGTGGACAAAAGACCGTAAAGTTGAACTGTATAATGCACCTGGGCCTTCTTGTGAATAAGTTGAAGTCAGCGACTAAAAATGTTTTAACCGAACATCCATTGTACTCAACAGATGAGTTTTTCGTAATGTCAAATGACAAGGCTGTTTCTAAGTCTTCAAACTCATTTCGATGTTTCTGTTGATTTCGTATTGTTGTTTATATTTTTGTCAAMTGCTCAACGTAGAAATTTATATATGTATTGTTTGATGGCGTGTCTGTAAGTTGTAAAACTATTTTAGACAAATAAACTCTATTATTATTACTACAAGCATTATCGTCTATCATATCATTGATCAGAATAGCATTTATTACATTATATAAGTCACTAAAAAATGAGGTTCTGCCGGCTCGTTGACATAAACAAAAAGAATTCAATTCGAAGCTTTAGGTGGGTGATACGATGGCTTTTCTGGTGCTGTAGAATTCTTCCAATGATTATAAAACTTGAAAAATTAATAATACTATCATTTCCTCGTGGTGGAAAGGACAACATAAGTAATTTTATAAACTGTCTAGTGGAAGTAAATATTGGGACTCTAATTCACAGAAAATGAAAATGGAAATGAAATTGAAAGGCACTGATTGTGCAGAAAAATACAAAGAACATGTCAAACGTAATTGTGAAGAAACTATAGAAAGTATACCACACTTGAAAGTAGAAAATACCTTGCAAATTTTCAAACAAATTTTGAAAAGCGCAGCCAGAGTAGCATGTGGTACATCCAGCATAAACAAGACACGGAAACACACAGAATGGCGGAGTGAGTAAATTATAAAAAATGTCAAAGCAAAAATATCCAAGGGAACAGTCTGAAGATTCATATCAAAAATATAAGAAACAAACAACAGAAGTGAAGAATACGATATTACAAGCAAAGAAAACGTTATGGGAAAATTTCGGTACAAAGGATAGGCTTGGACTGCAAGGGAAACTTGAAATTGTTCTACAGAATTCTTAAAAGCAATATGGCTTAAATCACGTAAAATGCAAAGAAGGCAAATTACTAACATCAGATGAAAAACAGGTGATGGGTAGATGGAATGAATATTTCCAAAATCTGTAGAAGAAGACGTGCGAAGAGATACAAAAAAACTTTAATATTGGCACTGAAAAAAAATAAAGATGGGAGAGCTCCTGGACACGACAACCTTGCACCAGATATACTTAAAGATATGGGAATTACAGGAGCGGAAATGCTATTGGAAGCACAAAAGCACAAAGTCATTTTAGGAAAGGTTACAGTACAACCACACATTTAAGCAAGTGATTGAAAAAGTTAATAGTTAAAAAAAAGAAGTTTACATGTGTTTCACAGACTTAGAGAAGGCATTCAATCGTATTCCAAGGGAAAAATGTGGGACATTCTGGCAAGGAGAGGAGTGTGTAAGAAACTTATTACAGCAATAAAAAGTTTGTATGTTGATAATATAAACCACGTTAAAATAAAAGGTAGAGAAACTGATTGCCTTATAACTAATAATGGAGCCAGGAGGAGTTTTGACCCCTCTGTTGGTCATAATTTTTATGGATGAAATAATTAGAGAATGTAAGCCACTGGTTAAAAAATTATTAGTAGAAAACAGGAATTTGCAGCCAATATATGTGACGGAGTGTGCTTTTGCAGACGATTCGGAGATATTTGTTCCAGGGGAGAATGAGCTAAAACATAATTTAAAGATTTGGAAGGGTGTGTTGGATAAATACAACATGAGGGCCATCTTAACAAAAACAATGGTAGGTAATGGTATTTTCCCAGGAGCAGAAAGCTATCGACATTTGGATGAAAATTACAAGGTTAAAAATTATTAAATAAGGTATACGAAATAAAGTGAACCCTATTATAAAGGTCCGTTTAGGTATTTTGCGAAATCTGTATGTGTGACAGGTTTAATAACAATTAAATTGCAAACAATTTTTTGATTATTTGTGATAATGAATGGTTGAACAAATTAGCTGGAGATTTACAATGAAGTTGGTTTCTGTGCAAAATACGTAACTTACCTTTCAATTCTGAATGAAGTTTTTTGGATCTCCACACCATCGTATCTAACAACAAACAAATATGTATCATTTTTTTATGTAAAAAAGGAGTGAATTTATGTAAGTATTGCATTTAAATGATCATTTTTGAATCTGGACCTGCAAAAGGACTTGCCTTGTCACCCCATAGATGTCTTTGCATCAAAAGCATGGGTTATAAATACTGTAAATAAATTAATACCCATTTGCCAGTCATATGACGAGTTTATGCTGCTTCATGACCGAGTGTTAATGAAATGAAACATTTAAACAAATAGGAAGCGGAATTCCCATCGCACTTTTGGCACTGTCCGAATTCCGGGTTAAAAGATCAACCATCCTCGCATACCACTTGCAGTGGATCCGAGCGCAATCCTTCCGTTGGGTAACACAAAAGGCAGATGCGTCTCCCGAACGGTGCCATCCGCATTCGGCCAGTAAAAGTAATTTTTCGACGGGGCAAAGTGAATGTAAAAGCGCACATCGCGAAACTCCATACCGCGCGAAGAGTGAATCTTCTTTTTAACCCGCGACCAGGAGGAGGGAGGACGTCTATTTAAGCAAACCGGGATAAAATTTAAACATCATTTGATCATTAGTTTAGTAGTGAGGTACTTGAAGATGAAACCTTTTGTGGTATGTGATGTTTACTTACTGGTAGATTTGCGGTTGCGGGGTTCGTAGCGGTTAGGTTAAGAAGTGAAAGTGTCGGGGGATTTCGTACCGAATTTATACTTTTTTTTCGGAAAAATAGATTTTTATGTGGTTTTGATAGAGTCAAAAACTCGTTCTATAAAGCTTTAGTTAAGGAGCGAACTGATTGTGGTTTGATTAAAACTAAAAATTACATGTTAATTTAGAAGAACTAAATACGTATTTCAGCAGCTAAGCAGAAGATTCCCAGCGGAAGTGAATTTTGGTAGGGAGAATATCCTCCCGTTAAACACAACTAAATAATTCAAAAGAAGTTGCTTTCTTCTACTGCAGATGTCAGCTTAGCGGTTGAAACATGCAATACGTTTTTCTGAATTACCATGTTAAGGGATTTTCAAATATTTTTTAGTCGAAAGCATTAATATTGAAATTCTAAAATTATGGTTATGATACTTTTACTAACAATTAACTCCGGCAATAGATCTGACTTCATCAAGTATGTGTTTGTAGTGTAACAGGATGTCTAGCAAACGCGATAACAAAATTTCCACGTACCTAACCACACATATCTGTTAGTGTAATTACATCTAACCGGTCTTGCTTTATTTACTTACGGAGCCCACATTTGATTATCTTGACTACCAGAGTATAATGTCGCGGTTAAACTTTTCTGCATGTGCAGTAAAAAGAGATCAAACTTTTCGCTTACTAAGGAAGTAGCAGTTCTTTTGTCAGCACTAAAAACTTTAAAAAGCTTCTTGTAGTTATCTTTAGATTATCTTTTGGTGGACGAATTGATATATAATAGATTAAAAATTGTACATTTGATAAAATAACATAAAAATATACATTGTCAAAGTGTTTTTCGTCTTCAAAATTGATTTTTATCAGTGTCATTATTATCGTTTGTTTGTGATGGTTTTGCTATTTATTTTATGGTGTTATCAAAATGTTTGCTAATTATAATATGTTGTGGTACATGTTACTCAGTCCTTGTAATTACATCTTCTCTGTCACAAACACAGTATTTTATGTAAAACGCAATTCTGATAACACCACAATACAAGTAGCAAAAGCACCACAACGAACGATAAAAACAACACTGAGATAAATCAATTTAGACCATGAAATATGATGAAATGATGATAAGGTACCTATAATTTTTTTATTTTAACAAATCTACAATTTCTAATATAGTATATATTAATTCCTCTAGTTTATTAAAACACCTGCCGAAGGCTAAAACAAAACCAAATACAGCCAAAACATAGTTAACAATACAAGTTTTTTATTATAAAAGAAAACAAAACGCACGAAAAAAAGCTTTCCCATCGAGTTCCTAAACATATTTAATACATCGCCTCTTAACACCAAATGGTCAATAAATCCGAAAAGCCATAAATGTGCAAAAACCATTTCAAAATTATGTAAAGCATAATTTAAAAGCCGTAAAATCGTCGTTAATCTACCTTAACTAAATTATGAATAATTCATGTCTTCGGTTCGACTCGAAAGAGCTGTGTTGTGTTAGGCGAACGCTTGGAGACGACATAAATAATGAAAGCGTATAATTTACGAGAAATTTTCACACAGCATGAATCACACGCAGAATATTTTGCGTACACAATCGTACTGCATGTAGTTTATTTTTCTTTTGTTTTATTGACGCGAAGTCTTGTACTTGTGTCTGCATTGCATATATATTTTTATTTCCTGCTACAAGCATATTATAATATTCCGATTTCCGTCTTTATCATCATCCCGTTTAAAGCTTTTCAATTTTTTTTGTGATTATTGTATACTTAGCTATTATTATCATTCCTTCTATTAAACATATATAGAACTATCGGTTCCAAAGATTTAAACGATGAAATAGGATAAAGGGCAAAATAAACACTTTTGTACAACCAAATAGGCTTAACACAAATATCTAAAAGAAATAGCAACGGCGAGGTAAAGTTATTAATTCTGGCATAAATACGCAATTACATGCTTGTTTTTTTTTTAATTTGAGACAATGCTGCTGGTCCTGTCACTGGTTTTGGTATTTGCTTCAGCGCAGCTTCTTTATTTTTCAATTCAATTTACCACCTTGCTTGAAGATTATTATTTCTACCTCTAACATTATTCTGGTATTTTATGTCACTTTGTCCAATTTTATGTTGTCCGTAGAACTTCGTCTTCTTAGGGCTTACAAAATTATGTATAGTTAAATTAATTTTTAGTGATTTCATAATTCTGAATTAAGTTTAACACTTTCAAATTAGCACTTGCTTATATTCTCTTTAATGAAAATTCCTTTTTTTTAAATAATAAAATAATTTACAAAAATCTTTACAGAAGGTAGCCAAAAATTGCGTTGAATATTTGGACTACAAAACAAATTTCTTGCAATTGCTCTCAAATCTTAAAAAAATGATCACCAGCATTACTATATTGGTCTTAGATTGGGGTGCTATTTCCTTCTCCTAAAAGACTTTTCTGTTATTGATTGTCGGGCTCTAAAGTTTGCTATACCCAACCAAACGAGATTCTTATCAACCTTAAAATGCTTGCTTCTCTGTAAGAAGTCGAAGGGTGACCAGGCCTTTAACATTAAAACATATTTGTTTAATTTGATCTCTATTCAATTAAAAGCTACTTCACTAATCGAGATAAGCGGAGAAGCTTTAACAAAGTCTACTGAACAAGTATGGGTGTGCCAACTAAAAATCCGGAAAGTATTGTTTTGACTGTATTTGACACTGGCCCATAATCTGCAGCCTGCCGCACCTTGGTACTCACATAAGCCATCAACATCTCAAAGTGCGTACTTTGAACTGGCGAAATTTTCTATTGATTCTTCAGTTGTTTTAGCTTTCCACTCGCCCACATAAACTTTCTGCTTTAATTGATACCAGAAATGTTCGATTGGTCTTAACTAGGGAACATTTGCAGCGTTTGTTGCTCGAGAAATAAATTTGGCTTGGTACCTTTCATACCTATACTACGTGCGTAATATACCGTCGCCATGTCCGGCCAGAAGATATAATTTCCATCGCTGTGATATTTTCTTATGAATGGTACAAGCTTCTTTCGGATGCATTCCTCTGAATAAAGTTAATACTTAGACCTGAAGGAGCGAAGTAAGGAACAGATTGACCTCTGCTGCCTATCGCTAACCAGTACTTCTTTTTTGTAAACTTCCCAAGTCTTTTGAAAATTTCTTCGGAATTAACTTCAACGACCACTTGGTAGAAACAACTTTTATTATCAACACAGTCAGTTCCATCTAACGTAAAGTATTCATATATCCTTTTGATTTTTTAGTTGCTTCTCACTGTATTTCGGAGCGGATATTCTTTTTTTTCTGACAAGCTCTTCTTCTGTTAATATTCCTTACATATTTATGACTCTTTAAATTTTCGTCCGAACTTGCGATACCATTGTCAGATTTTCCAACTTCTTCTTTAACGAGTCGTTGTTTTTTTTATTGGTAAACATTTTCTACTGCAATTTTTCCACTTCGCTTGATTCGGTTTAGAGTTTTTCCGCACTCCACAGGTGTGATGATGTCATAGGTAGTACTTAACGTAATTCCCATATTTTTAAAAGCTGCCTATATTTATCATGAAACTCGCCAATGAGTTTTCTTAGTGTGTTTTCTTTTAGCGTTTTCTTACTGCCACACAGAATAAAAAACAAATCAACACTGATTATTTTGACACTTGTAGATTGAATAGTAACAGCAGCAGCAACTGTTTTTCAAAGGTAACTAAAACTAATTTGTTGTAAGCAGATAAAGTTATTCCGGATTTTTAGCTGACATACTCTTAAACTGCATAAAGCTCCGCTAACAAACGACAGTCTATTATCGTCCAATTCATCCACAATACTCCCAGCCACTCGTTACCCTGGTACTCTCAGTCCATAAATCACACATTTAACGACCGTCGCCATATGCACAACGCGTAAAAGGAGAAATTCGCGCATTGTCCTCGACCATATTATCATCGAGTGCCGTACTTGACATTGCGGTCTGCCGTCGAGATTTTGATTTCGCCGATAAACACACAGCTCACTTTCTACAACCCATATTCCGTCGAGCGCGTTTTGCTTCCAACACCCACGCGCTTGACCTTTAAAATACGCGATCAGGAATCATAAATGACGCCGTTAAAGATTAGAAAACAAGAAATCCATGAAGATCAACGGTGTTTCATTGTGGTCAATTGTTTTCAGCTGCTTTCAGCAGTGCTAGCGCTAGCCAGCGCCAAGCCTGAAGCAGGGTACAGTTACAGCCCTCCATCCAGTAGCTACGGAGCMCCATCTGGTGGTGGTGGTAGCGGAGGATTTGGAAGCTCTGGAATCGGTGGAGGATTCGGAGGAGGTAAGTCTTGTGGTCCACATTTGACCCTGATGGATATGGAAGCACCTGCACTTTGGAGAAGATCCTGTAATTACCATAATCACAGGCTTCCTAACACTAGCACATATTCGAGGGCATGCTAATATGTATCTGGCCTGCCATATAAACTGAATCTCGTTTAAGACTTCGTAAAGTAATTCTAAGCCTTTCGAAATTATTCAATTCAATTCAAAATCTTTAAAACGACGGCACATTTTTTTGACATTTTCATGCGAACACGGTTCTGATCACGTTTGCAAATTCCGTAATCCAGTTGGCTTGGCCATTTCTGATTCTGGTCGTGGTAAACAATGTGAAACACACGTTCGTAGAAAATTTGTATGAGCCCAGTTCGTCGATCTTGTAAAATCATGTCATCTTCCTATCTTGAATTCCGCAACCCAGTTCTTAATAATGGCATATGAAGGACACTGATTATCTAAGGTTTCCACAATGCCAGCAAACATTTATTTGCCCGGTAGCCACTTCAAAAATGAGTAGTTAATAACTGACCGATATTAGTGTTTATCAAAATTTAGTTTTGTCGTAATTGAACTTCTGGGAGCCAAACTTTGACACTATATTTGTAAAACATCATAGGTGCTACCATAGCGACCAAATTAAATTTTGTTAACTGGAAAGGGTGCACACCAACTAGATTAAAATAATGTCCTCGTAGATGATTGAAACTTCAACACTTCATTCTTTAGCTAAGACAACTCACATTCTAAATAAAGAGCTGAAGAGCAGAGTTTTTGTTGTTATTGAGATTACCTTTTAAAGTTTTCGTTATGGAAATCTACTACAAGCTTGATTTCCATAAGTCATCAACCTTATGTTTTTACTCAATGTTTGTTACAATCGTCGATGGTAACACAAAAAATCACTCTGAGCTCTTAATGTAGACTGCATTTACTGCACAATTGCACAACTGATTTACTAATGCACTTGTTACCACAGGTAGTGGCGGAGGAGGTGGTTTTGGAGGAGGTAAGCATGCATTTTCTTTCACTATTTAATGGAAATCGTGCTTCGGTTGTAAAGCACTAAGTGCATTTAGGCCAAATTATAATGCTTTTAAATTATTGTTATTACACTTTACTTGAGGGAACTTACATAATATTAAGACTGTCTAATACTCTTAACCTTTTGGTTTGGAAATATGAATTCTGTGATTCTGAAAATGTAGAAGTAATTATAATGTATTACTAAGCTACACTAGAATTAAATTCAAATATTTTTCCTACAAGCAGCGTTTTGCAAGAATGAACAATTTTTAGTCTTCGAAAAAAAAATTAAAATACAAGGCGATCCACTGGCAAAAGAAATTTGTTTTTAATGAAGATATACTTTAATATTTTCTTTTTGTTTAAGAAAATGTCTGTTCAAGATGAATTTCATCGCCATTTAAATCGAGTAATTAAGAAACAAACCGGTTGATTTTGGGATACGTAGCTTGAAACTAACTAAGAGTATTAATTCTTTTCCTGTATGATTTTCTTGGGGATGCTCTGCCTTGGTGTAAATTTCGACATTTCCGCGTGTGATTTTGATCATTGAGGCTATTCGAAATCACGTATAAAGAAAGACATGACGGAAAAGAAATCGACTAAGAAATATTGCGAAACTGACCAATACGAAACCGTGTTCGGGAAAATTCCTTAGACGTCTGTTTATATACCTTTAAGTTGATTAATAGGTGAGTTTTTCATTCACTAAGTAAATTTTTCCATTTTCAGGCCATGGAGGAGGTGGTGGCTTCGGAGGAGGCGGTGGTTTCGGAGGCGGTGGCGGTTTTGGAGGCGGCGGCGGCGGAGGTTTCGGAGGAGGTAAGTTCACATACTTCTTTTTATCGTATTCAATGGAATTAACTTATGAATTCTGTTGTTGGTCATTGCTTTTTTCGAAGATAAAGTAAACATGACATTCAGAACACATGTGAACTCCTGAGGTTTCATTTAAAAAAATAATACAAATTATTCTTTTATCTAACTTATATTTATGTACAAGTCTGATTATTGTATGATTTTTCTTATCATCGTTTCTCTTTTTCAACAATTTCTTCAACATTGATTGTGTACCTTCTCAATCGCATTTAATTATTTATAAATAATACCCTAAGTAATGTATTACGGGCTGCATTTGCAATAACTGAAAGGGTTTTAACATATACACTAAAGGGAGCTTCTTTAATATTTAGCTAGGAACTAGCCAAAAATAATTATATACTCCCAGAAAATGCTTCTCTACTGTATCATAATGTACCCACATTAAAATATCTGATTACTTTAAGCAATATTAACGTATGTTTAGCCCAGAAGCAATTTTTTTATTTGTAGATACTCGTATTATTATTTTTGATCAGAATCACTGCTGTACTTATTTCTAATATGTACGTAAAATCACGCTACTTGAAAATTAAATATTTAAATGGAACAGTGGTATTGTGTACTCGAAATAAATGAAATAACTTACTTAAATAAAGTGTTTCGTTTAATGTGTTTGTTTGTTTCCATGGAACATGTTGGTATTGTAGCTTTTCAGAAGTGCATATTAATAAAACAATTCTATAAATACAACATTTTTGTTCAAATTTTTAAACAACAAAAAATATAAATTAAGCAGACAAAAAGATATTGACATGTAATACATTAGTATAAGCGCGAAACAAATGTTTTATTCTATACAGATTGTTTGTGGATGTTTCACCATTGCCTTAATCTTGGAAAAATTTTGTCAGTGAAGATATCCTTAAATATTTGAAGAAACTTTATTCGCTTTCTGATACTGGCTTTCAAGTCATTAATAAGATCTTCTGTTAAAAGAAAGAAGAAAACAGCTATAAAAGTAAGAGCTTGTATGTTTTATAAATTCGTATATACAGTCTATCTATCTAATACCCGAGTAAGGTATTTCCTTTCCTAGGATAGAAAATTGTTAGTACTAAATTATTTTTATTTTTGTTGTTTTAAATATTATATTATAGCAATAGAACAAAGTGACTCATATTCTGTGCCTTTTCAGCTATGATGCCTACGTACAGTTATCGCTTACCTATGTCTTTAAAACAAAAGAAGTACTTACCTTTAAAAACCAGAATGTAATATTCCAAACAACAACGCTACAGTATCAGAACTTTAAATACTTTTACTCAACTCGCAACCATGTAACAACTACAGATAAAAATCCTCCCAACATATTTATTTGGTCGGAATAATCGTCTTCATTAAATTGTATTTATTTGCAATCAACATATAATTGCTTTAAATGATGAAGAATTTTATTCTCAACACTAGTTCAAAAACTTTGAAAATAGCAGTCCTTCAACAATATGATTTATATACATTAAAACAACATTAAATTAAAGTAATATAAGTGTTTTCAGAGCAAAAAACCACACTTTGAATTAAGTGAATAATGACACTTGAAGTTAATAATTATTATCATATCAGAAATGCATATAATAATTACATTAAATATGCTGTCTTTAAGTATTACTTTTTTAAATGAATACTACAGCGATCTGTATTTTAAGAATAAACCTTTATTTATCGTAATAATTTGTTTAAATAAAATATCACAATTCATTTAAAACATGTATAGTTAATTCTATCAAATTTCTTAGTTCAAGTAAAAAAATTTTACTGCGTAGTTCAATATTGTTTTCAAACGTTATAGTTAGCAAGCAACTAATCTAATACTCTTCGTTCCAGGTTTCGGTGGTGGCGGCGGAGGCGGCGGCGGATTCGGTGGCGGATTCGGCGGCGGCTTCGGAGGTGGCACCACCGTCCAGAAACACATCTACGTCCACGTTCCCCCACCAGAACCCGAAGAGTTCAGGCCGCAGAGACCCATCCCAGTAGCCCAAGCCCAGAAGCACTACAAGATTATCTTCATTAAGGTAATGGAGTGAAGCAACAGATCGCGGCATTTTGTTTTTTGTCGGGATGAAATTAGGCTCATAACGAGCGAATGGAGAGGATGGTTTAGAAAGTTTCGGCGGGATGGGTGTATTACAGATCAGGCACTTTGAATTAATGGGTTTGGGTCACTTGAAAACGAAGATCTTTGGGTTTGATAATGACAGGAAAATTGAACTATTTTCTCCTCATTAGACGCCTCACTTTTTTATAACTCCAACAAATGTACCTGCTTTAGACTTATTTTATTGAGTAAAACAATCATAGATGAAACTCTTGTTATTTGGCCCCACGGTATAGAAGAGTTGGGTATGTTTCTGAATCATTTGAACAGTCAAAATCCTGACATAAAATTTACTATGGAATTAGAAAACAATGGTAGTTTACCTTTCTTGGATGTCCAAATTTACAGAATAAACACTGAACAGTTAGGACACAAGGTTTACAGAAAATCAACACACACAGACAGATATTTACATGCCACATGTCACCACCCTCCCTCTCAAAAGAACAGTCTTATAAGGACGTTATTTGTTAGAGCACAAAGGATCTCAGACTAAAGTTCTTTACAAATAGAAATATATCATCTTAAATCAGCGCTAGTGAGAAATGGTTATAACAATAAGAATATTTGGTCGGTTTTTAATAAAAGTGCTCATCCAAATCAAGTACATTCTCAGCCAAGACAAAGTAAATTGAAGTTGAGTTCGCCTTATGTACAAGGCCTTTCGGAAAAATTAAAAAGGATGCTTAGAAAACACGATATTTTAGTTTTTGATAGTACATATAATAATTTATATAAAATTTTAAGTTCTACTAAAAATAAAGTAAATTTAGAGAGTGAAGGTGTTTACAAAATTACTTGTTCTAAAAGAAAAGTAGGTACACGTTTGAAAGAACACATACGTGCTACTAGGCTGCAACAGATAGATAAATCTTCGGTAGCTGAACACTCATATTTGACTAAACACATGATTGACTTTGATAAAACAAAAATTTTACATAGAGAAAAATATTATCACAAACGTTTAGTAGAAGGAACTATAGAAATTTGAAGGAATACTAATAATTTTAATAGGGATTGTGGAAATTATGAGTTAGGTGACATTTAGAAAGCCATTTTGTAGTTACCTTTTACCAAGTAGTTCGTGTATATCTAGTAGGTAGGTAGCTCATTTTTCGTCGTTAGGTTCTTTTTTATCAGGTTGGCACGTTGTTTCTATGACGTCTCGCTTCCTTGGTGATTTGTTTATATACTTTCATAATTTTGTTTGAACTTGTGTCAGTCAAATTTTGAGGTTCTTCGTCTTTGAGAAAGATTACAGGTGTAATCGAAACGTCAGACTAATAACTTTTTGTCAGTGTTTTCAAGAGACAGCGATTTTTCCGAGAAAATATTATCTTAATGGTACCTTCTTTTTGTAAAAACCTGTCCTGGTGAAACCTCTCATCTTGTTTGACACTTACACTTCCTAAATTATCAGAAAAAATGTGAATGTAAGAAATGAACTTTGCTTCTATAATTTTTCAAGAAATCTTATACAACTTCACGATAATTGCCACTCTTATTATTTTCCAGAAGTATATGACAGACTCTGTTAAATGAAATCCACCTGCTAATTCCATTTGTTTCATGGGAATAATTTCCTTATCCGCGGACCAACAGGAAAATTTTAAAAATTTCATTTTTTTGGCAATGATAAGGGGATAGCTGTTGCTCTTTCGGTATTTCATGCACTGAACTCCTTGATTTGCAATTAATAATCTCACTCGTATTTGGCTTATTTTCAATGAACTTTACAACACCGATACAGTTTAGATTTGAATGATCCAAACTTGCATAGTCTTCTATGAAAACAGCTGGGACTGTGGTATCGTTCTAGCAGGAAAACTTGCTGCATATAAACGTCTTGTTGTTATTATTGTTATTCATATTAAAATAAAAAAAGTCGTAACCATGAAATGTTAATCTATAAGTACTATGTTGGCTTACTGGTCAAAATTATTTAATACGCTTTTGTTATCAAAGAACACTTTGCAGATCCTGAAGAAGAGAACACGTCTTCTTGTATGTGCTGAGCTAGGTAACATTGTATTCCATTGTAATGTAACAAGACAACCTTTTTTAAAGATTTTTTTAACGATCTTAGTATCTGTGATATTAAAATTTGTAAATAATTATACAAGAATTACCCCCCCCCTCATTTTGCTCGTCATTTCCTGACAACCTGTATATACTCGATAATGATAGTATATGATTTTTTCTTTCTGGTATTTCTGCAATATTTAATGTAGTTCTCACACCAATCTCTACGTTTCTCTTAGGCACCAAGTGCGCCAGCACCAACCGCTCCAGTGATCCCAGTTCAGCCCCAGAACGAGGAGAAGACTTTGGTCTACGTCTTGGTCAAGAAGCCAGAAGAAGCGCCCGAAATCCAGATCCCAACACCAGCACCCACGCAGCCAAGCAAACCGGAAGTATACTTCATCAAGTACAAGACTCAGGTACGTGGAAAAATTACGCGAGAAAATTAAATAATCACGCTCTCTAATGCATGCTCGGTATGGAAAACTACACGATGTTGCTTTCGAAGGAATGCGTGTGTTTGACCGTTTGTGGATTTATCGGATTCTTGAACTATCGCGTGACGTAAAAGGTTTTACTGGAGAAAATCTGCGTAATTTAGTTGTAGCGGCATCTTAATTAAGTGTTTACATCTGCAATTGCGAAATTCCTTCTTTGACTTTCCTGACATAATATGAGATATTTGTTTCTTCATCTTCGGAAGAATATTGGAAATCTTTACGTAATGAAATTTTCTTTAGTAATCGTGCAATGTATAGTGTTTCTTGGACAATTTTGCACTGTTGTGTCAATATTTTGAGCAATGCCTTTCTTTACTTCCAACGATGTTACCAAAATGAGGATTATATTTCTGGTGATCTTTGCCTGTTTATTCATTTTTTCGAAGTATACCTACATCAATCTTTAATACTGAAATTACTTCTATTCATCTTTGATTTACATCTTTGGTCTTTTGTTACTTCTGTTTGAACACTGGAAAAACCAAGTATTCCAATGTACTGATGTTTCACTAATCTTGCTCCAATGAGATGTTCTAGCTTCTTTAAAAAACAAGAAATTTTTCTCTTAAGTATGAGAAATTTTAATGTTTATTAGATATTTATGACGAACGGTTGAAAACACCACAATTTTTCTCTGAAATCTCTAGAAGGATAGTGCCCTTCATTTGCTATTATTTCACTCTAACTACCTGATAATGATATTAAGAAAATATTATCAACTATTTGTTCAGTTCATAAGGCATTTCAAAGTACTTTAATCGTCGGTTTACAGTTTCTGTTCACACCTTTCAAAATGCCGAGGATAGATAATCTTCATGACTTCAATGTAGAGCTTTGTTAGGTTTTCCATTTTATGAATTGCTGCAATTGCCTTTATTTCACATTGGATATAGGCAACTAACGAAACGAAATCGTCTGTTACTTAAATATGTTATTAAAAATGGCAATGTACCGTTGTATTTCGAAAACGTATTATTCAATTACGGCAGTATTGTTGTTATGTTGTTTGTTTATGATATTAGGGTACACACTTTTCTGCAGTACAGTACAGATACTGGTATGATGATACGATTTCCTTTTTCCTGGCTTAAAAATGTTTTTGTTGCTCAGAAGCCGATAAAACAATCTCTCAACAATCATATGATATTTAAACTGTCTGCAAGAAAGATTATGGGTGCGTTTACAATACTATTTTCTAAAAAAACAAATATGTAATAAATCTCACAATTAGTAGTATTTGAAAGGATTGCAATTATCAACTGATTTTTAAAGCTCATTGTTATGAGAATGAATTTCGTTTACATTTTTATCAGTTTAGTCAGCTTATTTCAAATTGTCATTAACATGAAATTAAGGTTCTTTACTATAAGTAATGTTCAATATACTAGAAAATGTAGTAGGTTTTTTTGCCAATTGTAAAATCAGAAACTGTCTTTTAGAATTGCTGAAAACTACACATTTTATATTTTAAATTTAGTTAATGGGCAGGGTACCTACAATTTAAATTGCTCAAATTATAATTTATTATGCAAAATAAACAAAAGCCGTTTCACATACATAATACTCGGTAGCAAGTACCATTCTGGACACGAAGCAACTACAATAAATAGTTTTAAATCCCTAAATTGTTATAATCCTTTCAAGGACATATAGACAGTTAATAACCGTGAAAAGTTTCTTTGAAAATGACTTGATGCGCCCTGTACAAGACAGGTTGATGTACCTAATATTTTTGTTTAATACATTACATTTAGGTCTAAGCTTCCAGCTACTGTGTTGGTGCTAAATAACACAAAATTAGTCTTAGATTTTTTTTATTTAGAACTAAACATCTGCTGAAACCATGGTTGTACTATCACTTCAAATAAATCACACATATATTGAATAGAAACAGCCCCTATGGAACTCCTCGTAATACAATAGATGTCGTCGATATAATTCTTCCTATGTCATCTTCTATTCCAACGACTTAAGTATTTTTTTTTGTAAGTGTTATTCAGCGTTTTGTCATATTCCATTGAGCTGGTCAAAAAGTGGTGTTTCTATTGACTGATGTTTACAAAAATGTGTTGATTTTTGCTGAACGTCATCATCCAGAGCACTAACGTAATGCGTGTTAAATTTATTTGCTATAATAGATGGATCCCTATCGTAAACATGTTTTTTTCATTAAAATTGTACCAATGGCAGACCAAACTCCTTTACTACGATAATTCGAATGCAGGATTTTTGAATTGTAGTAACTCTTTTTTTGTCAAAACTGCATCAAAAATCTACCATATTGTAATTAGAAAACTGCAAGTGAAGCTACTAAATTTAAATGTTGTGTAATATCTATAGGCTAAATTGTTTCTGTGTACTGATAAAACAGGAGCCATCGGCAATTAAGACAACTCTTATTTCTATTTGCTTCGTTTATAGTTCCAAATTTTAATGGTATTTCCATAAATCGTTTTAAAGATGTGTTTTTGTTCCTAATATATGTCCTTTTTGAATAGTTAAACTAAATGCCAAATAGTCTAAAAGTGTGTTGCTCACTCTGTGTTCAAGAACATAAAAACACAGGGCAGCGGGGCGTTAAAATGCATTTTATAACATTGAAAATGCCTCCTACAAAAAAATGTTCAGGCTTTCCAGCGAATTAAATAATTACCTTCCAAATTTGCTATATTCAGTTAAGTTTAGAAAATGACAACAGTATTAAGGCCCTATTGTCGTTCCAGAATTCCGCAGGTTACAGATGGATTGCCAGTGTATACAAAACAGTCCAAAACTGAATTTTATTACTTTTGAGTGTCCTATTCGACCTCTTGGAAAACTGTTSTGTTCTCTGTGCTACTAGAGAGCTCACCACACTTCTAGCTTTATATTTCCTATATTACGTAACTTTTTGTTATCATATGAAGCAGTTGCTGTTCTTTTTAAGCTGCTCAGATCACTGTAAACAATCTCCGCAAAACCTGTTGCATTAGAACGGAAGCTGTTTCAAAACAACAGTCGCGTGTTCCTACCTGAACATCTCGTTCCAAGATTAACATCCCAGCATAATCAGATTGCTCATGGCGCGTGCGAAATTCAAATTGCCCAGTAAAAAACCGTGTTTCGTCCGCGTCTCACGGCCGAATTATACAATTTTTATGTGAACCAGAACATCTCGGCTTGCGTAACTATAACAGCATTTCTAAAGAACACAAAGCGCTGTGTGAATTTCCGAGGTGAAAGAATCACGGTGGACAGGTGAAAATAATCTGCGGAGGATGACTCGGTTTCTAATAGCGCTATGTCGGAGAAAGTGCCGGCGCAATTGTCTTCTCCGGGGCTTTCGTCCGTGTACCTTATCGTGATGGGCAATTGTCGCTGGGTAAACGTTGGCGTTTTTGTTTTAGTTGATCTTCGACCTGGTCGGATCGMGAAATCTCCATTCATAGATTTAGTTTCTCCTGGTTAATGTGTCGTGTCATTCTTATGATGTTCGCTCAATCATCAGTATCTTCTTTGTTCTTTTCACTCTTTTCACCCCAACCAAAAAGTGATGTCTTACAGTATTGAACTCTTCTTGCTCTTGGTCTGTTTTAAAATCAGTTTTTCAATACACAAACTAGTATTTTATTCTTTAACAAGTGATAAAATAAATTGTCATTCATTTAGCTACAATGTGTTCATATTCTCTTATATGCAAACGTTTCCCTAATATTTTTAGTATGTTCATAGTTTTCGATTCCAGACAGTATACTTTATATAGTACTTTCAATTTTCTTGAAGTATTTTTGTAATTTTTTAACCATAACGGAAAAAGCTAACTTTCTTTCTGGCAACATGCTAAAGGAAGTTTCTTTTTCAGCTTCCGACCATATGGTTCATAGTTTGTATTTTTTGAAATTAGGTGCTGATTTGTAAATAGTCTCTCACAGGTAGTACCTAAATATTAATAATATCTTAGACATCACATTTACTTACAAAAAGCAACTATAGTTACTACATTAAAAAAACACTACACACATTTATAGTCTAATCGAAGGCAGAGCACCCAATCTATTAGTGTAATAATAAATCACAAATTAGATCTTCTGCTAAGATCAATAGCATCCTATAGTAACAGTGCAGCAAGGACTTTAGCATTTTGTGTAAAATTACATTTACTTTGATAACTTATTTTACACACAAACGTCATATCTAACAATGTGATCATTATTAATGCTAGCAGATATATAAATGTCAAAAATAGAGGAAAGTGTATTAAATTTAACATTAATAAAAAAGTACACATTTTCTGATTTCCGTATGTAAACGAAGTTATATGCTTGTTTTGATGGTACAACGTGGCAACTAACTAATAAAGAACATTCCAAAATCAAAATACAATAGAAACCTTTAAAAAAGAAATCTGATCTAAAATGAAAATAAATCAATACTAAGTAGTTCGAAGCCTTGTCTGGGAAAAAAAACAAAAAATCACTACCATATTTCAACAACAAAATGCTCAAATAAAAGTTGCCGATGAATAAATTATCAGAAATTCTTCTAGCGCTAAGCACTTATATGTGGGCTTTTAATACCTATTATGTATTCTAAATTCCATTGGATTTGCACCAATAGTGCATAAGTACGTATTTCCAATGGTACTCTTTTGAGAAGCCTTAACTTTTTTAAAACAAACTTCATAGTATAAAATACAATTCACAGTGCCTCAAAATCTTGCGACACCCTTTTGATTAAGTTAAAGAATTAGGATATTTGACCAGTTCCAACTTTGTCTAGGTTATTAAATCATTTCAATCATACCTGTAAAATGGCAGTTGCACAAGAGTGTTGCCAAATTTATACAGAATGCCGTTCTTATTTTATCAAAAGCGCATTTAAACAATATTTTAAGGACCATTAAGATAGTGTACTTTAGATAATGCAAAACACAAGGAGGTGATAGTTGACTAGATTGCTTAGCAAAAAAAACAGCTTTATCTTTTTGATAGTCAATTACGTAGATTCTATTCGAAAGCACTGTGATACATGGTCTGTCTGGCTTGTTAATTTGCATTATTTAATAAAACGAAAACTTATATTCAGCCATATTTTCACTGAATAAGGTGGCTTTCTACTGGTAGATATATAAGTTCGAACACCAAACGAAACCACAGTAGTCTTCTTTCTTAATATCCCGTTATTAACAAAATGCTTGCAGCTTTTACTTAGCCTGCAGGTAGTAAACGAAAAATTAATAGGTATAATTTAGCTAATTCCAACATCATTTGGAGATAGGAAGTAAACGCTGGTATTATAATAATCCAAACAGACAGAAGTGCCTAGTCAATTGATTATAATGGCTTTCTTGTTTCCAATCTGCAGATGTACATGTTTGATTGTTGATTGTGTTTGATTGGTGATAGACAGGGATTTGTCGAATGTGGCATTCATTCACACGTTTGCAGAGCTTTTACTAAAAATTTGCACTTTCTCCTCTTAACGAGGCTTGTTGTTGATGTACCTATTTAACTAGCTAATAACGACTTGGCACAGCTATATTCCCAGTTTCTCATCTCCGTTCTCTTTTTTGTTAAGTGTGAAGCTGTTGGATTAGAGAGAAGTTTTTATTTATTCTTCTTGGTGGATAATTATGATGCAATTCCACACTTAGTTAAAGAACGTATCAAGAGTATGGTAAGCATTCAGTGCTTGCTATCTTCTTTGGTACGTATATAGTACTGGAAATACTGAGCTTAGTTTAGTGGTCTATCTGAAATTTTACAATTTCGTCTCTATTTTTACGTAATTTACTGGTACTAAACTGTTACTGACTGTAAATCTTATTTTGCAGAAAGCCGCCGGTGGTGGCGGTGGATTTGGAGGCGGTGGTGGATTTGGAGGCGGAGCAGGAGGCGGTTTCGGCGGTGGTAAGTAAAAATTTGCAGATTTACATATGCCTTCTGAGGGTTAAGTTTTCAAAATGTTTGTATTTTGTATTTTTTATTTAGTTAAAGTGGAATTATTTGATAACAATAGATTTAAACGTCTACTTGTTCAGGAACAAAAATGGAATGTTATCAGGAAAATATTTGTTACCGTCCTACTGGATCGTTCAGAAACTTTGGATTTGTACATCAGTATTTTTCTAAAATTAGGGTTTGATGCTTGAGAGAAAAGTACAACAAACTCTTTAGCATTTCTCTTATTTGCAAGAGCATGAAGTACTAAATAGAATCAAAAAAGCTTACTGTAGTAATCTGCTATGGCAATTTACAGTCGTACATGGTATTTGATTTCAACTGGTCTTATTATTTTTGTTGTTTTGGCACAAATAAGAAACGTACTTTCAAAAAGTCAAACGGTTACTTGCCTGGTGAGTCATTAAGCTATCATCTCGAGGTAGCTAATTTTTGAATTGAAAATTGGACACCTAAAGATTGCTCTTTGGGTCCACATTCGTCATTTTTAATAGCATCTTCAGGACTGAAGAAAACATACAAACTGATTTACTAATTTTTAACAAGAAACTGCTATAAACAGTGAGAGAAGCCAGGAAGTATAAAATCGTCCACTACCTCATAATTTTTTAATAAGATTGGTACATAATTATTTTTAACTATTAGATCTTTGTCGCTCTTCAATATTCAGGAACATTTTTGAAACTATTTCCCGCACATTATTTCGTCTTTCTAATATACCTGAGCTATATTGGTGGGCGTCGTCCAATATATCAATGCCTTTAATTCCTGCTGCATGTTTCACTTTAAATGTGGAACTATTTTTGACAAAGCGACTGCTGATAAAGTTATGCGCTCTATTTTTTAAGCTTTTCGAATCATATAATTCGCATTCAGCTCTTGCAGCATTATTAGTCATGATAATAAAGCAGTTCGTATTCCAATGACCTCGTATGACTTCTTATTTGTGGTTGTTATTATCACTACACCACCATTTTCAGAAGCATGTTGTTTTGCTTCCCGCTCAGTTATTGCTTGTGTATAATTTTGAGTCTGATTCTTTTTCTTCAGCTTTATAATTTGTCTTTCTTTTAGTCTTTCTTGTATACATTATTAATATTTGTTACAATATGTGCATTTTAAAGCAAG
This sequence comes from Rhyzopertha dominica, assembly GCA_025024175.1. Taxonomy (NCBI): domain Eukaryota; kingdom Metazoa; phylum Arthropoda; class Insecta; order Coleoptera; family Bostrichidae; genus Rhyzopertha; species Rhyzopertha dominica. The sequence goes on from QCXZ01000075.1 coordinate 4,120,288, forward strand.
TGATCCCTTTTTTGTCATTTTGTTACTTCAGTCATTGTACAAAGGATTGTCTTCTTCAGCTAAAACTTCTAGTTTTTGATGTAAAAAGTTTTTTGACTATTCTGATTCTGAATAATTCAGTGTGAGCTGCAATACAATTCAGAATAAAAAAAATTCTGTTTACATGTGACGTCGGCAGAAGTTTCTCTGACATTTTTAGTGAATGCTATATCCAAAACAGGATACTTTTTAGAACAAATTACAGAAGAACCAGATATAGAAGTTTTTTTGAACAACTGCTAATGATTTCAGTCCTTTTTTGCATGCTGTTTGTTTAAATGTTGTACTTTTTCCAACTTTTGTCTGATAGTCATTGCATTTTGTTTAGTTTCGATTGGATCACTTTTCTTTACCACCATTAGTGGCTAATAAAAGATTCATCGTTCATATTTATACATATAGCCTTTTTCCATGACTACAGTTACTGTCTTTAGAAGACATTGTTTCTTTATAGAAGAAGACTCAAGAATCTTTTACCTCTGTATTTTTATGTATATCTTTAAGTAGTAATTATGCACTGGTTAATTCACAAACATCCTTTCCCATCGACATACTCTAGTAACCTCTTTTACAGGTCTTGGTGATGGCGGTCACGGTGGTGGCTTCGGCGGCGGCGGTGGCGGCGGCGGATTCGGAGGTGGACTCGGAGGTGGACTCGGCGGAGGACTCGGCGGTGGGCTCGGCGGTGGTCACGGCGGCGGCGGTGGCGGAGGTGGAATCTCCTCTAGCTACGGTGCTCCGGCCAAAACCGGTGGACCCTACTGAAGATATACTCAAGTTACCTCACTACCGACGGGCATCTACAACATCCCAGCACTGAACTACAGATGAGACGTGTAGTTCGTGTTCTGCCCGTCAAACGACGTCCCCGTATCGACGGTTTTTTATGTCGACACCCCGAAGAAACCCCGCGTGGTGCTTTTGCCTTGCCTGATATGTTTTTTTTTGCTTTTTATTGAGAGGCCAGGTCGGGTTTTGTTGGGGATGTTGACGATCTTGTAAATACGTGCAATAATTGTGTTTTATTGTTTACCAATTTGTATTATTTTTGTATATTTTATTTTTTGCTAGAATAAAAAATACGGTGACAAATAACAAGTAGTGTAATTAAACCTCAAAACTAAGCATACCATAATGGAAAAAAACTTTAACCACAAGGATTCTGTGAGCCTAAATACGTATTTCGGCAGCTAAGTGACCATTTTCAGTAGAGCGAAATACAATAATATAATATATAATATAATATATACAATAAAATTACAATAATAATATGCCGCAGCAGTCTGTGTAATCGAGATGGATAAGCGATTTGTTATGAAAACAGATCTACAAGAAAGGAAAAAGCATGTTGCATTATTTTCAATATAATTATAGAAATTGTATATGAAACCAGTAGAACGTATTTAGTGGGATTTCGACCTTGGAGTAGAAATTATTACACTCTTTTTTCCATTGCCAAGCTTTCGTATCTTTTTAATACATCATCAGGGCTACTACAATAACAAGGTACAGCTTAAATACATTTCTTAATAAATACATTCTTATGCTACTTACAGAAATTTGAGACAAAACCAATTTAACATACCTTAAAATGTCAATTTTTATGGTGTCAGATTTACTAGACCATACTAGATTAAAAGTCCTGTTTATTATCACACAACAAAACAACCTATTAATTATTAGAACAATGCTGTAATTCCTGTGATAGTAAATACGTGTATATGTTACTTAAATTTTGGGTGTCTGTTTTTTTATTTATTACATTGTTAATTTTTTGTATATGATACATTCCTAATATTAACCTTTTGTTGGTATTACTTTCCATATCTAGAATTTTGATATTGTCCCAATTTATTCGATGTGAATCATTTAATACGTGTAAAGCTAATGCGCATCTATCTTTTTTCGTTGCTATATCACTCTTGTGTAAACTAATTCTATTTTGAATCCATTGTTTTGTTTGTCCCACGCATTTGCTACCACAATCTGTACAACTTAAACTCTATATTATATTTGAGTTAAATTTAACTGGTGCTTTAGTTTTAAGTTTGCTAAAGAGGTTTTTATCAGTTTATATGGTTCTTATTCCAATTTTAATGTTTAAATTATGTAAGGATTTTATTATATTATTCGTGAGCCCAGTTATGTTTAGGAGATATCCATACAATTGAACTTCATTATTTATAGGTAAGTTTTGTTGTGTTGTTTGCTCTACCAAACTAACAGTACCTTCAGATGTCATGCTTCGAGGCTCAATCACTTGATAGTGAGAAAGAAGAATGGACGATTGACACAAGCCACAAAATGTAGTAGTGTTGCTAACGTTGCCTAATCGCTGAAAGAAATCGACTCATTTTTGTGTTAATTGTGTAAAGTATAGAAACTTACACAACGCGCCCGTGACTGCCACAATTACGTGGATGGCCCGAATCTTCTCGCTGGAAGCTCAGCAGAACGCAGTTCCTTCCAATTCAAGTCAGTTTACCTTCCTTCAGTTTGGTGTAGAACGCGCAAGACAGCACTTGTTTGATAAATTCTAATATAGTCCACTGAACTGATAATTGCTATACGCCCCAACAAAGTATAAAGGTATTATAGAGGCCTGGAAAAAAAGACTTACGGCTGAAATTGATAAAATGCTGCAGTTAATGAATACTTGAAAGGAAATAGAGGAAAAAATAAAAAGCAAAGTCAACTGTATATGTATAACAATTAAACTTATAAGCAATATATCCTCTGTTTCAGGATAAGCGGAGACAAAAAGTAGCAGTCAAGGACGCAAGACTGAAGCGACGTAATGCCCAAACAAGAAGAAAACTACAAAACAAAGTATTCGAAAGTATCGCGAGTAAGTTTTACAGGTCATTGGGAAGTGGACGTAAAGAGAATGAAGATATCCATTTAAAGAAAACAGAACGAAACGATACACGAATTTTAGAAACTTTTTTGGGGTAAATCTTCTAGCTACAATAAAATTGCGACACGGCTACCTATTATCCATTCATCAACTAAAAACGTGAAACCAATGCAACAGATTACTGTCACCGAAAACGACACACAAACTACTATCATAAACTTGCAAACTGAAAAACACCTGGCAGAGATGGTATTCAAAATTATTGGCTAAAATACTTTACTAGTGCACATAAAAACCTAGGTCTAGCCTTCTTCAGCTTGCTCGAACAGCCAGAGAATACACCACAGTTTTTGACTACGCGCCACCCATTACTGCTGTATAAAAAGGGGTAACTACAGACCCGTAACCTGTTTATCAACCATGTGTAAGTTACTCACTTCAATTATCGCCCAAAAGATCTATCAGCATTGCGACAGCAACCACAGAATGGCATGGGAACGGAAAGGCTGCATAAAAGTGTCCAAACTTAAGCATCTGCTACATAGACTATACTAAGGCCTTCGATTCAGTTCCCCACGAATGGTTGATGGAGGTTTTACAAATGTATAATATCTGAAGATGCTGTAAGACTGCTACAGCATCTTACAAAGCAGTGGTCTACAAATTTACATTTAAATGGACATGAATATCTTGAGTATTTGATGTAGTATATGGTAAATATTTACAAAATTATCGCTGCATTTTCTCCAACATATTGACATAGGTGATACAATTCTAATTTAGATCTGACATATGCAAAAGTCAACACTCTGAAAGTCCTTAGTGCTACGTAAAATAAAACCCATGGTTTTTGAAACCTGGCTATAAATATGATTTATATGTAGAGAAAAGGACAATTCATGATCCACAATTAACCCAAATAAATAGCACATCATTAATAGTATAGTCAAATACTTCTTGATGAAAAACGACATRACGCAGCAAATTCAACTTACTTTTAACACACCAATAATTGGCCACGGAATCAAGGTTCTTCAAACTGTAGCAATCATCTAAACTATTCACACTCATTTCTTCAGTTACTTTTTGATGAACCTTAGTAAACCTGCATTTTTTAGAAACTAAAAAAATATGCTTTAACGAATATATATTATGTACTACATGACTTATGCAAAATAATAGTCGCTGTAAAAATGTTGTGATGTACTAGTTGCTTACAAAATACTTTACTTACAATAAGAAATAGTTTGAATTTAAAGTTATGTTGTTGAAACTTGTAGTTTCTAAAGTTTCCACTGTTAGGTGGCTTTTGCCAATTGCATTACACAAATTTTAACAAGGATTCATCCTTATTCTGTTTCACGCAAAACCTTTTAAAATGATACATCAGCACATCTAACGTAAAAAGGCACATAATATCAAGTGGACTTAATAATTTCCTTTAACAATAAATACTAAATCACTTGTTACAGTTTACCTATAACTTTACTTGTGACTTAGTACTGTTTCCACAAAACAGGTTTCCTCTAGTTTTACACGTAATAAACGTTACCTCTAGAAAGTAGAACATATACCAAAAACATAAAAAATTAAAATTTGTGATTTAACACAGTTGACCTCTAGGTACACATATATTTTTACTATTTCCTTTATACTTTGAGATATTTGCAGTGGTAAATGGATAGAGATAAGCAATATTCAGAAGGTCATAACTTAGATAACTTGCAACTTGCAAAGTCTAAAAGCTAACGGTAGTTTATATGAATTTTATACAGAGTGTCGATAATGTAACAGAATTCAAAACAACGGTAATTTGCAAAGATTGAAAAACAAAACACTGAAACAAGTAACTTAAGATTTAAAATGAGCTTTATTTTAAGACGTTGCAACGGAGCAGTCTGTTAATATCACAAAGATATAACGTCAGCAAATGTTTTTTTTACAAAAGCATATATATTTTATTTTATTTGTTATTTACCCCTGTATTATCTAAGGAATTCAGTTACGTCATCTGCTATAAAAAATCAATCAAAATGAGTACAACTGAAAAAATAGGTATTTGACACATTTATAAAACGACGTTCAGAAAAATTACATAGGGAGGTACAACAAGCAAATGTTCAAAGGGTAGTTTAGTCACTTTACACGATACATATCACACCTCAAAAAATTATTCAAGGGCGTAACCTAGGTTAAATCTGCTCGCAGGTACTTTATGTTCCATCAGACCGCAGCATGCACTTATTGAATATCTTGAATTAAGGAAGACCGTTACAAAAGTAACAAAAACGTCGACTAATAAGTATCAATAGACAAAAAGTTGTCGCTTATAGATTCTAGTGAAACTGAGTAAATTTAAAATCTACAGATGCTGGAATCTAATTATGATAACTTTTAGTTTTTTGATACTCATCGCGTAATTACTGTTTTTTTTTGAATTATTGTTGATTGTCGCAAAAGCCGACTTAGTAAAGACTGGCAGTGATAATATTCTTAGTGACGGTTCTCATACAAGTAAATTGCATGTTTAATTGAAAAGATACGTTTAAAGAGACTCAACGATCCATATTTATAGTGATGGTAAGTTTTGGCGGAGTCCAGAGTCATTTGCTGTTAGTATACTTGTTGCAGGATTTTACGAAATGGGTAGTGTGAAGGATTTTCCAAAATCTGGTGTTCTCAAATTAAATGACGACACAATAATAAATATTTATATGCATTATGCTTTAGGTGGCAATAAAGAACCAGGAACACCACTTAACAGTGGGCAAACTTTATCAAAAGGTAACATTTCATTCTTATAAAATCCAATTGATGCATAAGCTTCAGGACGACGATCCTGACCAACATTCAGGGTTTTGCGATGTGCTGATCAGAACACGTAATTATTAAATACGAGCCTTAACACAAAAATGTTCGGACATCAACTGATCTTTCGTAAAAGTTTTAAAATTTCTGTAGGGGATTCAATATCATGTTTTTCATTTATAGGACACTATAATATGTATTGTTTTAGATCATATTTACGACATTGTTTTGAAATAAAATAATACTGATTTATAAAACTAAACTAATGTTGCTAACAATGCAATATTTATTGACACATAAATGTTCGGACAATACAAGTCGATAGCTGGTTGCGTCTCCCCTTCACTTAATAACTGCTTTTATTCTGGCAAGTATAGTTTTTACAAGCTTTTCGCAATCTTCTGCGGTAAAAGAATCCCATGTATTTTGCAATTTTACTCGCAAATCAGAAATGTTGCGCTGCGGATCATTTCTTAATTGCTGCTTCATCTTGTGCCATATAGTTTCGATTACATTTAGATCAGTACTGCTGGAGGGCCAGTCAAAGACGGAAATGTTCGGACATCAACTGATTTTTCGTAAAAGTTTGAAAATTTCCGTAAGAGATTCTATATCATGTTTTCCATTTATAGGACACTCTAATATGTATTGTTTTGCATCATATTTACGACATTGTTTTGAAATAAAATAATACTGATTTATAGAACTTAGCTAATGTTGATAACAATGCAATATTTGCTGACACATTAATGTTTAGACACGTTAGTAAAACAAATAAATAGCAAGGGTGAATGCTTTCAGCGTCCATAATATAATAAGATAATATTTTGTCGGATAGATCGCTGTCTCTTGAAAAACACTGACAAAAAATTAATAGTCTGACGTTTCAATTACAACTGTAATCTTTGTCAAAGACGCAGAACCTCAAAATTTGCCTGACACAAGTTCAAACAAATTTTTGAAAGTAAATAAACAAATCACCAAGGAAGCGAGACGTCATAGAAACAACGTGCCAACCTGATAAAAAAGGAACCTAACGATGAAAAAGGAACTACCTACCTACTAGATATACACGAACTACTTGATAAAAGATAACTACAAAATAGCCTTCCAAATGTCACCTAACTCATAATTTCCATAATCCCTATTAAAATTATTAGTATTGCTACATATTTCTATAGCTTCTTTTATTAGACGTTTGTGATAATATTTTTCTCTAATAAAAGAAGCTATAGAAATATGTAGCAATACTAATAATTTTAATAGGGATTATGGAAATTATGAGTTAGGTGACATTTGGAAGGCTATTTTGTAGTTATCTTTTATCAAGTAGTTCGTGTATATCTAGTAGGTAGGTAGTTCCTTTTTCATCGTTAGGTTCCTTTTTTATCAGGTTGGCACGTTGTTTCTATGACGTCTCGCTTCCTTGGTGATTTGTTTATTTACTTTCAAAAATTTGTTTGAACTTGTGTCAGGCAAATTTTGAGGTTCTGCGTCTTTGACAAAGATTACAGTTGTAATTGAAACGTCAGACTATTAATTTTTTGTCAGTGTTTTTCAAGAGACAGCGATCTATCCGACAAAATATTATCTTATTAAATAAATAGCAAGCCTTGGAAACAAAAGAATATGTTTCCATGTGACTTTAAACTTGACAATTAAGTCGATTAGATATCAATTGACTACAAAATGTCACGCGGTCAAGCAACTAATCGTGAAATCAGAGAATTAATTGTAAAACTGTTTCACCAAGGAAAAACGTTTCGGGATATTGCTAAGCAAATAAATGTCGCAAAGTCCACGGTGTCAGATATTGTGAAAAAGTATAGAGAAACGAGTTCAATTCAAATTTCAAGACATGGTGCTGGTCGGCCACGCAGTCACTTCCAGAATGCAAAGATGTCTTGTTCGGATTTGTAAAACTGATCGTCGAAGTACATTAAGAGAAATAACAGCAAAATGGAATGAAGAAGCAATGGGAAATGTTTCACGAGAAACGTGTCGTCGTTGGATTCATAACTCTGGTTTACATTTTTATAAGGTACATGGCTGCAAGACAACAACATTTCCGTCCTTGACTGGCCCTCCAGCAGTTCTGATCTAAAGGTAATCAACAATGCCGTAAATATGATGTAAAACAATACATATTATAGTGTCCTATAAAAGACTTTTACGAAAAATCAGTTGATGTCCGAACATTTTTGTGTCAGGGCTCGTATTCTGTTTTCCAACTAAGCAACTTTTTGAACATTTACTCCGTTTCAATCAGCTTAAAATAAATCCCTTTCTAAATCATTTTGAGGGTTTTTGCAAAGAACGCTTGTTTTGAATTTTATGCGTTGCTTTATCGTCACTGTATTTAATCAAACGACTGCTTTGTTTGTATTGTGTTTAATAAACATTTTGTATAAAATTACACAATGCTAGTATACATACAAAAACACGACTAAATGCTTAATACAATACATAAATATAACTTAAACGCAGACGCCACAGCGTCTAAGGTAAAGCTTTTGCTGGTCACGTACATCTAAAGCTATATACAGGGCGTCCCGGCCGTAGCGCCGCGACGGGGAACAAAAAACAAGTAAGCCTATACATTTGTCACACGTATTTCTTCTGCATACTCACTATAAATAGGGCTAGTATTCATATAACAATCAGCCGCGATCGGCCTAATACAAGTAACGGTAGTAAAAGTAGGAGAATCATGGTGTGGTTACTGGCGACATTTGGGTTGACTGATACAACGGACTTAGTAGGATCCGGAACCTCCAGATGGCGCTCCATATTCGCTAGAGGGCTGGGCGGCGGGGGCTCCATACTGGGATGCTGGTACGCCACTGTCTGGGTAGCCTCCTTCTTGTTTCTGAAAGGGTAAATTATAAGTTGTAGTACAATGTCAGTGTAGCCAATACTACACATAAAATATTGATATTATACTAAAAATTAGTTGGAAACATCACAATTCCTAGAGATGTAGCAGAAATTTGCGAAAATTTCCATTTTTTACAAATTACTTTTTCCAAAGTAGGTCATCAACAAAATATATCGTATAGTACTCCTCCGGAGATTCGCAGACAGTTTGCTACATATAAAGCGTGGTAAGAATATCAATCAGCTCCTAATGAGTTTCTGATTTCCCGAGATCTGCAAGAGCCACCTACAACTCGGCTGACTTCTAGAAAACCTCTGTGGACAGAAAATTTCCTTCGTGCTCCTTATACCATTGAAGATGGATGGTGTTCTGTTTGGCAACTTAAGAAACATGATATATTCAATCAGCAGCTTGTAGGTAGACGATCCTACGGAAAAGGTAGCAGGAACTGACCTCCCAAGAAGGTCTTGGGTCACTCTGAATCGCCTTCGCACTGGCCATGGGAAATGCAACTTTTTTCTTAATAAATGGGATTCATCTATCAACCCTTCTTGTGAATGTGGAGATCCCTTCCAAACAATTGGACATACGTTCAACAGATGCCCCCGTACAGCATGGCCTGGTGGTTTTGCGTCTATCCATCGTGTTGATGAAGGTGTTAAAGACTGGCTTAAGACAATAGAGACCTGATTGGAGTTTTCTGCGGTTTTCTTCAATACTCTATCCAGAAAATGGAAAGTGATCTTTCTCGTAACGTATATTACCAAAATATAAAAAAGTGACTTGGGATTGTACCAAAGATCAATTTAATATGACTAAATGTTATTAATATTCAAGGGTATTTTACCTAGTTCTATACAAAATTTGTCTTGTAGGCCACGCAATTAATAATTTAATTAAAAATAGAAGTACCTACGTAAATCATCAGTTACTAATCTACAGAGTGGGTGTCAGTCAATCAAATCAAATGCAGGCACGCGACATAATCTTTCAAGAACCTCTGCTGGACTATTCATGAAGTTGCCAATAAGCCTTTAATTCGATTTGAACATATTATAGCGACTTACCTGCGTCTTGTATTTGATGAAGTAGACCTCAGGTTTGCTTGGTTGCGTCGGTGCAGGCGTAGGAATGTGGATTTCTGGCGCCTCTTCTGGTTTCTTGACCAAGACGTATACCAAGGTCTTCTCTTCGTTCTGAGGTTGAACTGGGATGACTGGTGCAGTTGGGGTAGGTGGGGTGGGTGCCTAGAGAAGAAAAAAGAATTATTACTTAAAAATTCCAGCACTATACTTGAATAAATGGTATGGGTTTTGGTGTAGAGGAAAAACGTCAAAGAATGCATGGTAGCGATTCTATTTCTAACAATTTTTTAGAATGTTGTGTTTAACTTCAAAATTGAATTTGACTAATATCTTTATTTTCTTGTGATTCGGGTAGTTACAAACATTCACATTTTTGTTCTACACTTTTTTCATAAGTTGCATATTTTTAATGTGATTAAGATGTATTAACGTGACAATTTTTACTTAGAAAGTGGATCTACGATGTGGACATTAGTTAAGCTAAGAATATTGGGTAGTGATGGGCGCGTAAAGTATGCCACGTAAATTACACCATTATCTACGCGTAAACTATGTAATGTTCTACTGTAAAAGTCTACTTCTATCTTTTGTTCAGAGTGCGTTATGCGAACTACACTTCTATTCGTGTCATCCCACTTCTGGAGTCCCGCAGGGTTCGAATCCGGACTCTCTCCTGTTTACTACGTATTTAAATGATCTTCCTGACTCGCTTAAAAGTGTGAACCTCATATTTGCGGATGAATTAATCTATATAATAATATAACTCTCTCTTTCTCCAGAGAACACGATATACTTAAACTATCAGCATAATATTAACGGTATCGTTTTGAACAATTCGACCTACAAATCTTATGTATTTAGAGTATAATAGAAACTGCAGAGTTGCTGTTTCCTTGTTTACCACAAGTTGCAATATGCAATTTTGATCTGGCTTTCCATTTACAAAAAGTATCTTGTTCAACTCGAATCTGTCCAGAGAAAGCTACTTAAATTTATGTTTTACTTCACCGAATCATATTATCCTTCTAAGGGATATGACCGTCACTCTTTGTTGGACAGGTTCGAGTTTACATCAATGGAAACTTGTCGTGTTTGTGGTTTGATCAAAATATTGTATATTATATACAGGGTGTTTCCTAAGTAATCTAAAATATTATATGGGGCGCTTTGTCACTCAATTTTAAGACGAAAAGTTCATATAAACATGTGTGATAAGTCTTGTCGTTAATGAGGTACGGGGTGTTGAATTGTTTGTAATAAATCAGGTCTCAGTGTATTTGAAATTAATTTTTCCTGGTGACGCTACTGGTTTTTAAAAGTTATACGAAAAAACATGTTTATTCTAAGTGACCTTTGGAGTAACGTTGACAAATACTGTGTCAAACCTGAAAACCAACGCAAAAAACGAACAAGAAATTTTTATAAATACGACCTTTTTGTGTTAAGTTAACAACGATGCCTGTGTTTACTAATGCTGAAATGGCTAATATGCACTTTTTGTATGGATTAGCGAATGGTAATGCCTTAGAGGCTAGACGTATGTATGCCCAGCGTTATCCAAATAATCGTTTACCATGTTCAGATACGTTTACTAAGCTACATATTCGTTTACAAGAAACTGGAACTTTTGCCAAATCAAAGAATATTATTGGATGACCCAGAAGTGTGAGAATTCCACAATTGGAAAACCAGATTCTTCAAGTGATTGATCAACATCCAGAAACGAGTACCAGAAAAATTGCTGATGAACTAAATGTTGGTAACAGAACTGTTTGGAATATTTTAAAAGATAACTTATTGTAYCCATATCACGTTCAACGTGTACAACATTTGCYACCTACTGATTATCCGCTTCGCATACAGTATTGCCAATGGATTTTAAATAAAATCGCAAACAATCCCAATTTTGCTGCCAATATTCTGTATACGGATGAAGCCAACTTTTCAAGACATGGCATTATGAATTTTCATAATAACCACATATGGGCAGATGTAAATCCATATGCCATAAGTGTAAAACGATTTCAACAAGCATTTTCGGTCAATGTTTGGCTTGGCATCATCGATGATTATTTACTAGGACCATTTTTCCTTCCTGCAAGGTTGACCGGTGAGACATACCTCAATTTTCTAGAAAATGAACTTCCAGTTCTTGTGGAAGATGTACCTCTTATTATTAGAAGGCGCATGTGGTTCATGCTTGACGGAGCTCCTCCATATTTTTCAGTGATTGTACGCGAGTTTTTAAATAACGTTTTTCCAGACCATTGGATCGGACGAGGATCTCCACACCCGTGGCCCCATAGATCACCGGGACACAATCCTCTGGATTTTTGTGTGTGGGGATATTTGAAATCGCTCATTTACACAACACCGATATTAAACGTACAAGATCTTCAAAATCGTATCATACAAGGCTGTAATGTTATTCGTAACAATCCTGGTATCTTCGAACGTATTCGGCAATCAATTAAACATCGAGCAGATGCTTGCATTTTAGCTGCAGGTGGACATTTTGAACATATGCTCTGAAATGTACTATTTTTTCTTTATGTTTAACACATGTTGTTGCTTCTAATAAAATAATAAAACACCCTGTATCTCATTAACGACAAGACTTACCACACATGTTTATACGAACTTTTCGTCTTAAAATTGGGTGACGAAGCGCCCCAAATAATATTTTAGATTACTTAGGAAACACCCTGTATATTTAAAATTTTTAGGATTGATTGTAATTTGCTGCTTGAGAAGGTTAACTTTAGTCGTCGTACCTCGTATAAATCTTCTTTTTATTGCAGCAATAGTGGTATAATTGTTTCTCATCGGTCGCCAATCAATCGTATGTGTTCTTATTTTAATAATTTTTCTAGTTCCTGTGATATTAACTTTGATTCGCTCACTTCTATTGTTGGGCAAGTGATCGAAAGCAAATATCACCGGTAAGAAGTTTCATTTAGGATTGGTTTTTATTTTGATATTATGTTACTTTTATAGATTATTTTCAGTTAAACAATATGTTACATCATTTGGTGCTGATCTGTTGGACATTATTATGATTATTTTATATACAGGAGATGAATAATGATCTACAAAGATTGATACAAAATGAATAAAGAAAAAAATGGGAAAAATTCGAAGAAATAATCTAAGGAGGAAGGAAAGCATGTGGGATATCGATAACAGGATGATAAAAAAAGAACAACTTTGTGGAGTAAGGAAGTTAAAAATATCGTCACAACAGTGAGGAGGCTTATGAAAAATACAAAACAGCGAGGTGGACTTCAAGAGAGAAGATAAAAATGGCCAAAGTTTTGTCCCTAATTTCCTCCCATTAACAAAATTTCCCCTAAAACCGACATACCTTGATGAAGATGATCTTGTAATGTTTCTGTGGCGCAGCGACCTCAATATGCTTTGGCGGCGCTTGGTACTCAGGTTCCGGAGGCGGCACATGAACGTATACGTGTTTGTGTACAGTGGGTTGTTGTGCAGGTGCTCCATATTGTGGGCTGGGTGCTCCATAGCTGCTGCTTGGTGCGCTGTAGCTACTACTGGGAGCGCTGTAGCTGCTACTTGGAGCATTGTAGCTACTGCTGGGTGCACTAGGTGCGCTGTAGCTGGAACTAAAGCCAGCCTCCGGKCGAGCGTACGSCATCGCCATTAGGGCCGAAACAACCTAAAGAAGAAATGATATTTTGTTATGGAAGGCTTTTGAAAAAAGGAAAATACGGATGGTAATATGTCTACTTTCTGTTGGAACTCGACGAATTTGCTTTGATGTCGTTGTGAAGACACAATTTTATCTAACTTGACAAGTCATTAATATGTAACCTTTTTTGGAATCCTCAAAAATTTGGAATAGATTGTCAGATAGATTGTGATCAAATTAATAGGTTCAAAATACAATTTCTGGATTTAAATACGGGGAACAGGCGAGAAAAGTTGCCTACAGAAATAGTGATCAAGCTTTTTTACTAAAGCTACCAATGAAATCTATMTGATGGTAAAAGTATGACAGTGTAACTTGTAATTTAACTTCAAATTTTACATAATGTAAAAATAGCATACGACTAGGTATTTTATAATTATTACTTACGATTAAAGCAACGAAGAATCTCAATAAACAAATTTGCATTTGGAATTCCCCACTATACTTCTACAAGCGTCACCGCCACATATACATATATTTGCCACAGTCAGAAAAATCAGCGGAAATAAAAAAACCGAATTGCAGTTATTTAGAAATTTAACAGTCAACTTGCACTAAACGCCTATTGGCATTGTCCATCATTTAAAGACCAAAACTGTACTGTGACAATTAACTTAGCTAGACTGTTTAATGACATTAACTGTTTTAAAAAAATTAAAATGTGTTAATTTTTATTTTGGGCAAGGGCAGCAAAAATAAAAAGGTATGGCAAAGACGAAACCTCTAAATTCTCCAAAGAATCTCATAAAGATATAATATATAAGTGGTATAATTTATGTTACTATCAAAACCAAATCTGAATATCATTTGTATATATTCTTTATAAGCCGCACAGATGATCTACCATGGTATGGACTTACTCATCGAGGATGCTCGGTTAACAATAATTGTCCAGCAAAAAAGACCTTAACTTTTTCATTTGTTCTTTTCTTTCATCTGAGTCAGTCAGCTTTATTAAAGTTCTGTCCGTTAAGACAGACGTGTCATGTGCTGAGCGATAATCATTGACTTACTGACACTGGGCTACACATTAGTACTATTTTTTGTAAAATACGTTAACTGCGTCACTAGAACCAGGGCACTAATGTAATAATAGTTCTTTTCTAGATTTGTGTGTTCGCTTAAATATTCTCATTTTTAAATGATATGTGAATAACCTTTACTAAAGTAATTTAAACACGTATTTCAGCAGGTAAGGTGCTATCTTAAATATACATAATGCGCCTTCTTGAAATATTTGGCTGCATTACCCGGAATATTACCTCCTCATCAAACTAATTTTAACGCCATGTTGGTAAATAAGTTCTTACATATAAAGCTAGCAATTTCTCATTCTCTCTGGTTTATATATTTTAAAAAGATTTATCTCAAGAATACTTAGATGAATCCTGATTGTTGTTAATTATTTATTGACGTTACTAAAAACCAATCAAAAACATATGTTTATTTTCAACGAATCAAAACACCATTATAGTGGAAATTTTCACAAAAGCAAATTCTCGTGACTATTGCCAGGCAACAGTTCTCGAAGTTCTGTCGAATTATTTTCAATTTATTCTCACTCTCTTGTGATATAACTGAGAATGCTGTTTATTTGCCCAGATATGTCGATAATTTTTGAGTGTATCGATTTGAGTGAGGCCCAAATGGAGAAAATTCCCTAAAAATAAAATCCGTTAAGACGAAAACCTAAATAAAATTAAATAGTTTAAATGTGAAATTTGGTCCTTCCATGAATTTTTTCTTAATCTCTATCCGTTAAATTATAGGAATTATTATTGCAGCGTATGCTATATTTGTTATTAGTAGCATTAACAATATTTTGAATAATAACCAACTTCATGCGTTGCGTTGCATACCAGGGTTAATAAAGACGTTTTGTTCTTGTAGAATGACTATGCGAATTTTTTACATTTTCACGCCAAATACGTAACAAGTTACGCGCAATGCCTAGGCTAGAAACGCTGATGTCAGTTTC
The DNA here is from genome assembly GCA_025024175.1 of Rhyzopertha dominica. Lineage (NCBI taxonomy): Eukaryota > Metazoa > Arthropoda > Insecta > Coleoptera > Bostrichidae > Rhyzopertha > Rhyzopertha dominica. Next base: position 4,135,645 of record QCXZ01000075.1, read on the forward strand.
AAAACGTTTCCCCGTGAAAACGCCGGTTTCGCCTGAGGATGAGCAAACGAAATTTATGCACCAAGTAAAAGTTTCCATCGTACAGCAACGGAAAACGCGAATTGAGCAATGGCGGGTTTCTCTTTCCGTCTATATGGTCAAGGAATGTTATTTTTTCAGCTACGACGTTACAAAAATATTCCTTAAAACATTGCCGCTGATGGAGAAACTTTTTTGCGTGGATGATTAATATTCCTGTTGTCAGGAGTCGGGCGATTTCTTTGATGGAATGTTGCGAAAAAGTTTGTCAAAACTGAAGGCGTGTTAAATTAGGTGTCTCAATACAGGACATCTATGATATAAAACTTCCCATTGTTAGAGGAATACCAACAGTGGAAAATGAAATATAAATATTTTTCTGTTTTTTTTTTAAATTAAAGTACTAAAAACTCAAGGAATCATATAACGAAACAATAGATTAGTCCATGAAAAGACATCTAAAAAAACATGCGGATAGAGCATTGTATAAATGCCTCATTGATAAGCATAACAAATGTCAAAAATCCCGTCGCAGTTTTTGAAGAGTTTTACATCGAGAATTGCAAGCAATAATACGGTATAAATAAGGCAATCACTGAAAATTAGTAAAGAAGCAGTTGTCTTGTTAATTTCGAGGTAAATGAATCTTATTCTTACACACAATGAATGATCTTCGTTTAGAAAAGTCATAAAGTTGCTTTTGATATTGGCATAACATTTTAACGCATATCGCTTCACAAAAATATTAGTAGATACATGTTAGCGCTCGTTAATTATGATTATTCTTTTCCAAATAACTGTAGTTTAGAAATAGCCGTCACGATTTTAAGGACAAATCCCCGTACCAAAACAAAAAGGTCGCAGTCTTGGGCTGGATTCGATGCTAGACAGCAGCGATTATTCTGTGTCTTTTTTTTTAATTTAGAGAACGCACAGTGATTCAAAAACCTAAATTTATGGCYAAAACTCAAAAAGTTAAATATTTTGTTTGAAATTTTACACACAAAGATTTTTGAGATTACTGAATTGAAAGATATATTAAAAAATCTACCGTTCGAAATGGCGGAGAGCTTTTGAAAATTTAAATTATGCTGAAATTAACAAATCGTGGACACAAATATTATGTAGATATGTATGCATTATGTATACACAAATTTACGTATATATTTTGTAATATTACAAAAGTTAACTTTTTATATGTTTAAGTCAATTCAAAACAACACAGACATACCTACTAGACATTAGAATTCAAATATTCAACTAAAAGTATCTAAGTAAATGACTGAATTAAATTCAAGTGTAGTATACCAAGTATAACGAACAAAATCATGAATAAGTTCGCAAGTGATAACATGATTGGTCTGTTGTAAGTTTACATTGTTAAATAACTAACTGCAAGAATATGAAATCAACGTATATACAGTTATCACTTCTCTACAGAATATTTTAATTGCTACTCGTACAGTAGCTATCATCCGGCCAATAAAACTGCCAAAAACCTGAGGCAATATCCTCCTGTTTTTGCGATTAAAAACTGTCTTGTTCCTAAACGAATGTTCTTGCCAAGCAGTTGAAAATGAAAGTGAGTTCCGAGCAACGTGTACAACTTTAAAAATGTTAATTTGCAAAGAAAAGGCAACTTAGAAATCGCATTATTAAACTACTGCACAAAACTACTACTTTTTGTACGGACACCTTTGAACAAAAAAATTAATTCACTACAGACGTACATTGTACCTCCTGGAGCATCTTCCACTTTTTGCGAGCACCACAAAATAAATGTTCCTTTCGATCGCTCAAAAACGAGTTGATGCAAACCGTTTAGTCTAAACGCCTAGTTTTTTGTTTTTTTTTTACTTTGATTCCCTCTATGTAAGATCTTATGGTGGATCACCTCATTCGATAATTTTCGATTTGGGGGTTCAGCCAAGAATTTTGAATTCTGTACCACCACGCGCCGTACGATGGCTGGTTTGAAAGCTTACGTCTAGCAACAGATATTTCGAAGCCGTGTTAAACCGAATTCGTCTCTTTCATGTGTAAAAACTTATACAACTATAAAAAAAATCCGTTTCGCACCGTTTTCGTTTCAAAACAATTCTCACTTTGGCACCATTACTCAATGCTGAGAACAATGTTATCGAAGAATAAGAACCTTGATATTAGCATGTTTAATAATCCCGTTGCTTTTTGAAAAGAAAATCCGAAGGTTATAAAGCGAAAAAATCTAAAGTGTTAAGCAAAGACGATTGCACTAGTTCGAAAAGTGAAGTTGTTTTCGCGCTGCCTGCATGAAACGGGCACTTTTCAAACTGAAGTGGTACTCAAAAAGTCATAGTTTTCATTCATGACCGAAAAAAAACCCCTGAACTAATAATCTCCAACTTATTTGAAATACCTAAACGTTTATTTAATGCAAAACATTTTACTGACATGTTCCCTTCTAAATTTCCCTATATAGTCATTTTTGTTTATAATTCAAATAGCATCTTCGACTAGTTCAACAACCTATACGCTGTATGGTCAGAAGTTTACCATTAAAACACGGCAAGAGAAATCGCTATTTGAAGCTAAAGAAAAGGAAGGAACTAAACGAAATGAAAATAATGAAATAAGTAAGTACAAGCTTAAACACAACGAATGTTTTATTTATATTTAGTGGCTCGGTAAAAAATTGCCTCCCCGATTCACATAAAGCTGCATTGCCCTGGCGACAATGCAAATTAATTAAAGTGACCTTAATCGTTCTGGCTTACAGGCTTGTACCTCATTTGCAATAGCCTACTTCTCAAATAATAAATTCGTCAGCATTAATGTCACGTGCAAAACCGTTTAAGTGACTTGTTTGCTAAAACACTTTCGGCTCGAAGTATTTGTCATTTGTAGCAAGTAATCAATTTTAAATGAGTAGGTCAATAAAATAAAAGTCATCGTCATTGACACTTCGATACATTCATCCGTTACACCCCTTCGTCAAATAAATAGAAATTATTGAAATGCAAATTGTTTGTACTGCAACACGATATTCAGCATGTATGTTGATAATTCTCGCGTGGTTTTGTACAATTATGTTTACTGACGTGGGCAGGTTGTAAAATAATTATGTACTTCAAACACTTGGCAGATGCACTCACATGACAAAGTAAATACTATACTGCTTGACCAAACAATGAGTGCGATGATGCTTTTGCAGCAAATATATTCTCTCGTACATCAAATGTATTATTTTTGATCAGTAATACTTGACTTTATGATTAGCAGTGACGTATATAGGTACAACATGCTGCTCAAGCCATGTCTAGTTCATGATTTGTGGTTACGATGAAGCATTTTTATTAAAGATGCATATTTTATCACACTGTGTACCATTTTAATAAATGCATAGTCTGCCAAAACATGTAAGAAAATTTCGAAACGTATCAAGTTTATAATTATTTATATTATATAGGCACGATTATAATGGTGTTTTACTAAATGGCTGAGATTAAAATATCGTACAGTCATTGTCATTCAAAAGCAAAAAATATTATAGGTATTTTGAATGAGACTGATGATTGTTTATGTTCTTAATAGATAGAATAGAAGTAAATAAAAAAAATGTACAACTCTTGTACAAGTCATATAACAAAAGCAAGCTTAGTTTAAAAATGAAGTACGCTATGAAAAGCTGTGTACATCGCAAAGGTTTTAAATGATGTCATTATCATTGACAGTATTTCTCGACTACTTGTCGTCTTTTAAACAAAATTAATGCCTCTTTTCCAGTTAGCCGACTATCGCTTCTGCTACTTTTCTTTTATTACGGTTATTACATTTCCAAGGCTTGCTTAATCGCTGTCGTAAAATTTCTTTCCGGCTGGACGTCTTCGCAGAAGTCATCAAGGGAAAGTACGAGGTTGCTTGTCGAATTCTTGCCGATTTGGATGAGATGCGCGCTACGAACGGCAATTACGTTAATTTGACAAGACGGCCACTGGTGAGCGTTTCTCCATTTGTGCAATTAGAATGCGCTCGAGTGTTTCGGGACGCGACGAGAATTTGTGCCTCACGAAATTAGTCTAGCTTTAAAAGTGGACAAAGATTGGATTATTTACTCGTTTAATTAATCGTTTCACTTAATAAGCACTGCAAAATTTTTATGATAACCATACGGGGTGGTTCAGATTGGTAACTTGAAACTTCGTTTTTATTAAATAGCTTAACATAGATATTGGAAACTAGCGGAAATGTCTTGTTTTGTAAGATGTAAGACGAACCATATATCGTTTCTTATAGACTAGAATAAATATCAAAATCAGAATACAACAAAAAAAGTGATATTATCCGTTTAGGGACATCACTATCTACAATTTTTGTATTTACACTGTTCAGCTAAAATTAAAAACAGCGACGTTATAGGAATAAGAAGATAATATTTAGTAAGCCATGAACTTTCTCAAGAATCGAAAAGTGCATTAAATTACACTTACAAAATTGCAAATCTTTCTCCGTTTAACGTTCCTTATATCTCGGCTGGTTTCTGAAAATGTTACAAGCACGAGAAAGAATGATTTGATTTAACTGAGGATATTCGTTTCGTGTTCGATTTTGCAGATCTTCTCAATTAGGAGAAGGCGTATTATAAATATCTTATCTAAGAAGGACCACAAAATTTCTAGAGGGTGAGGTTGTTATAATTCTTCCAATATGACAAGACCTGTACTCTTGTTTTAAATAACGGAAATAGAGTTTTAATTCAACAACATATTTTTAATTGAGTATCAAATTTTTACAAACCTAGACTGCATGGTATAGGTGGATACTTTGTGCTGTCACTCAAATGTGTGTCTAGTTGCAACTCTCTTGTGAAAGGGTTTATGGGTATATGAATTGCTAATGAAGTACGTGAATACAGTACTTATTCATAGAACGTTACTTTCTATATTACTCTTAATTGGGACGGAGTCATTGTATAATTTCCATTTATTTCTGACAGTACCTTTAAAAAGTCGTAGTTTGAGGTGATAAATAAATAATAAAATACTGTCACGGGTTTGACACACCTAGAATTTAAATTCACTTGTTAAAGTACAAATATGTCTTCGATTCAAAATTCTAGTACTTATTGTAGTTTAAAGTTATAAGCCAGCTTAACTTAAATGTGACCTCAATTTTAGGGTTTTAAGACCATCCTCACGATATTACTTTAACGGAAAATTTAGAACAGTTTAAAATAAAATTTTTATATGCTTAAAAGAAATTGCGAAACACAATACGCAAAACTATCATAAGTGCTTACTGTTCATGTTTGTATTTATGCTGTTCACAATTCACCAGCAGTGTAATTACCTAATCCCATAGTTTTTCACAGCGCAAGAACAAAAAATAATTTTGGTTAAGACTTGATGGAGCTTATTCATTTAGTTAATATGGTTATTGAATTTTCCCAATAGTGGAATTATATGAAGACTAGTTTAAAAGAAACAACTAAAGTAAATAACGTAATAATTTTGGAAGAACATATGCTTCCCATGAAAGGCGAGTCACATATATATTTGAAAACATTTTAATGGTTTATGTTAAGTTGGGATCTATAGAACAGTTTACAATAGCCTCTTGGAATTTTCTCCAAATTCCTTATTACTGTATTTGTAATATGGATATACTTTACTATCCACACAGATCTATTATACTTTTGTTTTTGAAGAGACCATTACTAATGTAATTTCACTKCATTCCAAAGAAACTTCTCTCCATTTGATAGTGAAAGGAACTGAAACAATTGACTTGCTAACKCTCACATGAGTGGCGTTTTATACGCACATAGGCATTTGATTACKTGAATAAACATAAGTGAAATTAAAATAAATTGTTGTTAGAGAAGATATGAGGTATAACCGATGATGCAGGTTTTGAATCGATTGGTAAAAGATTTAAGAAAAGAGTGTAAATTATAAACGAACATATAAGCAATAATATGGACCAAAATAATTAGAAAAGTCTTAATAACGGTGTTAGAGATATTTTACATATCTGTTATGTATAAATAAACAAACAAAAGAAGCTTCTAACAAAACCAAAAAATTAAGTTACATAAGCTGTTCATAGTGTCCTCCTATTTCCAAGTCTACAGCAGTAAGTAAAGACAAAGTGGTCTAAAATGAGTCACAGTTGGTTGAGGCGTTTAGAAGATAATAACATCTGAAGTTTCGAAGCTATTTTGTACTACTAGTTTGTAGTGACATTACATGGCAACCAAAACGAAACTTTTAGATAATTAGAGAGAGATTCCAAAAAAATTATTTTCACCCACGCTTTATCGGCAAATTTTAGATTTATTTACGTTTGTTTAGGAACTCCCAAATATTTCAGTAAATTTTTCTGGTACGTTTTAATCCAAAAGCTTTTTCCTCCAACCGATAGTGAATCGCTCTGTATAAACAAATTGAAAGAAAACTTCGCTCTTCTAGTGGGGTTTCTCATTTCACTCACCGGATTACGTCAGAGGATGATATTAGCAATAAAACCCGGCGTTAATCTTTTTATTCCGGCCATATCCGCGTTACTCCATATAGTCAATATGATGGGATGCCGCTGTACTTTTTGCTTTTATAGCTCATTTGCACTTTCTCTAGCCTACGGAGGCCATATACTTCGAACTGGTTCGTAAAAGCAATTACCCTAAATGGCTCTCGCTGGACAACAACCAATATTTTGGTAAATGTACGGGCGACGGTCTAAATTTCTCCGCCAATGAAGGGGTAGAAAGTTCCGTTTGGCTCATCGAAAATTGTTTATTGATCATAATTTCACCCACGGGATCCAGTTTAGACATCTTAAATCGGTTATGGAAAATAACGGAATTAGATGGTTTCAAGACCGTTTTAATCGTTGTTTGCTTATACATAATAATATATGTATATCAGCTAGGAGATAATAATTTATCAAAAAGAGTATGCGAAGGTTTTTTCTCTGATCTGAATTTTTAAAATATAGCACTCTTGTGCCTATAAAATAATAATTATTCCTATAAATACCTTTATTTATCAAGGGACTATCGCATAAGAGAGCTAAACTTCATTTGCAAATTTATATTGTTATAAGTTTAAGTCATTTGAGTAGGAACACTACTATAAGAGCATTTATCGCATTATTATTTTTACTGTTGTTTATGGAATTTGAATGAAAGTAAAATATCTAAAGCTAACAATTGGCAATAACTAGCTGCAAATTGGCTGATCGGTGTTAAATAATTTGGAATCAAATATTACCTACGTTTTGCATTCGACTACGACCTGTATTACGTTATTTTTATAAAGTAAAATTTCATTATGTAGAAAAAGGTCCAATTTAGCAGACTTCATATAGTATTTGAAAATACTGATATTAATGTTCACAAAATTTGTGGTTTTTGTAATATTGGCTATTAAAAATTTTTTCAAGTGTACAAAGAAATAAACCCGTTAATAATAAAAAATCGCTGTTTTGTACACAGAAAATTAAGAAAAAACATAAATTATTCCAAATCAATTTTCTATAGTGCATCATTTAAAAGAACAATGTTTTAAAAAAACGGTGTTTTTAATCGACATACGAATTTAAAGAGCAAATTTATCAAGAATCTTTGCAGTTTAATATTTACTGTACAATAACATCGTTGCACAAAATGACTTTTAATTTAATTTAATTTAATTTACACCCTGTAATAATAATTATCAAAATATTGTACAAAGACTGCTGTTATTTTTTTTTTACAAAAATGCGACCTCTAGTACAAGAATAAAGAGTTTTGTAAGGAAGAAGTTAATCATTATTTTCCCATCCATAAACGTTATTTTCTGACATAGTCTTTTAAATACTTCATAAACAGTTAGATATAATTACAGGAAATTATAAAAACGTGTGGTTAAAATTTCATGTAGAATTTAGAAAAGACATAATATGGAAGGTGTATTACTTGAAATAAGTAAGTTGGCATGTAATTTATTATTATTAAAATTAATTTAAGTTGATTATTGTGATAAAGATATTAAGTACGTAAATAGTGAACAATGCTTCATTAATCATACTAATATTTTAAGTTTTCTTAAAAATTGTTCAAGTAGTCAATAGTTTAGATGATTGTTACACTTTGCAAAAGAACATTGATTCCTTGGCTAATTGGTGTGTTGTAAATGAGTTGACTTTAAATATAGATAAGTGCTGCATTATGTCATTTTCCCGCAAGAAGACCGATGTTGTGTATTGATGATGTGCCACTAAATAGAAAATCTCATGTAAAAGACTTAGGTGTAATTATGGATAATGAATTGTCTTTCTCCCTACATATAAATCACATTTGCAGTCAAGTTTCAAGATCCATGGGTTTTATTTTACGTACCACTAGAGACTTTCACAGTGTCAATTGCATAAAAATGTTGTATTTTGCATATGTTCGTACTAAATTAGAATATTGTTCTATTGTTTAGCATCCTCACTGTATCACCTATGTTAATGTTTTAGAGAAAATGCAGCGAAAATTTTGTAAATATTTATATTTCGTTAAGTACTCAATGTATCCAGCAAGAAATTGCTCACATAGGTTGTTGCTTGATGAACTTGATTTGCAATCCCTTAATGTAAGACGGCAGCACTCTTCAGTGTTATTTCTTTACAAGTTAATCCATGGTCATATACATTGTCCCGGCTTGCTGTATCAATTGCAGTTTAACATACCTAAAAATAATGTAAGAAACGCACCTGCTTTTGGATTGAATTTCGCTAGAACCAACATTTTACTGTATTCCCCAAATTAATAATATGTGTAGGGTGTATAATAGTTTGCATTACTGTATTGATTTATACGACAGATCTCTAAGAAGATTTGTTGTGCAAAGCAGAGCTGCACTAGCTTTGTTAGATAAGGTTATGTAGCGTTATAAACCTACTCATTGTTTCTGGCTTGCATAGACATAGATATTGTATTTGTTTGTATTATTTTGTGCTATTTTTCAAATATATATAAAACTGCGCTTGTGTATTTGGTTTTGTACAATTTAGGATATTATATTTGATTTGCTGATTGTATCCTATTATGGACTTGTGTCTGTGGGATAAATATATATTATTATTATTATTATTATTATTATTATTATTATTATTATTATTATTATTATTATTATTATTATTATTATTATTATTATTATTATTATTATTATTATTATTATTATTATTATTATTATTATTATTATTATTATTATTATACTTTTGATCACCACGGGCGATTTTTTAAAATTAGTTTTAGGGCTACCTTTTGACATTTTAAAGAAATGAGAATGTTAATTTAATGACTACTCTCTTATTTTACTAAATGTTGTTAATTTAACTTTTTGCTACCTATAACGACTTTTAGATAGATTTATACAAGGTGGTCTTTTATGACTGTTTTTTTTTTGAAAATAAGAAAAAATATTTCAAATTTTAATGTAAGATGGTTGCAGATTGTGTTCCGCAAGACGCTTATTTGTTAACCTTATTAAGATGCTCTGCGACATTTCCACATTCTGTAATGTATTTATTATATCGATGGATCAGCTTGCAAACTTCTTGTTCTTCAGCGAGAAAACTTCTCTGGTCTGTATTAACAGAAACTTCAATTTGTATTGAATGCTACTATAGGTAGATTAAATTGGTAAAAGACACTAAAATGAAAGGGCACTCATGCTGTTTTTCAATATTAACCTGAATGAATGATGATATTAAATTTATCACTAGCGTGCTCAAGTTTTATATCTAAACATAATGGGCGACCATGGACATGATTAACTTATAAATACCATTTACCTGTAGTTTATCAATAAAAAGCTAGCTTTTATTTTACAGGAGTGTAGAGTCACGACTTTTGGGGTTTGTAAAACGATATTTTTGGTCTTAAGGTTTTTGACAAAAGAGCAGAAGAGAAGAAGCGTCGAGCTTTACTAAATGTATCTCTGTTTTTTTTTAAATCTCGATTAAGATCTTGTGTCAGATAATGAAGAATATAACACATATATATCTAACTTTGTAAGCCTATATTGTGATGAAAAACAAAAACAATTTTATTCTGTAACGATTGAAATCCCCTAGCAGCATTAGTAGAGTATTCACTGGTTCTGGGATATACATTCATCGATATGATATTAGGGTTAGCGGACTACCAATTTAGATAACTCTTTTCAGAGAAGAATTAAACGTATAGGTCTATCTTACAACTTAAGTGTTATTAGTGACAAATATATAAATCAACGCCTTCTTCATTAGGAACAATAATAAATGAAAAGTGACTGCTCAATATTTTTTTCGTAAACAGCAGTAACCTTCTTGCTCTTCTTTCCCGATCAAAAAAGGAGAAACCTCCATTTAAAATGTAGCTTTGCCTTGATTTGTTTAAACCTGACAGGGTTAGTCCATTACGGGCAAAAAAGCCTAGTCACGGTTTACACATGGCGTGTCCTGAATAATTATTCAAAAATTATCAATTCCCTGCGCCACACTCCATTTCTAATTGTGTAAACAAGCGCCATATGTCACCGGAAGCTACCTGATCGACGGCCGGTACAATAAAAGCAATCCAACACGAGCGACTAGGAATGTCAAGTATGGCACTCACTTTCTCGTCTTTTCTCGCATTCTTCAAATAGTTGCAAAACAGTGACCGAAACTTTTTTGCTGACACCATAAATTAGCGGGCGCCATGCAACTCTATTTCCTGCAGCGCTAAATTATTGCACAAATTATGAAAACATAGCGTCCTAAGTAAATCACTGAGGGAAATAGAAAGTACTGGTGGGTCCCGTGACCATCATAATCGATGTTAATATCGTTTATGCAACTTGCAAACGCGCTGTGACCTCGCAGGTGCAAAAATTTCAAGAAGTTACTGATGCAAGCGCATCTTTACGGTCTTGTTAATATGGGTTTGATAACCGTTGTATAATGTAACACTAAACGCGAAAGGAAGTAATTGCGTTGCAGTTATCTTGGATGCAATCTTCGGTTAGGATGCATATGCGCAGGTTATGCAACGAGTGCATGATTTGAAGAATCTTTATCAAATTCGTCGATGTGTGATGTAATTTGTCTTACATAGCTCAATTTTCCAAAGTTGCATTTACTATCTTCAAATATTTTGAAATCTACATTAAAGCAAATGCTAATAACGCAAATTCACGTTATCCAGTCGCTAAATCAAAATTACAGAGCTGTATTAAAAGAAGAGAGTTAGTTTTTCTTAAAATTTTGAAATTTTGTGTTGTTTATTTAATCAAACTGTTGTTTCTTCAGTAGTTCTCTTGGTTTCTTCATTAGTTAAAGAACATCAGTTTCAGGTTTACTAGACTGTTAGAATTCGGCCGGTTTGGTATTTTTTCCAGCCTCCTTTATACGTTTTGTATCAGTTGCTTCCATTTGTTCAATTGTTTAATTTTAAGCAACGCCATCATCTGCGTTTGATAATTTTATCTGTCAGGTTGTTATTCTTAATTGGCTTGGTTCTTACCACCATACTCCTTGATTCTGCATTGCTACATGTTCGTGGTATCCATAACATTTTGTCCTGCATCCAATACTTTAAAGATTTTGTTGCTACCCTTAGTTTAGCTTGACAAATATGTTTTTTGTTTTGCGGACTCGAAAACTTGTTTAGCTGATATCCTTGWTAATCTTCTTTCAGCCAAAATATATCTTTACATGATATTATCACAACATCTCTAAAGAGAATACATGACGTCAAATGTAAAGGTGCCACAACTTTATCTAGTCATCGTCCATGGTAAGCATTATGAACTTTGAAAATTCATGCTCTAAAGGGGCTGTTTCGTTCAAAGATTGACAGTATGAGAAGATGACTTGTGTTTGCTTACCTTGAGAAGTAGCTAACAGGAGCGGGAATAATTTTAGTTACTATACACTTTGTTGCTATTATTTTGCTAAATACGAATTTAGAACTGATCTGTCCAGCATTATTAGTAGAAAGTAAAAGAGAAAAAGAAGAACTACTTATGTTTAGTGTCACTTGCATTGCTGTTGCAAATAAAATGTATTAAAGAAAGATGACGTTCCTTTATGTCAAGCTTGTGTTTTTTTATGAAATTATAGTGCTCATGCCGAACTTAATAAATTAAGTACTAGAGACAATTTATTAGTAGAAAATTTAGACTGGATTAGATTAGTTTCATAAGAAGGGCACCGTTTTGACACAATATTTGACAAAATTCGAAAACTAGAAATTCAGTGTTCAATAGGATATCCCAATTTTTGCGGAGCGGCGAAATATTATGTAAAAATTTTAAGAATGGGTGGGTTATCCTACGTTAGAGCAAAGCTTGTAATTTCGTTTCAATGATAACACTGCAGTAAATTCTGGGGAGGCCTTTCCAATAGCTCCGTGTGAGTGAGAGAACTTTTTGATATTCGATAACAAAATTGTTGGGAACAAGCGCGTTGTATACTTCAATGGACTAGGTGAATGTTATTACATCTCTACTAAATTTAGATAAGTAAGTAAGTAAATGCTAGAGTTTATCACAATGATCCTTAGCTCTTTCGATATATTATAATAAATTGATTTAATTAAACAGTAATTGAAACGAACAACATATCAATGAAAAGCAATCGTTATATTAAACTTCCAAAAAGATTTATAAATTTTATCCTATCTTACACCTACCTCTATTTAAATTCAGAAGAAGCTTCAGTGTTAACAGTTTAACATTCTGGGCAATAAATAATAGTTCTGTGAGATGGTTTATTTCATCAGCAATTCTTGAAAATTTAAGATTGTGTTGTATTGCATTTAAAGCAAAATCTCTGAAGAGGACAAACGATCCACAAGATGTTATGAATTTTAAAAATTATTACTCTAAAAGTTCTGGTTCGTTCTGTAAAGATAATATGTATATTTGCTTAATCGAGAAAAAACAGAAATTTTGTGATTTTGCGGTTTCATTTTCTGTGCGATATCCCACAATTACTCTTTTTTTTAATAAATGAGAGATTTCAGAAACCCTATAGAAGAGCTTTTTTATTTATTTATTTGTTAAGTGTCTTTTTAATGAATGAGCAATTAAAGTATCTATAAGTTAGGAATCGATAACGTTAAAAAAGGAATTTTCTGACATCAGTTTTTCTTGTTGTAAATATTGCATATCAAAGTAACATAATGTTAATCATCATATCTTTAGAGTGCAATCTGACTTCGTTGAATTATAATTGCACAGTTTTAAGGAAAAATAAATTTCTCCAACTCAATTGATGCTAGAATTCAACGCACACGTTTCTTTTAGACAAATCGTAAGACATACATAAAAAACGCGATCTAATTAAGGGTCTAGCTTGACAAAATAACAAATGCCTCACTCTAAACTTGCCCATGCGGAACAGTACAGATGCCTCATTAACTAAAAAAAGTGCAATTACTTAAACACAGCCAACGAAGGAAGCTCGGGAGTACTGGGCCGTAACGATTTCGTTTCCCTTTGTTTTGAAGCACCATTATTAATATCTTTGATCTACATTGCGTTATTCTGACAAATGACTGCTTTTCGGACTCCTTTGTCTATTGATTACCGAAATATTCTCTGCAATTTGTTATCGTTAAGGTTCTTGAATAACTGCATGAAAGCACTTCTCACAATACCATGCTGTTAAGTCAGTAATTTTTGTGGTTGTCATAGTTTTGGATGGAAGGATTTGGATTTATCTAATTGTGCAAGTGTTTATAAATTTTGTATTTAATCTCAATTCATGTTCAAAGCTGTTTAAATTGACTTGATCTCGTCCTTTTGTTATTATCTCTTGGCTAACCGAATAAAGACGTCATGATCATCCGGAATTGATTTCTTGATACAATACTATCTTTTGCATGTTGCTTGTCTTTTTGGACCCTGATACAAATGTACTATTTTTATCAAATATAAAATCAGAGTAAAAAATTTGGTCTTGCTGTCAAGTGATCATTCCTTCGCTCAAAATATGAGCGAAACCCTTGTACCTAATTTTGGAAGATTATTGAGTGACCATAGTTCATCACACTCAACAATTCTGGAGTTGTTTGCCAGAGTTAAATGTTCTTCCGAAAGTTATCATCTCCTTTTGGGCTCTTGATCATCATCAAAATGAAGAGTGCAACTTGACACTCCATATATCTTCATTTATCTATTATCTATCTTGGATGTATTTGAGAAAACAAGGAGACCCAGGGCAACTTGTTTCAAAGACGATAAAGATCTGCCGTTATAGCAGGATAAAAATGTGTAGGGGGCTTTTAATAAACTGTTTAGTTTTTTCCAATGCTGATAACTTTGTCCATTGATATTCTCAAAGCTACCTAGATTTTTAGGTGGCAATTGTTTGTACTTCTCAAAACTGCTTCTATATCTAATGAACTGATTCACTGGAATCTCTAGAAATCTGCTTACTACCTAATAACTAATGTTATTTTAAGATGAGTTTCTCTGCTAGGTTAGCAAGAACGTTAATTTGCTTTTTGACACTAATAGAAGCAATAAAAAGATCGCATAAATAGCATTTCAATTCTAACTTTTAGATCCTGTTCCGCAGTATTCTAAGGTGGGCGCCTCAGGCATAATTTTCGCATTGCACCTTTTTTTGGCAACGCAAATTGGCTCACTCTATGGAGAGAGAGTGTTGCCCATCCATTTAGGAAATATTCACAGTTATTAATTTCGTACGCTGACATCCTGCATACGCAATAGGTGAAAGGAGATTTGTATAAATTACCGTTGAACAAAAGAATAGTTGTCTTAAAGAAAACCCATTTTAGATGCAGCTGCAACGTAATGGATCTGGTTGTTATAGAAAGCTAATTTCACGTGTTATTTGCAGATGTTAAGTCGTCGCTGAACATGCAACACGGGTTTTGCTTTAGAAAACGGATTTTCGAGTTGTATCGAGGAAAAGTGGATGTGTAATACACCACAACAAATTTGCATAAGTGCCAGATAAGAGGCTAGTTAATTAGCTAACGCGAGCCTTGCACTTGACGGACCTTAACATTTACATCCTGCTTGCTTAAAATCAAGGTTGCTGTTTCACTTTAAACAGTAACCTCGCGTACGAGTTTTTCGGCTTTTCTTTGATTTGATTTGCTCTTTTCAAGTTAATATCCATACAAAAGAAGATACAAAAATACACAATTCTACTAATTGTCTAAAATTTAAATTGATAATTTTTAATTTAACGACCTTTCCTCCTTTATTTAGGCTACGCCTGTTTTTCTTCAACATTTGGCCTCTTATGGAATTTCGGTTTCTGTAGACGTGAAAATCAAACTTTTCTTCTTGGTGGTCTGTCCTGGTTTTTTCGTTTGGCTTTATATCTCTAGCCAATTAACTATTTTACTTTCGTCTTCTCTCTGGGAATGATCATTCCATTATTTGCGTCTTTTTCTTTCATGTCTACTATGATTCATTCAGTTCTTATTGTTTCGTCTTCTACCATGTGTATTCTTGTGTCAATTTACTTTGTTCGTACGAGTTTCCGCATAGGTCATCCTAAATTTGTTTATTTTGATCTTGCTTTAAATTATTTGTGATCTCTTCAGAGCCAAACCCCCTTTTTTCTTTGTACATCTCTGAAAAATATTCTCCGAGCGTTCTTCCAGTATACTACTTATCGTCCTTTTTGAGTTCGTATGTTTCATTCCTCAACATGTAGACTTATCTCTTCTGTTTTGTAGCGTCCCAGTCTTTTGTATTTCAGATATGATTTTCTCCTCTATATGCTATATCTTACACCTCTACCACAAACCATTGTGCTTCGTTCTTTTACTTTTACTTTGACTTTTCTTCCAAAAATAGTTTCTTCAGCGGCTTATATGGTGTTGTTTTATCCAGGCTGGAATTGACATTACCCGCTTTTGACATTGCTGTAATTTTTGTCTTCAGTCTTTTTCCGTATAACTTTTTGTGCTTTCGGCTTCTAGGGAGTCCATATTAAACGTTTTATATACTTTCTCGGTAGTTGACTTTTGTTTTATCTGATGTTTCAGGCAAACGTTGTTAATCTGATTTTAAAGTTCTCATGTCTAATTTCTCGATGGATGTGAAGCATGAGTATGAAAACAAGGAAACGTAAGAGGGACAATAAAATAACTTTGCTCTAGTTTTATGGAAGAGAAATATAATAAATTGGGTAGCATTTCTCCATTGTCTTGAAAGTTGTTGCTTTTATTTTCAGGTACGAATATCTAGAAGCCAAAATGCTAGGTACACTATTTAGGCTGATATAAGAAGAAAGTAACCTCAACAGAACTAACAAATACAGCATATACACAGGGGATATAGTCATGCTTTAAGTGATAGTAATTGTTAGGTCTTAAACATTTGCCATTTATTTCATTATTACAAGTGGCTTAAAATCTTTAATTGTATTGTTATTGCCAATAATCCGCATATTTAATGTCTTTACCGGTATTTGATTCATAATCTATACAAGGCTTCTAATACTGATATTCTGACTTGGGTAGACTCCTTATTGATATTTTTCCTTGCCTAATAAAATATCATTAATAGTAAGTAGTGTTTCAGTCTAACTATAACAATACTTGTAAAAAGCTTGAAGTCATGATCTTCAGACAGCAGCAGATTTTTATGGTTGAAAAGCGTGGCTAATCGCTAGCATTTCCAATAATTATACGTCCGAGTGAAATCGCTAAACCTAACATAAAGGGAGACGAATTACGTACTTCAAAATCACAAAACATCTAGATTTTTGTTCGGTAGACTAATAGCATGCCCTGAAAAAAGGCTCTAAACTGAGGAAATGCTGATGTCCTACATCTTTTTAAATTTTTGTGCTTAAATAATTGAACTTATCTTATTCAAATTGACTGTTCCATAATCCAGATAATGAGCTTCCACCTATTTGTTTCATTATTTACTAAACATAAAGTAATGTGAGAAAATATTATTTTAACTAATATGCTAGTCACGGCAAAAAATATTTTTTCAATCAGTTGATCAGTTAATTCCAAAACTACTTAACTGGAGATAATATGGATGACAATAACTAATTTATTTCAATATGCTACAGTATGTTCACTGTCGTTTTAATTTGTACGTTCTCTGCTGAGATAATGTCTTATTAATATCTATTGTGTACTAAGTGAAACGGTTATTTATAAAATAAGGTATTCATTATGTTACTCTAATACTTATAAAGCTCTATAAAGCTTCAGTTTTTTTACCACCATTTACGACGCTTCCAGTGAAAATCACAGTAACAGTATAAGAGCGTCCATATAACGTATCTATTGTAAATTAATGGAAGATTTTTAAATTCGGAATGTTTACATTAGAATTGTTTTAATACAGTATTGACAAATTGGACGATATAATCTTTTAATTTTACGTGTACAAATTTTACGGTACTTTTATTTTCTGGATAGTTCCTAGGTGCAACATTTGAGCAATATGTTGTAAATTTAGGCACTAATAGCATACATAATATAAGACAATTTATTTCATACCTCAAGAAATGTTTAGAGTCTAATACAAGTGTCCAAAATTGTTAAAGTTAAATTTTCATTCTCAACGAAACTGATTCTAGTTAGAGCAAACTTAAGAAGATCTAAAAATTCTTTAAAAACCTTAACAAGATGTAGTATATTTTCTTACGATACTTCCCTGCTTTCGTGAATCTACAACACAAAAATGTAACTACCAGACTTTTCCAGTTGATTTAAATATATGCACGAATGTCTATCAAATACGTAATTTTCAATGTAAATTTATCGACCATAATCGTATCTCGTTAATTCCGACTTAGGAAGAACAGAACAGGCGTTGCCTGAAGCTTAAAAAGTTGACCGTATAAATCAAACGTATAGTTGCTTCACCGGATGAAAGCATGACCGATTACGATCGTGAAAAAATTGATGTGTGCGTTTATCTTCGTTATGACTTACTGCCAGAATACAGGGATAAATCATTCAATCAGAATTCTGTAATCGATTTCAGTTGCAATAGTTTAGTGCCAAAAGCTCGAATATTGAATTAGTGCTAGACTATAAGATGGATTTTTTTTGCTTATTTAAAATAAAATTACATGTATTTGATATCATTTTACTTGAAAAAAGCAAAATTAAGTCAGTAGATTCTTAATCTTTGAACCTTCTCCTGAAAACAAATAAATAAATGTGCCTAAAATGGTTTGTACTAGTTCATACGTTAGTCGCATTTCTTTAAATACAATTTTCAGCCGTGTATTAATTCTTCAAGCTTTATTGCTTTTAATAGCAGTAGCTATCTTTCTATCTTTTGTAACTGTTTCCATTATTATCTCATGAAGTTTCATTATATGGACATAACACATGTTCGAGCGCACTCGCCTGAAGATAAGAATGCAACTGATTCCGAGTAATGTGGACTACTAAATCTATGTAAATAGGGTAATGGTCTGTGACTCAGAAGTTCAAGTTAAATCTTTGCATCAATCTCAATTTGAGGATCTCATGACTACCGAGAAAGATTAAAGAGGACTTGAACTTGGACTAATTACATTCAGAGAAACTAATGAGCCACTTCAAGAGGCAATAGCTTATTATTTAGGCCATATAGACTAATAACTTGTATACGTTGTTTAGAAAGCAACACATTTGCCATTATTAAGTAACATTTGCTTTTTTTTGCGTTACAATGAATGCAAAATTCTTATGAATATGGGAAACACCCGGCCTTTCTTGCAACAATACGGTAGTAAATGCTATAAAAATGCAAAAATACCAGACTTGCGAAACGGAAATTTGCGCAGACGTTTTTATATCAGCAACTAATTTCACATGCTGTGAGATGCTCTACATAATAAAATTGCGTACACGCAGCAGAATTTTTTTATTACATGCTAAGTTCAATTAGCCATTGTGAACGATTGTCGTGGTATAAACAATGATGGGAGTGAAACAATGCATTATAGAGATGCAGACAGATTTCACTAAGCGGGAGATAATTTTTCTTGTTGTGCGGTAAACTTTTGACAGTTAGTACACTATTAATACCTACTTTCCTTAACGTAAAGACTTAATGATCCTAGCTTGACTGTTGTAAGAACATTATGCTTTGAAAACGGCATTATTGACAGCTTAGCGTTATAAACGTAAGTCACGAATGCCTTGGTTGATGATTAACTGTTATTTCCACATGGTACACAATCAAATTTTGCGCAATTACAATTTGATATCAAAATTTTCACAAAGGGGTGGTATTCTTTGGATGGTTGCTTCAACGGTCGATTACTTAATAAGTAATGCTGTTAGTTAACCTGCAGTGTAGATTTTTGCTGATTTTGATGCTGGAATAAAATGCTGTGCATTCGTTATGGACTGATATTGAAATGAATTTCCTTTAAATATGTTTAAAGGACATCTTGTTATTTAAAAAAATCGTCTACTATATTTTCATAATTTCCCAAGGGTCCTTTTTTAATGCATACTTTTGAATCATTCTTTCCACGGGATTAGCATCCCTAATATAAGTATTTATAAGTAATTATTTTTGTTTCGTCTAAACGCTGATTACACTCATTTTAATAGTGTGAAGTACAAAATTTTGTGTGCATCTGCCTAACTAAAGAAAACTAAAGAAACCTAAATAAATAACTTCCATTCAAAATAAAAATTCAAGTAACCTTCGCTCAAATATGTTGTTACTAAATTTTAAATGCCAACAATTTGTTGTACATATTGTAATCCTATAATAATGAGCGATTCGGATTTGGAAAATTTGGTCTTAGAAATTGAAGAAGTATGAAAATTTTTACAAATGAGTCATTGATTGCTATACATAAAAAATACAATTAAAACAATGAACATGTAATATTGGCTTTGGTAAATTTAAATAATCATAATTTTAGAAATCGAGAGAATTTTCAAAAATTCTTAAAACAAACTGGAGATGTAGCATTTCTGTTAATAAATTAATAACTTCGTATTTAAGGCTGCTTTGATAATTGGACTAGAAGTGCAAAGAAGGGACAGCTTTTTATATCTTCATGTCAAGTACAAAAACCAAAGTATCCCGAGTTTCAGCAATGGAAGATACCAGATCTTTCAATGCCCACTAATGGGACTGAGTAATGAACTCATTGAAATGCTATACTAAGACTCTCTGTTATAAAACACTGATGTAGATAAGGTCTATATTATACGGAGCCCTTTTATATTTTAATGTCAAATTTATTCTGGTAGGTTTTAAATGAGAAAGGTACAGAGGAATACTGCTAATTTTGTGACCACACTTATTTTATGCTTTTTAGATTCAGATTTCGTTGCAATCTTTGTTCATTTAAAACTATATCGATTGATTTCTTTGTGGTAGCGACTGGTCTTTTTGATTCAAAAAAAGTTAGAAAAAATTTGATAAAAATCGGTTGCTTGAACCTGCATGAAGAATTTATATAGAAAATGAAGTTTATTGACGTGTGGTGAAAATGTCATTAAAATTTGTTTCTTGAATCAGTTTCAAAAACTTGCAACGGCTTTTTCCATCACAATTAGATAGTTCCAGTATGCTCTGTTGTCAAACTTAGAAGTGATCCAGCCACCTTTTAAGTCACACTAATGAACAGTAACCATCTTCATTTTCATAAGTAAAAAATTATAACAAATTTAAATAAAGGTTTTACACCATTCCACTTATAGACATTTCTTTAAAAACAAAATGTTTTGTAACGGAATCCTTAAGCTTTCAAGTTTAATAACATGATGTACTTGTAGTTGTTAATATACGTTGAAGCTTATGACTTTACATCTTCTTACATTGTTTTTAGGAAATTTCGTAACATATTTTAAGAAAAAAATTAGCAATGTGCCTAAGTCTTTATTGTCTTCAAAATAAGCTACACTTTCGAGAATGGTATTTAATACTACTATTTCAAATATCCCTTTGAAGCAACTGCATAATCGTGAGATTGTTATGTGTTGACAATTGAGAATATTATGAAACTTGCACAAAAGAAATATAAATAAAAACAGAAAAATTGTGGAACTACTGCTTAATAATTTATGAAGATAGGGCAAGCAAAATTGAATATTTCTTTACAATGGAAAAAAGTATACCAATTTTTGGGATGAGATTCTGAAATTTCTTCATATTGACAAAAACCCTTACGCAGCTAAAAAAATGAATTTCTACCTTATTAATTCGAGTTCCAACTCAAGATGTGCTCCCACAAATGGCATCCCTCAACCCCCTCCCAAATTTTTTATCTCTTAAAAATATCTGTACGTACCACAAGCACCTTCATCCTCGTATATGTGCAAAACACACCACGCAAAAGCAGATCAACACAAGAAACAGCACTGTCATCACAAAAGACGGATCTTGTGCATATATACCGGCCGTAACCACCCCGAAAGCTCACCGTCCTCCATGGAGAGGGAAAACTAGAACGTTGGATGAGCACCGGGCCGTCACCGTGCGTAAAAAAAGAATGCCCCAGGTAGACGCCTCCTCTTTCACTTTCGAATGGTCAGCAGAGGATCCAGTGACCACATACTCTACTGTTGTTGTGACCTGGTGACGCGTGATCTGAGTTGTGATTGATATGTAGATGTAATCGGAAAGCGGACGTGCGATTTAGCAAAGTGGAAAGCAGCAACACGAAGGAAGAACAAAACTGAAAGAAAATTAATTTCATATCGCAACGGGAGACTTGAGGAAACGAAGGTGGTTCAAGAGGAACATCCTCAACTGCTAAAAGAAACTGGAGCTGAAGTAAAAAGTTAATATTTGTTCGTAAAAAACTATTCTCAGGTGTCATATTTGGCGGTGTCTAGTACGTACGAGCCCTGTTCCATTTCAATTGGCCCATCAACAGATATATTAAAATTTCTTATTTTTTTTAACAAAATCGCTTCTTGGAGGTTGTTTTTATCATAAATAGCTGCTCTAAATTATGGTCTATTAATTTATACGCACAAATAAACTGTTCTCAGTAATCAAAATTGTATAGTGAGAAAATACAAACTATTTAGGCCGAACACTGGTTTCTATCTATATTCTATATTCTATTCTATATTGATTCAGGATGTTTTACAATGAATGCACCTTTGAATCCATTCAACATATTCTATCTATATATTCAAATCCAAGCTTAATAGCGATCCCCTAGGTGACACGATAGCGATATTATCTGAACATTGTTTAAAATCTACTTATTTCTTAGGGAACGATAATTTCTAAGAACAAAAATCCGGCTGTGTAATAGGTTCACCTATAAGTTCTGTAGTAGCTAATTTGTTTATGGAAAATTTTAAACAGTTAGCGATAAACAGTTTTCAGTTTGAACCAAAATGTTGGTATAGTTACGTAGATGACACTTTTGTTATTTGGCCCCACGGTATAGAAGAGTTGGGTAGGTTTCTAAATCATTCGAACAGTCAAAATCATAACGTAAAATTTACTATGGAATTAGAAAGCAATGGTAGTTTACCTTTCTTGGATGTCCAAATTTACAGAATAAACAATGGACAGTTAGGACACATGGTTTACAGAAAACCTACACACACAGACATATATTTACATGCCACACCTCACCACCCTTCCTTTCAAAAGAATAGTCCTATAAGGACGTTATTTGTTAGAGCACATAGGATCTCAGACGAGAGCTCTTTACAACAAGAAATATATCATCTTAAATCAGCGCTAGTGAGAAATGGTTATAGCAATAAGAATTTTTCGTCAGTTTTTAATAAAAGTGCTCAATCAAATCAAGTAAATTCTCAGCCAGGACAAAGTAGATTGAAGTTGAGTTTGCCTTATGTACAAGGCCTTTCGGAAAAATTAAAGAGGATGCTTAGAAAACACGATATTTCAGTTCCTGATAGTACATATAATAATTTAGATAAAATTTTAAGTTCTACTAAAGATAAAGTACATTTAGAGAGTGAAGGTGTTTACAAAATAACTTGTTCTTGTGGCAAGTGTTACATAGTCAAACTAAAAGAAAAGTAGGTACGCGTTTGAAAGAACACATACGTGCTACTAGGCTGCAACAGATAGATAAATCTTCCGTAGCTGAACACTCATATTTTACTAAACACATAATTGACTTTGATTGTTTATTTTTGGAATGGGAATAATAATGGAGGTTTTCCATGATACTGGGATGTAACCGCTTTCGAGGCAACAATTAACTATATGTGTGATATGAGGAGCAAGTTTTGGCAAGCAAAATTTTATCATCTTCGCAGAAATGTCATCCCACTCAGGACTAGAGAGCTTGGATGAAATCAATGATTCACTCCGCTAATACAGTAATAAAAGTCAAAACGCAAAACGGAACTCGACGAGTGGGTCGTCAGTTTGCACATTGTGTTATTTCGAGATGTCGCTTTCATCCGGCATACTAAACAAACACGACGAAATTGAAACCTTTATCGGAGTGCCATTAATTCGATATCGTTCTAATGACGTCGACTTGTAACCGATGCAAATATGTTTCTAAGTGGCGTCGACGACATCATCTGTGAAAACGCAACTCTCCTAGAAGTGGCTCTTTTGTAAAGACATAATTTACAGACCTTTCATTTGTGTAAGAATTTCTTTGTTCGAGATGGTAACGGTATCTCATTATGGCTATTAAACTCTAACAGATGAAAGAAGGCTGTTTCAACATGTTAATGAAAGTCGAATGAAACTGATATTGCCTCATTAAGGTATCGCTTATCAATGAGGTAGAATACCCACATCAGTGGACATTATTATTACTCCATTGTGCAGATTTGTTTATAAATTGCGTGCATAGTTCGTTCAGTGCTTATATTTTTAACATACCCGAATTAATTATAACTTTTACATATATGGAAACTGCATCTTTCCAGAGTTGCGTGCTAATAATATGGATAAGAGTTAGTAAAAGAATAAGTGCTCCGGTGAACAGTAAAATAATTTAGTAATTCAGTCATGTTACGTCGGGTACAATAAACATGCAAGTTAGTTTTCAGAATATGGATTTCCTCACAAGAATACTAAAGACAAAAGTGGTATAGAGTCAAAGAGAGGCATAACGTTGCTCGCAGTACTTTTATGAAGATTGATAATGAGTTCATCATAAGTAAATTACTGTAAACGGGGAGCTTCAATTAAAGGTAAATATGTAGTTAAATAGAATCAAAATATATAGATTACTCCAAAGGTGATGGTCCAAACTGAAGCAGGTGCTAGAGTAGGTCATTTCCAGTCAAAATAACCACATATGCTATTATGCAACTCTTTACGGTTTAAAAATTATACACATTTTTGTAGATTTTATGAAAGTCACTGTACTGACGCACTAAATCATGTCTGCCCTGAAAACTAAAGATAATCTTTGTAATTTTTTCATGATTAGTACCACAATGTATAGTTAGAGTTCAACTATAACAATTTTTTGAGTCCATTTCCCTTGTAACAAAAAATATACCTAATTTTTTTTCATGTTTACTTCTACAATAAATCTCCTAGAAGTCTATCAAATCCACTATATTTAATAAATAGGCAAATCGCTTTCAGCTATAATTAGCCATCATCAGTGCCTCATAATGTAAAAAAGGATTACAAAAAAAAATTATAAAACTGACATTGTCAAGATCGAAACAAGCAATCTTGACTTTAAACAAAATAGTAGCCTGCATGCCAAAAGCACAAACATCAAATCAATTATCAAATAAAGAATTTAGAATAGGACAACTAAAATTACAAAAATCATTCAAAATTGTAAAATTACCGTTATCTATAATTTTGTATACTTCAAGAATTTCTAGAAAATTTAATTTTGAGGATTTATTACAAACATGTAAAGAATTTAAATTATTTAAAGAGGCAGAGTGTTTAAATGACAATAAATGATTTGCTAACGAAGAATTTGCATTAACTGTATCAGTATTTTTATATTTTTTCATATTGTTTCAAGTGTTCACTGTCTCCAATGGAAAAAGATCTTCCAGTTTGACCAATGTAAACAGAATTACAATCGTTACAAGAAAAACTATAAACTCCCGAATGATTTAAAACTGGAATTTCGTCTTTATTGTGAACAAAGCAGGAAAACACACTGCCTACCGTAGAAAAACCAACACTTATTCCATGAGAGGAAAACAATTTAGATAAACAAAGTGAGACTGTACCTACAAACCTAAGGGGATACCAAATTTTGGCTTCTTCAACATAAAGGGTGTTAAAAGAAAACTTAAATTTTGTTAAATAAGTATAATTTTTGTAATACATGATTTGGAAAGTTATTATTAAAAGCAATTTGAAGAATTACACGTAGTTACTTTTTAAAAGCGTTTAAAGAAAGAGGTAATTTAAAAAGTCTGTTGAAAAGAGAATGAAATACGGACATTTTGTGTGTATATGTGTGAAAAGAAAAGTAATTAATAATGTTATCGGTACGGTACGTATTTAAATTGCATGTACCAAATGTGCCCATTCAGTTTGAAAACTTCTACGTTTTATTCCAATTGAAATAAGACTACACTTGTTTCCGTATCTGTTATAGTAGGTACTTGCATAATAGGACGAAATATTTCGTAATACATAAGGTAGGTTTTGGAAAAGCAAGCTTTGCATGTAAATTACTGCAAGTAAGTATTCAACTAGTACATATTTTTGTAAATCATCTCCTTCATATTTATTTAATAAATTAAAACGCAATTTACAAAAGCCCAAACAGAAAACAATACACGCACTAAGTACGTCACATTATTTTACAAAAATTTAACTTAACTCTATAATAAAAATACGTACAAAAGATGAATATTGGGTAGGTATTTAACAGGAGTACGGTAAAGCCAAATGCCTAAACATACCATGGCATAAAGAAGAAGGACGTGACGAATCACTTAAGAATAACGCGCTTACAATAAATGTTCAAATGGTTGTCCACCACTTCTAATGCACAGCCTGCATCGTCTAATGAAACTTCTTTTGACGTTCTGTAGAGTCCCAGGATGAATTCTGATTTGGAGAGTAGCMGCATGKATCCTATCTCGTAAATGCTGCTCGTTTAAAGACACTTSCAGGTACACAAATTTTTTGTAATAACTCCACAAGAAAAATTTTAAAGGGTTGTGATCTGGGGAACGTGGAGGACATTGTATGCATTCTCTACAAATTCCCTAACTATGGAGCTCCATGCGCCATCTAATTGAAGCCACATTCTCTGCCTAACATCTTAAGGAACTTCCTCCAGTAAGGTTCCTAGTTCATTTTCTAAAAATTGTAATAAATTGACACAGAACTGATGCTGAAAGCGACTATTAAATGACTTAGTCATAATCTTAAAATCCTTACTAATAATTTATTAATATAAGTATATGAGTACTCTGGGAACTGTTACGTTTGTATGACTTTCCATAGTTATCCTCCAACTTTCATTGAAAACAGTTTAGATTAGATATGTTGTTGCATAATAGGTGGAAAAAGAGCGGGTGTGCAATGTCGAAGAACGTCCTTCACCAAGGTGAACGACCAACGGATGATCATCCAGGTGTAAGAGCGCCTGCCGATTAGTATAATTTTAATTCTGTTCAAACCTTGTTAATGACCGTGGTTAAGATACACTTCCTGATGTAAGGATACAGGTATGCGGTGTAACGATATCAGCAATCTGTTCACACAGATGTTCGACGTGTTAGATTTATTGTTATGGATAATGGAAACTTAATTTACATATTTATTCGTTTAAAAATGTCTTCTCGGCGGCCAGACGTTATTGATTCTGGAATTTTCTGGTTATGGTCAGTGTGCCTCGGTTAATAATTCGGAAGTGGATAAGAATAGATTGGAAAATATGCTAAATATTCTAAATTTAGAACTTACCTGATTTTAAAATACCGAAATGGTTTTGCCTGAGGTACTATCTGGTGAAATTGTAATTCTGTGGTATGTCTACTGCCTACCTTTGTATATTTTAGGGTAGGAGAGAAAACGAATGGCTTAAAAACTACCTAGCTCCTTAACTTTCTTAGAAAGGTAGATCTTGACCGTTTCAATAAAAGTACAAGTACTAAGTCAACCAATTATAGTAAGCTTGTTGGAATTTTTTCTGGATATTATAGCTGTACCATCAAAACAAGGATGGATAACATCCTTCTAGATCCTTTTTAGAATCATTTTTTTAGATATGTTCCCCACTTTTCCTCCACAATTTTCTGTCCCCTGTTTTCTCTTTCCATTTGGTTTCAGTTCTTTACAGGCTCTTTCAACTACTTATATTTGGGTCGACTTCTTTTTTTCTATCTGGGTCCCATTGCAGCGTGGCGTAGCTTACATTGTTTGTTTTTTTCCTCCATACAGGTCTAAGCCCTTTCACTCTTTATTTCTTGATTTTTTTTTTAATGTCTAATATTGTATTGTTGATTTTTGGTCTATATTTAATTATGACTACTTTAATTGGTCTCAGTGTCGTTTTGCTTGGTTTTTGTCCGATCTTTCGGATAATCGAATGCATCGATTAATAATAATAAATAATGAGCAAGACTAAAAATAGAAGCGCTACGCTATCGCTATTAGTTGTCAAAATTATTGTAGAAGTTACCATAAGTAGGTAACAACGAAGACGTACCACGCAGGCCAAAAGATATAACGCGACAACTATAGCCTCCTTTTCCTGTAAATGTCATGGTCATAGCATAACTCACCTTAACTTTATTGTATTTTGAGAAACTTGCTGCTTAATATATTTTTATTTGAACAGTAGGCTATCTATTTTTCCTTAATCTGCTTCGTTCTTTTACTACCATTGCTATCTGTTTTAATTCATGTCATATATTTACAGAACAGTTACAAGGTAGAGAACTCCCTTTAGCTTAAGTTAATGTATTTCGCAAAATCTTAATTTATAAATCAATTATATTACTTTAATTCTTATCCACTAAGTGTGCGTTTGAAGTGGTCTCTAGATTTATGAGGATCTAGTTGTAGTACTTATACAAGTTTAATGTGAAAATATTAGCTCCATTAAAACGATACTTTTGGAAGTTATATAATAATTGGTTAGTTTGAAGATCCTTTCTTTTTAAGCATAATGTTTTATTTGTGCTGGTATGAAAGGGCCATATAAGACTAAACTGTCAGAATCTTAAAAAAATAAAAAAGTACTCGAGGTTTATTATACACACGTAAATGTTTGAAGTCTTCCAGCATAAATATATCAGACCCTCCTCTCATAACATTCTTTTTTGTTTTTAATGACCTTGTAAGTGCAATTTCTTAGTTTCTTACAATAATTGGGTTTCAATTTTATCACTTATCCTGTAATGTTTTAAGTAGCTTCCCAATTTATTGTAATAGTGCTGTTTTCTTAATACCACTAAATCATATGTTTAGAGCACAAGAGGAACAAGTTTATCACAAATAGCTAACATTTTGAATGATTATAAGACAAATTGTTTAAAAAAATACAGTTTATTTAACAAAACATATTCACAGTTCTTTACAATAATGCTGCAAATTAAGGTTATTTTGTAATTAAAATTTGGCTGACAATTATGATGATGATTATTATTATTCCTGTCACCAATTCCTATTAATACTAAAATTGAATTAATTTTTTAAATCCGTCTAATGACGAGCTTTAATTCACTGAATACTGATGACATCTTACCTAAGGTGTAGGTCAGTTAGGTAAGTAAACGAAAATGAAACCAAAAGCGACGTGATTCTTTCCTTATAATAAAAAACTCTACCTTAGGAAGAATAGTTTAGATGCTGCCACTGTACAATATTACCAAGGAACATTACCGCATAAATAGAATTTGAGTAAATTTAAATAAACTTGAGGCAAAAACAATGCACTGGTTTTTGTGCTACCAGATTTTTAGTTATTTGTATTACCATGGACGAAAGTGGGTATTTTTCTCCGCACCGGAAGTCGTAACCACCAAGGGAAGAAAAGATGTTATCCTTTAGTGTAATACATATAATTTTTCTACCACCCAGCAAGAAATAAATAAAATAAAAGTAACAATTTTTTTTATATCCATTAAGTAAATCCAGAATCACGATTTCTCATTTCTATAGGAAAACACTAAACAAAAATTAAGAAGATTTTACAATTTGTACAGTTTTCCTGCATTTTTCTTATTAAACGGCTTCCACGAAGATTTTCCAGAAAGATTGTGCAACAGCGACATTCCGGAAGATGTATTAGAAGAAGGTAATGCAGAAGTCGGCTTTATTACCCAAAATCCAGAGAGAGGTACGAAAAGGAATCTTTACTTACTAATTTACTCCAGTGAATATATTCAACAAGGTTTATTAAAATAGAACGAACATTACTGGGTGTTCATATTTATATATGCCAGTATACACATAAAGCTTTAAGTTGTTTAATTATAGAAGTGATAACAATGCACAGTTTGCCGATATAAAGTTGTACATATATGCCAAACAATAAATGAATCAGGTTGACAAATTGAACTACTATACTCACAATACGTTTAACCATATCGACATATAATTGTAGTGTTATCGGCAAAACATCTAATTTTGTTTAACTTATAATTATTGCGTAAGCGCGCATATTCCTAAATCTAATTACATCTAATTACTAGGTACCCAACGTAAATATACTCACAGCTGGAATCGTAGGAGAAAGTATGAATGATTGTCAATTGAATTAAAATAGTTTTAACACCACGTAGAGAAAAACACGAAATCCAACATTTTTTTCCCTTCCTTTGCCGACCTAGCTAACGATACTCTACTTCCGCAACTGTGCGTATGGGAAACAAAATAAATCAACTTGAAGTGCAGTAACTCGACGATTTCACTCTTTAATATTATACTTGGTCATGATAAGGAATTTTACAGTTATTTTCTGTGTATATTCTCCAAAGAGAAATGTACGCAGTATATATATTTCCGGATGTCTGTTTTATCTGTTACAGTATTCAATAAATAAATACACTTCACAATATGTGTTGCTTTGACAGTAGTTACAGAATAATGCCGTGATGCAAAACAAAAATATTAGCTCTTGTTCCGAAAATTGTTCGTTTACACTTCCAAGTTTCACATATTTTATCAGA
This sequence comes from Rhyzopertha dominica, assembly GCA_025024175.1. Taxonomy (NCBI): domain Eukaryota; kingdom Metazoa; phylum Arthropoda; class Insecta; order Coleoptera; family Bostrichidae; genus Rhyzopertha; species Rhyzopertha dominica. Next base: position 4,165,691 of record QCXZ01000075.1, read on the forward strand.
ATGTGCGTGGTTTACGTTCCAAAACTTAACAATTTCTTCAATAATTTTTGTTCGTCTGGGTTGAATATTGTTGCTTTGTCTGCTTCGTGTTGCTCACGTAGGATATTTCTGAAAATGAAACTTATGGCCGTAGATAGTAAAATTGATCTTTCTGCTTTAAGTAAACTGATTAAGGGATCGCGCGCATTCCTGGTACTATAATTCGTTAATTTTTGATGGTGTTTACCCTCCTCGAGGTTGCGATTACGATATTTTATTCCCCAGAATTAGCTATGTTGCATTAGAATCGCGGCGTTAAGCATTAATTATTAAGTTCCGATTTGGTATACTAAATAATCGCATAAGAGCTTCATCAGCAAACATTACCGATAGGTACGGTGGTGAAATTTGGACTTAAATACACGCTGATTATTGGTTTACGTATACGACAATAGATACTTGATAATACTTAACTGACTCAATAATTTTAATCAGTACGATGATTTGCATTATTGTTTTTTTTTCTATGTAATTAGTGTACGATAAATTATTGTTATTAAGTAAAGCATTAATACTTAGTGCTCGAAAAGAGGTAAACCAATTAGACATACCTCCCTGAACACTTTACCAGCGAAGAGTTATCGCATTTGCCCACTGAGAACACTGCATTTCCCTTTTAATGGTTTGGGCTTTTGCCAAAATTAATCCAATCGAGCACAGTGGAGTGCCTTGTAACGCAATTGAGGCCTAAATATTTAGGTATCGCACTTAAGCGACAAACCTGTCCAGCATGATTAAACGCATTATTTAGGTAACATGTGCACGACTGGTTTGGACCTTTTTTGTTGTGTGATGTAATACCTGCTTGATAATGCCAAAAAGGCACTTGCTTTTGCTCTAGAAAACCTCTGAATCAGCCTCTGGCTCATCATAAAAACAACATAATCAATTCTTTCAGTAATATTTTGTACTATTAATTCTATTGTAGTGCGCATAACATATTACTAAAAAATTGATATGGTACTTAATATTATTATTTAATAATATTTTTGTCAGCTTTTTAAACCATGGCTGTCGTTGCGGTTGAAAAAATTATCTAATTGGTTAGTTAATCAAATAACCTTTTTACATTATTTTGTAAATATGAACTTTATAATAAAATACCCTTAACATAAGTCTTTTTACTTATTATTTTTCATATCTCATCTTACCTGTTTGTGGTAAGCAAGCGATTTTTGCAGATTTATTTTGGTTTTTTGCCTTTGAAATGTTCCGATGTTTTCAAATAAACGTACAAAAGCAGATTTAGCCACTGTCAGTATTTATTTATTTGGCGATAATTCCACAAAACTGACTTGTGGTTATTCCTTTTTTAATGCCAGTTTAAAGTACCTTTCAATATATTAAAATGTTAATTTAATAGCAGCAGTTTCATTTTAATGTGCAAATACGATTTTTCACAAACAATTTTTTATCCAGCCAGATCATTTAAGGATAAAAACAGCAACACAAGTCCATTCCCATTTCCATTAGAGAAAAACAAAAAATAGGTTTAAGAAATGAAAAATAATTAGCAGGAATTTAATATTTTGTTAAGAAAGTTCATATTTACATAAATAAGCCTGTCACATTGTATTTGTTTTAATAATTTACTTTTGAATAATCATGTGCTTATATAAAAGCAAAATCTTTCAGTACAAGTCTAAGAAGTTATAATATGGGCTCAAAATTTTTGCACCATGCCGAAGAAATGTTTTGAATGTATTAATTACGATAAGCTTTTGTGGCATAATAAACGATCTCTATACTCACATTACTGTTGAAGGAGTCTTATTTTTCTGAGGAAGTAAAAATGCTTCTTTTCTTACTAGCATGAAAAAACTGTTCATTATTATTGATATATTAAACCATATCTATAATATGCTATCTTACTTTTGAGCTCCAGCATGTATTGAACATATAATACAAAGCTACAATACAGAATTAGTCTCGAGTAGTTTAACGTTCCACGCAAAAGCTTTATGTGAATGAGTGCAGTAAATACCGCGCACTTGAAAACGTGTTATTTTCTTTGACATATCAAGAGCAGTAACTAATTTATAGAGCATTAAAGTCTGTTTCCTGAATGATATCCTTCGAATATAAAAGCAATTTCGCGTTTGATAGTTCTGTTTTGGCTTCTGGTGTTTATAGTCGTAAAATATTTTGCGCTCTATCGCATCTACTCAGTTATGTTATGCTATAAACAGGGATTCTGATACATATACAACTAAATAAAATAAAAGTTATTAAGATTAATCAGAAGGATCTTGACTCTAGTGAGTTAGGCAAAGAAAGGAAAGATATGATCAATAACTGGTCTGTTTTATATAATTGATTGACTGATGGATTTTACATCTTCTGTTTCAGTACTTTGCCGCTCTTTGGAAAATAGCTTACGTGTGTTCTTATATTAAAAGAGGGTAAAGTAAATGATATTGAAAACGATCGACCAATTCTATTGATTTGTAATTTCACATCAAAATATTGTCAAATGTGCTAATGATATACGAGTATATCACCCTTTCAGCATGGTTTTATACCCAAGAGGTCCACTGTGGCTACAACTTGTTCTGAGGTACTTGACTGCCAAGGTCAAGTAGATTTTGTATATACTGATAGCATTCGATCAAATTGATCATTATATTCTCCTAGCTAAACTGGAATGGTGTGGTTGTTCTCACTTGACTGATTACATCATATTTAGTAGGTAGACAGAACAAGTTGCGTTACACTAACTTTGTTTCTAACTCATCTTCGCCTCAGGCTTCCAATCTAGGTCCAAATGCATGTGGTGTTATCGAAATTGCTTAGATTTAAATGTATCAAAATGTAATGTGTTGACATACTGCTGTAGACATGATCTATTTTCCTCAATACAAAATAAGCTATTATGTGTTTTTACACAGGGTCGAGAAAGTTAGAGATCTTGGTGTAGCTTTAGATCAAATCATATCTTGGATACTTTATTTACAAAAACTGTAAGGAGTTTTCTAACCTATGCACTTTGCAAACAATGTATAATTCTCTCGTCAAAACCTAACGTTTTACTGCTGCAGTACTTAATTTCCGCTACTTGAGACGTACACTATAATAAGAAAAAAACTATTTTGAAGCGAATTATTGACCATTTTACCTGTTAGCTTTTTATGCGGTTGTTACTACATATTGAGAGTTTATTTTGTTTCAAACCAGGAATATATCCCTAAGTATTGGATTGTATAATCTCGAAAATGGCTGTATAACATAAATGACAATATTTTTGTATCGTAGTTTACCTTTTGTATAATAAAAAACTCCCAAAGACCGAGTCATTTCGTCGGAATTACCTTGTCAATTAATTATCTGAAATTATAATTAACTGTTCGCGTTTCTACTGTCTGTTTTACCTTGTAATTAATGCAACTATACTTTTGAATAGCTCGATGTGCACCCGCTTAAAAAAGAAAGTCCCTTGTTCCTGTCGTTAAAAACTTGCTTGCAGCTTTATCTTGACAAGAACAAACACCATTTTATTTACACACCCATCCACGCGACTAACACAGGTATAAACATGCTTTCGTTAATTGTCCTTTTATCATACATAAACTTGACAAATATTGGTACTGTAAAAACTGAAAGTGTCGTGTGCTGCATAGTGTCCCAATTGGACGTTTTTGTACCGTGCTAATGTACGAGGCAATTGTTTTAGTTGCACATCAAAGGTTATAGAAAATGACGATGGATTCGTGTAGAGAAAAAAGACATTGCAACGCTAATTATTTTACGTGGGAGGTGCTACATGAAATCAATCTAAAACGGTGATGCTGAAATGTCAGGTTGGACGGGCATGATCCAAGCCTAATCGCTGTAATGCACTATGAGTGATGACCTAAATAACTATATTGCGGAATAAATCAAGAAATAAAATGAAATATTTTGTTTATGCACTAGATAGTGCTTATCCTCATCAAGTACCTATACAGTGTGGTAGTAAAGTAAGGAATATGACGATTTTTTTAATACAATATAAATACAATAATATTATGTTTTAATACAAAAAGCATAAAAAGATACGTACGGATTTTTTGTTTACGCAACCATACGTTTTTAAAAACACATCTATTTGTTGGTCGCGCAGTTTTTGGAGAAAATTTCTTATAAGTGTTGTAAATGTGAAACACTTACATTTCGATAACAGTAAACTTGAGAACTAACAATATCTGCTGCAGTTCTCAAAGCCATTGCAAATAATTATATTTAAAATTAGAATGACAGTTCTGCCACCCCTGTTGAATTTGTTGCCTAATGATGTCACATATACTTCTTAATTTATCTTTATATAATGTCAATGGCATCGTCCAAATTACGATTTTGAACGATATTTTTAGAAATCGCATCAGATACATTTTTATTGTCGTCTTTTTCCCAGACCTCTAGGCGATCGTTACATCTAATCTTGTATGTCGGAATTTAAAAATATGTAGAACAAAACTATGACGTATGACAATCGCTTCTATGTACTCTTATACTTACATAAGTAAGTAACTAGAAAATAACAAAAAGGCTGTTGCACATTGTTGCTAAAAAGTACACATATTTGTAACCATTGCTTTAATAAATATTTTTAATACAAAGAAACAAAAAAAAAGAGTACGAAATACATATAATGAAACTTTCATCAGTATTTATTTGTCTGATGTGGACATAATCGGATTCACTTGATATTTCTTTAGATTTAGTCGACAACAGGTTGGTAAATACGACAATCTTAACGTGACTAAAGAAAAATGAGTTTAAAACTACACGCTCATAAGTGCGTAGTATTAACTGAATAATTTATTCCTTACTTTGTTACGGCTATGGAGTGTATATTCAGCCTATGCAGCAATTTAAATTCTTTTTCTATTTCATACATGCCACCTTCATTAATTTTTATTATTTACTAACAATGCATATTTGTTGACTGATTTGTTTTAATTTGATGCTCCTTACACAATGTATGGGATGCCTTAGAAATGTATTTAGGGTAAGATAATTGAGATAAAATTTATTTTGTTTGTTTTTTCTTTTTCCAAAGTACTGCATAGAATTTGAAATAATGAAGTCCATTTAAACTGAGTGCATGGTTCCTGTTTCTATTTCAGATAGTAAACACAAAAAAAGCAGAAATGTATTTTACGGTACTTTTAAAATAAAAAAGGATCGCTTGCAAGGCATAGTGAGAAGATGCTCAAGGCGAAAGATTCTTGGGCAAGGTATTGGTGTTGACAGAATGTAAGGGAAAAATATGAAAAAAGAATAGCTATTTTGAAATTCATTGATAGCATACAAAACTTAAAATCTCAACTGTCAAAGTTGTCAAAGTTGCATTCACTGTGAAACATTCTGAAACATTTTACTAGCATGGAAACAAGCTGATTGTTTTGAATGTGCTTTGTTTCACGAGGTTTATAAGAAAATTCTGACGATCGCTTAGACATAATGGTCATTGTCAAAGGACATCAAAGTTATACTAAGCTCAGATATGCAGAATTTAGTTTACATCCCTTATTTAATATTAGCGAAAAATTCTCACAACTAAATTTTTCAAAATAAGGGACGTAAACAAAATTTTGTACATCTGGTGTTAGTATATCTTTGGTGCTCTTTGAGGATTATGCCGAGAAACAAAGTTTACCTAATCAGCAGTAAATACAGCTTTTATAACTTCTTCATTGCCAATACTTCGTCGAGCGATAAGCTGCTAAAAATATTTAGGTATATGAATGGACAGACAAAATTCTAGTGTTACATCCTGTGCCAAAATAAATACCATGACAGAGATGAAGTACTATTGGAGGTTCGGAAAAAACTTGGAAGAGGACACTTTCAGTTTAACCTAGCTTAAAGATTTTTCATGGAAAAGGAGGTCAAAAACAGTAAGTATACTTACTAATAGAAGTAACTGATAAATCAGATCTTTGTACTAAAAGCTTTTAATGTCTATGAATTAATTCCACACAATACAAACCATAAGACTATATAATAAAGCAAAAGACCGGCCTAATGGGTGCAGAAGCATTAGTTAACTGACCCGTGATATAAACCAATCATATACGTAATTTTTCATGACTCCAGCACCCTAAGCCCTTGGCTCGTCCACTATAACTTAGCTTCATATAAATATTCCCATAAGAAAATCTGCATCGTACAATTAGAACAATAATTAATTTGGTCTTGTCTTTAGATATTAAATTTATTTGGGCGTTGCCCGAACACTAATTTTAATACAAAAGAAATTAATATTCAAACAACGATATTACTGAGTAATATTCATAACCATATGTGCTTGGAGGTACAGGAACTTAATGCACGTTGGAAAATTTGCATTTTTCTCTTAATAGTCCTGTGTCACGAATAAATCTTCCTGGTAAACCAGTCCCCTATGTTCCATTTCTACTTTCTAATTCACCAAGCTCAACAAATGAATCTTCCCTATTATTATGTTATTTGAGATTTATGATACCTCGTGGCTGTGCAAACACAGACCACACTCATCATTAGTTTTTAATTTTCTATGGAATGTACATTATTATTGTCGCTTTTCTGGAATGGCAAGGGTATGATTATAAATTATTCTAAATACGATACGTGTAAGCTTAGGATGACTATAGCTGTCTCCAATCTTTTTGAATGCAAAAGCAAAAGCAACGATCTTATCTGTCCAACAAATATTTAGATTGTCGCCACTTATACGAGCAATCGCTATGCGCTTTCTTTTGTACTCAAATAAATATGTACAAAAGTTTACTGGCATCCATGGCACTTAACCGGTTGAAAGTGATATACAAAGTAAAAAGTGTTAAAACGTTATTAATGTATTAAATAATACTTTTATTACATCAGCTGGATACATTTCCCGATCAGTTATATAAATTTTTGAATGTGGGTAAATATCATTTAACTGTCATACTTTCAATTATGCCTTCAGTACTTTCTCCGTTTAACGCATATTTTTTGCTATTTTTTACAATTACAACGATAAAATGTCTGTTTCCCAGTGGTTTTCAGTTACTCATAAAAAAGATATACAATCTCGAATGGTTATAGTAACTTCATAACAATCAATGTTATCGAAAAGCGTCAGTTACTTCATATATCAATTTTTGATCATTTTCTGCTGTGGTAGTACTAGAGCTAGTTATGTACACGGTGAAGTAAAAGAACCGTTGCTTATTCAACCGTTTACATTGTGGATATTTCACTAACATAAAAATATGTACGTATTGATCGTTGATAGAAATGTTTGTCTTGCACTTAGCTTGTAATCGACACCACTATATAGGACGCAATTTGCATGTTAGTTTTGAAAAAAAGTTATTTGTTATGTAACCTATTGCTGTACTAAACAGATGTTTTCTCTTTTATAATGCAAGTGAATTGCTACGATATTACATTGTAGACCTTCGTCAGAAAAAAAAACAGAATGAAATGCGAGATGCCATGTTTAATATAGACAATTTTATAGGGATATTGACGATAGCATGCCACAATGGTTTGATTTTTTTTGGTCGTTCTTTTTAGGGTACTTAGAAAACTATCCTCACTACTGCTGTGCAAATATTTCTGTTGTAGAAAACGAAAAAACGAAGAATCTTTTAATCGTTGTTGAATATATTAATGTTCCTGTATTTTATAATAGTTTATTGTCCAAAAATGGAGATAAACTGCTGTATGATAGTTACAGAAGTATAGCATTACTGAATGTAACCTACAAAACTTTAGCAACGGTATTAAAACATAGACTAACGATCCAAATTAATGAGATAGTGGGCGAATATCTTTGTGGCTCTCACAAAGGAAGAGGAATGCATTTAAAAATAAAAGAAAAACAATTTGCAATTCTCTTGTAGTGGATATAAGCGACAGCAGTCGTACCTATTGGAAGATTGACCGCTAATAAAAGTAAATAGCTTTTGTTGAAGCTCAAAATCCCACTTGTATTGGCATTTACCTGCGCAGAGGGTCCAAAATGTAAAGTGCTACCACCAACGCAGTCAAGCAGCATTAATTAAAAGACTCGAAAGTATAAATTGGAAATTGAGTTGTCAGATTATATTCATCAATTAAATTACCTTACAAGAACTGGCTTTCAATTTTATCTAAATCGTTGATAACATTTTAATTGCTAGTAGGTCTTCAGGAGCAAGACTAACCTGCTTTTATCTGCGTGAATTCGCATGTTTTGTAATCGTTCAAAGCTTTTAAGACGCCCGTTTAATTAAATGTAGACGTTGTTAAAAAAACTCCAGCTACATCAGCTTGGACTATACAACGGTGTATACAAAAATTGGTCGATTCACAACACGTGTTAGCGTTGTAGCCTTATATATTCACACAGTTTCTAGAAATTGTGAAACCTCTACGTGTGTAACTCGATCGCTTTGTCAATTAAAACATTAGCACAATTAACGTGAGTGCTTTTATTACACCTAACGTGGCAATTTTCACCTGTCTATTATTATCGTAATTACATCTTAATTAATTCAGAGCCCATGAATAGTCAAGAACAAAAATGTCGAAACTGATATTGCTGTTTTTTATTTAATAAGGCAGTTACCTAACGATAGCATCGATGTTCTGCGTAGTAAGCTTTTGATTGATGCCCATGGGGTGAAGTTTTTCTATAATCGGATGCAAACCATTTTCTAGTCAGATAAAAAAGAGTTTTTGTAATATCTTTAAATATTCATTTCTGGATAACAACACGTCATTTAGACCATTTTCTCAGCCATGCTTTCTTATATCTTTGATTCGTCCAAATACTAGTCGGCATCCTTTTCTGCAAAATACGAATGTGGTTGTCCACTTAGTCACTGAAAATTTATCTCCTCCAAGCGCAATTTGCAGCCTTGAAAGCAGAAAGAAATCATAAGAGGGCCGGTCTATTTAAATGGAGATGGTGTAGTGCCTTACTGCAACAAAGGTTCCTTCTTCTTCTTAAGCTTGCCAAAGAGTGATGCATAGTATACCATCATTCAATATCTTGTAGTTTTTCAAAACAGTGGACTAAAACAAACCTATGGGTACCAAAAAAGTTGGTTGATATCTAACGTGGTTCTCGAGTTAAGTTTGCACCATATTTCATTTCTGATTATGCATATTACAAGAGTAGACCTTGCTTACAAAACCGACCCGGTTTAAGGCAGGGATTTCAATTTAATTTTACTGTTTCATTCGATCTTAAAACTCCTGCAAAGCTTAATATTATTACCTGAAATTGTTTTATAATGTTGCTGGCGGATATCTATGGATTATTTTGTTATATTATTGAAATACAACTAAAGTGTACCATATATATGCTTAGTTCTATGTACTCAGCAGGATGGTCATAGGACAGCGACAATTCAATTAATGTTTCAGTAACTCACGGTTTTGAATGAATGAATGATTTTATTCAAAATGTTCCCAGTTTCTAATTTCTTTTTCTTACACTTTCTCCCTTGTAAGAATTTACATCCTTTTGTATGGCAAATTTTGAAATATGGACTCTACAATATTCAATTAACAAAATGTGATTTTACGTTTCAATTCCAATTTTTTTAATCCACTTTAAATAGTTATCCATTACACTACAAATATTAATACATCAGCACCAATTTTCTCAAACGGGAAGTACAGTACAGAATGTAGTAACAAAATTGTTTTTTTTTTTCGCAGTAGCAAATTTTTGAAACAATGTGCTTTTTTAAATTTAACAATTCAAACCAAAGCGTAGTATCAAAAGCGCGCATTTTAGGACGAAATTTATTGTCCTTGATTAATCATTTTTATACTTCTTTTAATATTTTTTTTAGTATATGTACCAGAGGCTTATATGTTTGTAGGCTTTAATCTTTCTGCCGTAAATAAAGAAGTCAAATTTTCGACATGCAACTATTAAATTAAGTAATTCATTTTCTAACTATATTTGCTAATATCCATCCTTTTGTTTTTAAGTAAATGATAATAATCTTGATTACTTACTGATGTCGACATTATTCTTGACTCCAAGATTGGTCTTTATCGTTGAGTAATGTGATCGCAGTTTGAAGGCCTTAAAATAATTCGTCTTTCGAAAAAAAATACACAAAATTCAACATTTTTTCGCAAATCTTCCGAGACTTCTCTGGTAATAATCCATCACTGTATGTGCCGTAGTTTCTTCAGTATAATTATCCCTCATTTTTTCAATAAAGAATGAATATTAGGAATGAGGATAATAATTTTTATAAAAAAGGGCCTCAGGCTTCACCCTGTGGCTACAAATTAACCGCGGGGTAAAATCTCATGCAACTTGCTATTAATCTTTTTAATGTTAATTTGGTTTGTAACATTAACTCCAAACGTCATTAAAATATCAACTCTTTGAAAATGGAACTTTCTTCCGCCCTCTTTTATTTTTGTTCTTGTGCCATAACTAAAAAATTCAAGTGGACATCTTAAAAAACGGAAAGACACTCGTCTTCCTACGCTACGTATTGCCCTAGTGAAACCACAATTATTATGGAGGATTAAAAACAAACACCTAGCGAAAGTAGGCACCTGTTCCGTCGCCCAAACACCGATCCATCATGATTAATAGTTTACAGCCGAACCACGCCGTAAATCCAACTAGGAATGCGGGCGATTTAGTAATTTGAAAACGTAATTATACATTCGGCAACGTGTTTTCACGGTGCGACGAAGATGAGTCCAACGCCACTTTTTATGTCCGTGTTGTAATGCGATACGGGAATTAATTGCCTTAGTTAATTGCAAGAATGGGTGGAATTTGGGCAAGGAGGTCTTCTAGATTCCGTTTGGGTAGCAATTACGTTAGATTCTTTCTCAATGGTGTTAAAGGTGTTGTGAAGACATCCTTTATGGACGGAAAATACTTTTTTCTAGTGGTAGCACAACACTATAACGTTGAGCTTACGTTCTGCTTTGTTTAACGCGTCAGTTTAATTTAATGTGTGAGTGACATCTCATTATTTTTATCGTATCATTGAAAATTAAGGTTCCTTAAAGTTTAATTTTTAGTGATAATTACTTACATCAAAACGTTCGTGGACTAAATAGAAAGACACACACAGTTCTTCAAAATTCATATTTGGTAACTAGCCATATTGTATGTCTAACGGAAACGTGGTTAACGCAGAAAGTCAGTAGTTCGGAAGTACTTTGCAATAAGTTTGAGGTGTATCGTAGGGACCGGGGCAGCACTGCTTCTGCCAAGAGTCGTGGGGGAGGTGTGCTAATTGCGGTGGACTGAAGTGTGCGTAGTTATCCAAATTATTCATGGAATTCCGATGCTGAAGATCTTTGGGTGACTGTGGAGCTTTCTAATAACATTAGGGTGTACGTCGGATGTGTGCGTACTTGCCTCCAAATGATGATGTTTCATTTCAAAACTCAATGACACTTTAATAACTAACCCTGTAGCCAAAATTTTACTTTGTGGAGATTTTAATATGCCTAATATTCTTTGGTTACGTGACAATGGTAATGAGCATTGTAAACCGAGTAATTACGGTAGCCCAAGATCACTATTTTTTATCGACTGTATCAGTTTTGCAGGGTTACTGCAACATAATAGCTTTGTAAATTTGTCAAATAACACTCTGGAGTAATTTCTTTATTGTTCGCAATTTATTTAAATCTAATTTTCCGTTGTGCCCTGTGGATGAATTTCATGGTGCTCTTGAATTTGAATTGCAAGTTAATACAACGATTTTTATGCGCAAAACCTATAGCTCATCATTTAACTTTAAGTTTGCTGATTATAATGCCATTAATAATAACGTGAACGAAATAGATTAGCATAGTGAGTTCCAATCCTTGGACACAAGTAAGTCACTTCAGAAACTTTATTCTGTACTGTATAGTTTATTTGATATTTATTTGATAATTGTACCGCGGAGCGTTAGAAAATCCTGCTGTTACCGAGCTGGTTCTCAAAAATAACAATTAGAACACTTAAATAAAAGAAGAAATACCACAGTCTTTGGAAAAGATATGGTAATAAGATGAACTATTTAACTTTTAAAATACTTAGAGGACGGGGCAAGTATCTCATTAACAATGACTATACGAATTATATTGAAACTGTTGAAAGAAAAATTGGCGTGGAGCCAAAACAATTCTGGTCGTTTGCGTATAATAAACAAAAAGCATGTGTCGGCATTCCTACTGTTATGAATAATTGTAATGGTGCAGCATTTAGTTATTTTGATATATGTCAGTGTTTTTCAAAGTACTTTTCATCCGTATTTGTTGACTCGAATCCCGTTTATCGCAAGAGTTCATCTCGATTGGCTACAAATAATTATGTATGTGCTCCCTCAATAACTGCGGACGATATCAGGAAAAAAGTACAAGTTCTTTCAAAACAGGGAATAGGCCCTGACATGATACCAGTCATTTTCATAAAGGAATGCATGGATAATCTGTTGACTCCTCTTCAGATAATTTTCAATAAATCATTAGGAGAAAGTGTCTTTCCTAGAATCTGGAAAACTGCTGCGGTTTCACCTATCTTTAAATCAGGCAATCGGAGTTTTGTTGCTTGTTACCGCCCAGTGTCAAAGCTGTGTATTTTTGCTAAAATTTTTGAACCAATCATATACGAACATGTCCTCTTCCACGTAAAATTTCTGATTTGTCCTTCTCAACACGGATTCATGAGTGGACGCTCAGTGGTTTCTAACTTGTTTGTGTACACAGAATTTTTATTACAACAAATGGACAATCAACAACAGGTTGATAGCATTTACACTGACTTCAGCAAAGCGTTTGACAAAATTGATCATTTTATAATGCTTAATAAATTGGAAGACATTGGAATGTGTGATTCTCTTCTTGCGTGGTTTGAATCATATTTGTTTGATATGAGTCAGTTTGTGAAGATTGGTAGGGTTAAGTCTTATCAAGTGGAAATAACTTCGGGTGTTCCTCAAGAATCACATCTAGGTCCTTTGTTGTTTAATATCTATATAAATGACATTTCCAATTGTTTCAAACATTCAAATTTTTAATGTATGCCGATGATTTAAAAATCTATCGTTGTGTTTCATCTATAGGCAACTGCAAGCTTCTCCAGGAGGATATTGAAAGGCTGAAATCGTACTGTCAAAGTAATAGTCTTTTTTTAACATTGATAAATGTTGCACGATATCTTTTACCAGAAATAAGAGCATTATAAAATTTGATTATAGTATAAACAGTAACTTGTTGAATAGGGTAAATTCAATTAGAGACTCGGGTGTTGTATTTGATTCAAAGATGCTATTTAGTGAACATATTTCCTATATTGTAAGGAAGGCAAATAATAGCCTAGGATTTATTTTTAGAGTTTGTTCTGAATTTAGAAAATAGAAATCTTTTAATTCTTTGTTCATGGCTTACGTTAATAGTATTCTGAACTATGCTTCGGTTATTTGGTATCCCCAATATATTGTGTACATTAATAGCCTTGAAAGGATTCAGAACAAATTCCTTAGATATGTTGCTTATAAACTTCGTATGGATCTGCAGAGTACTGATCTTATACTTGAACACTTTCGCACGCTGTCTCGGGAGCAGCGACGAAGTTTGCAGATCTCCGTTATCTGCACAGCATTTGCAGTGGTGCAGTGGACTCGACAGTTATTTTGAGTATGCTGAATATTTCGGTGCCTTCTGTGTATAACACTAGGTCTCATAATTTGTTTTATGTACCAGTACATTTCACTAATGCATATGCAAAATCCCCACTTCTTAGATGTATGAAGTCCTACAATTCATTAAGCAGGCTAACTAATCCATCACTTGAAGTTGATATATTTAGTGATTCTGTATACTCATTTCGGAGAAAAAATTTTAAATTGCTCCACCAATAAATTCTTCCGTTTCCTTTCGTATTTTGATGGTTTACTTCTTATATAATGTTATAATCGTAAATTAGGTGTTAGTTAGGTATTAATTTTACATTTTAATAATTTCTATTTTGCGGTGTGGTTTATTCTATACTATGTTAATTTCATTTTTTAAAAAGTTGTAAGCACTGTTTTAGGTTCGTCCTGTTTGTGCTTCTGTATATAAATAAATAAATTATAACAACTTTACGATAGCTTAGTAACACATAACACATTAGCTACTAAACTGGGGAGCATAACTATAGCCCCATCCTGAATTTTAAGCTTTTCTTAATCAAATGCAAACTTAAATTAATGTAACTAACAAGAGGAGTAAAAGAAACGAGAATAATAAGAAGTAGACTATTTAATAAAATAATTTTTTTAACTGGGCTGTTGCACGACTATAACCCCATAAAAATTTCACACAGAATTAAACAAATTTTAACAAAACATTTGTTAATTAATAATGGGTTTGGCCTCCGTTTTCCCTAGTTAGCTCAAAAATCCTAAAATTCATGCTTCGAACCAAATTATTTAATATTCTTGGTTCCAAAGTGAACCAAACTTCTTTTAATGAATTTTTCAATTCATTTATGGTGGCATACTGTCAGTTATCCATATATACTCGCCGAACTAAGATACCTCAAAGGTTTTCAATTGGGTTCATGTCAGGTGAACGAGAGGGGTACTCTAATAATTCGACATTTTGGTTGGCAAACCAAGCCATCGACCCTTTACTGACTTGAATCCTCGGTATATCTTGTTGGAAAATGAAATCTCGTTCGTAATTGTTATTTAAAAAAAGGCATTGAATTTGTCTCAAAAACTTGAATATACTCTCGACTGTTCATTCGTGTTGATGGGTAAACCAATGTTAACACACTTGTTTTTGTAATGGCACCCCATACCATTAATGTACCACCTCCAAAGTTTCGTTTTGAAAGATACTCAAGTTCTGTCCTCAAATCTAGCCAATAACAATTGAAACCATCTGTACCATCGTAAGTAATCTTAACTTTTATGCACGCTAAAATGACAACTAAAGTTGTTGATTTTATTTTTTGTCATCGTTGTCAATGATAATGTTGAATGTAACTCGATTATTATGCGATTTAAAGCATCTCAGACATTATTACATTAAATAATAGCTACAATAAATAATATCAGGGTTTCCTTTAGATTTAGGTGGAATCCTGAAATACAATATGTTATAATATATTCAAATTCTCTGGATTTGAATACCGGGCAAAAATAGTATTTGACTACATGATCTAAAGAAACAGTTTTAGGTAAATGAAGTATTTTATTAGGTAAAGACTGTTAAACACTATGATATTGGGAAAACTAGAAATACAACGTTGGTAACTATTATAAAAAAAACCGTAATTGACAATAATTTTCTATTAATTGCATTCCATTAGCTTCTAACAAAAGCAGCATTTCGGAGATATCATTCAGTTTGCCTATAAACAATTACATTCAGCAAAATGTAGTTGGCCTGGTTGTCGGAACCTTCTCCGTAATAGACAAATGAACGTGATCTAAGGAATTGCGGCAACGAATTCATTTATGCGGAAGAGCGGCCTATGGAACGATGGATTGAGAGAATTATCTCTTAATTTATGGGACACGAAAGCCACCGCACAGTTTCCTCGAGGTAGCCACGATGGTTATGACATCGATGGCGGTATCGCTAATTGGATGGACGGGATCCATTTTATCATGCTAGATTTGATGACGACCTGTCATCGCGTAATTGTTGTTGCGTAATAAAAGCAGACGAACAAAAGGGTSTATTGCTTACAGGGAGACATAATATAGAAAGAAGGCCTCCATGTAAAAATGAGGCTGGATAACACAGGAAATGAAAACCCTATGCGATATAAAACGACAGCTATACCACGATACATTAGGGATAGGGAAACATATTGGAACGGATGTTGGAGTAGATACTTTAAACTACATAAATAATTATCTCACTAACATCTTTAAAAGCAAAAATCGGCCCAAATTCTACAATAATAATTAAAAAAAGACCTGCAATCACACCTGTTTCTTGCATCCTACCGGTCAAACAACTGTATGGTACGTCAGCTGTTGGGTATGACCTTAAGCGCTGATTTAGTGTCCGATCACTGCCTAATCTATTGTACTTTACGTGTAAATAAATGCATTAATACTTCCAGTAAACATTTGTGAAGAGCTCTAAAAAACTTACACATCAAGCGAGGTGGGAAGTCCTGTGACATGTCATCATACCCTGCTAATGAAATAAAGGACTACTTTATGTCGGCATTTTCCCCATCCAATAACTGTTCCAACGAAGTAAAACAATGTGATAGAAAACTTTTTAATAAAAATACTAAATTTTATATTAAATTAATTTCCCCTGAAGATGTTGCTAATGTTATTCTTGCTTTGAAATCAAATGCAGTTGGACACGACAGCGTTTCTTCTAAGATGTTGGAATTCTGTTGCCCTGTTATTTGCAACTATGTTGCTCACATTATCAATTGTTGTTTCGAGCACTGTTATTATTCCAATGAGTGGAAGCTCGCTTTAATACTACCTTTGCCTAAAACTGATGAAATTAAATCTGTATCCGATTTTAGACCAATCAGCATCTTGCCTGTGTTGTATAAGGTATGTGAAAAGTTTCTTCATAAACAAATATATGATTATGTTTGTGAAGCTAAAATTATACCCGAAAACCAGTCAGGTTTTCGTACTCGTTACAGTACAACAACTGTGTTGACTACTTTGGTAAATGAGTGCATTGGATCCCTCGATGCAGGCAAGGCAAGTCTTTTGGTTTCATTGGGTTTTTCGAACGCTTTTGATACACTGGATCATGTGTTGTTTTGTAGTAAATTGACTTACTACGGTTTTGATGAGGTTTCTGTTAATTTCTTCCGATCTTATTTGCTCAATAGGTGCTAGCGAGTCTTGCTGGGTGGCGAAATGTCTGATGTAGGCAGAGTGACGTCGGGAGTCCCTCCTGGGACCAATTTTGTTTTTAATTTATACCGCTGATTTACTCTCGAAGCCTAAATTTTCAACTTGCGTGGCATACGCTGCCTTTTACACCATTTCGACCCACAGAACATAGAGAGGGCATGCTTAGAAATGAATGAGGACCTAGGCAACATTAGTGAATGTTCTAGTAATATTAACTTGAAGTTGAACAGCAATAAGTGTTCTGTAGTATATTTTGTGTCAAAATCGTCACAAAAATGTTTTGTGAAGGATGATATTAAAGTACATGTGGATCATAATCAATTGCCTATATATGAAAGGATCAAAAGTCTTGGTTTAAGTATAGATAATGACCGTCGTTTAAAAAAYCACGTGTCTTCTATKATTAAACAGTGTTATGTTGCTTTAAAGCTCTTGTTATGCGAATTATGCGAATCTCTGGTAATCCCTCACTTACTTTATTGTTTTATGGTATACTTTCCTTGTCTTGCTGCCGTTAATAAATACAGGCTTCAGAGAGTGCAGAATAACTGCTTCAGATTCATATTTGGACTAAAAACGTAGCGCTAATATCAGTAAGTGCACACAGCAAGTTAAATGGTTAAAAATTCAAAAAAATTATCAACTTTTTCATGACCACCTTGCAACTTTATTGTTTCGTGTCTTTCGATCCTCTTCGCCAAAATACTTGCGTGATAAGTTTCACAGTCGTCGCAGCTTGCATTACACTGATATATCTCTTAGATATGTCCACCATTAATCAATGCCTAGCTTCCGAACCTCCCTATACACGCGGTCTTTTAGTTATAATGCTGTTAAATGTTATAATGAGCACTATGATTTGTTTACTAAAATATGCTCTGTAGAAAGTCTCAAAAAACCAATGATGTATAGGTGAAGTCATTAGCTTGTAATTATAATCAAAGCATGGTACTATAGTTGTCAATGTTTTTAGTTTGTTTATTTCTTATATTGATCTAAGTTTAAATATTTTTTTTGGGTTGAGTGGAATAGCTACGCTAGACTTCGCCCAATAGTATGTTTAAATAAAGTCCTATTATTATTATGGTGTACCGGTAAGGGTGGATAAAGCGCTTGCTAGTGTCATAACTATGCCTTTGTCTCAGATTTGCAACCTGGCAATGTCCATCCAACATGAAGATTACTACGATAAAGCCTGTACACAAGAAAGGCAATAAGACTGACATATATAGCTAATACTAATATTGTCAATATTTTCCAAAATATTTGAAAAAAATATTTGTCAGACTAAATGGATTTATGAAAGCCAATAATCTATTAAGTAACAGTCAAAGTGGATATATAGATACAACGATTTACCAGCTTCTTTTATCTTTATTTATTTTAAAATTCATTAGTTGGGATATTACTTCTACTATTGTTACTGATAATAAAAAACAACTATAATTTATAAGCCAATACGAATCAGCCACTATTCTGTATTCTACATATATTGCCATCGTTATGTAGTAAATATAGTTCAGTAAGTTAAATCCTTCTACCTAATCCTATGTGTTTAAGAAGCACTAATTTCTAATGCTCAATTAAGACATCATTAATGTCTTCTTTCACGGTCTACAACCAATGTACATTAACAGTAATGTCTTTTTTTACGCCTAAATCCATGCATCTTCATTTATTTGGGCCCCTGAACGCAGTAGTTTACATAGCCAAACACCATAAAACGCCTATAAAAATCGCATAGCCGCTGTTTGTTTAAGCAGCTGTTTATACAAGACATTAACTACTGAACCTACAGAATATTGCGCCTCCGCGGCCTCTTACTGGGTTAACCAATCTCGCATTACCTTCACTTCTGCTTGTAGGTTTAATATATCAATAATCGGCTCTGGATGATCTTACGTCGTCTTTGAAAAGGCATTCACCGACAGCCTTTCGATTGCCAATAAACAACCACACAACTCACTGGAGGATTTTAGTTCCACTGAAAAACCAATCACCAGACGGCAAGGTGGCTAGCACTATAAATACTTAGATAAAATTTGTTTACTATGACTTTCTTTAGATCTAGAAAAAATTGAGTTAAAATCCATTAATTTTTATGTCAGTATAAGAAGTTTGTTATAGATTTAGTTCATTGTTTAAGGCAATTCATCATCAGTTAGTTTTGTGCATATACATGTATATAAAAACTGAAAGCTCAAGCTAAATACTATACAGGGATTAGAAATTTAATACTCATTCTGATGTCAAGAATAAATATGTAGAAACAAGCAGATTTAGCTTTCAACACCTATTGTTGTTACTTGTTTGTTCCACTGCTTATCCTTAGGTATCCTAATGATACTCTGATACTTACTGTTAACAATATAGATAATGAAGTGGTACAACATTTTTAACAAAAGTTTTAAACAAATGGTGGTGAACGTTGTTTTGGAAGAAATGACTTTGACTACCCCTTGCAAGCAGTTTCTTTTACCCAAATACATTGTACTTAAGTTTCTCAAAATAACTGCTGAAGTGCTGAAAATACTTTATCATTACCTTTCTTCTTAACATCCCCTTAGAACTGCAAAACAAGAAGTAGTAATGGGTTAAAGTTGTTGCAAATAAAGTGTATGATTTACATTTTAGTGAAGTGGAAGAACAGAGTAAAGCATATTTTTTGCTTTACACCTGAACTTCGCCTCGAGATTTCTTTTTGTTTCTCCAGCTGTAATTAATTTTTTTATATTGGGTATCTTATTTTACATTCTGGACGAACATTTAATAGTAAAGAAACTTTGTGCTCGTTGGATACCACTTAATTTGACTGCAGCTGAAAAAGCGGCACGTGTAAATTGGTGATCTACCCTGGACCGCTTCAGTAATGGTGCATCCCATTTGGTGTACAACATCATTACACGTGACGAAAGCTGGATCCAGTGGGATTTTCATTTAGGTACTCCTAATGGTGATATTTCCGCTACCACTCTTTTCTCCTTTTTTAATTATCATTTACCTTACATTACAATTGACAAAGATACCCCCCAGTCCTCAATAAGTGATCTGCAGTTGGTAGCGTATCCCATATAATACAATATAATATAATAATAGGTATAGTCCTCAATGGACAGTCATGCTGAGCTGCGTACGGCAAGCTCAAGTACTGGTTCAAAATGTCAAGTGGTCCTTTACGTTTTTTAACGTCTCTTTTGAAAACAAGATCTTGAACTGGAGGCAAGGACGTAGAAAGGTCACCTCACCGGCTTCAGTGTACCGATGCCTAAAACTGATAATGTTACATTTAACCGTGTCAAGTACGAACATACATGTAAATCAGAGCAAGGAGAAAGTTATGACGTGCTTTTTGTAATTAACGTCTTGTACGTGATCGCCTCATGACAAACGGTAGCAGCAGGTGAATTAAAAAAAGCATGAGAGGCCTGATGGGCGTGAAAAATGGTTCTTGACGGCAAGGGATATATTTATTTGAGTAGTCAATTTAAAATCATATTTACAAGAAAATATTACGAATTAGATCGCACAAAATTTACACAAGGAAAGGCATTAACCTACATTAAATGTGTTATGTGTTTTGAACCTGTACTGGTAGTCAGTGGCGACTGGTGACAAATTCTATTGGGTCAGCAGTAAAAACTTTGGTCCACTCTAGTTAGTCAATATTATTTATTTATAAATTAGTAAATAATTTTGTATATACTCGTAGTTGTTGTTGTTTATTACTTACTACTGCTGTAAATTTTCATATCGCCGCAAGTTAAAAAGATAGTTCATTTGGTAACAAATAGCCTAATCTGGCAACTAGCTACATAATTTCAACGTTAAGCGTGCACCTGTACTGCACCGGAGAGGAGAAGTCGATATATGTCGAGTTCAATCCGAAGATGTATTCGGAAGTCCGGCAGACAGCATTAAGCGATTATATGGGTATTGGCGCTTACTTATTTTGTTATTTTCTTTTTATGTGAAATTCTTTAATGATTTCAGATTGACAAAATTTATAACATGTATTTAATTAATTCTGTTAAATGTTTGAACGTATCTGCTTAAAATTGTTTATTTAAGAGGATAGCTCTTACAATAATCTTGGGAAAATGAAAAATTTCGTAGAACATTCGGGYAGTTTTTCGTGATTTCAGTRTTGAACTATATATATAATTGTTRTTCAATGTACATGTCAAAATTAATTTTCGGAATCCGACGATTATGAATGCCGGGCCTCCTTTATTAACTTCAATAAAAACATATATACGTAAAATTAAATTATGATTATAAAAAAACTGTAAGCATGTAAAGAGTGTCAATCAGATAATTTGTAATACTCAGTAGAAAACAGAACTATAATTGGTTGATTAAAAAAAAACTTGAAATAATTAAAATAAATGATAAAGTCCGTTTTAACGTTTTATGCTGTCTGCCGGCCCCAGGCATTGCAGAGTCTCGATTTTCGCCTCAGGATTCAATATGCGCGCAGGGTTGCGTCTTTGTTTAGCTCGTAGGAAAACGATGCTATTGCTTCCTTATACGATGCGGTCTGCCGATCAAAATTCTGGGTCGGCAGTGCCGACCTTGCCGACCCGGACGAGTGGTAGTCGAAAAACATCGATTTTTCACACTTGTTTTGCTTTATCAGTAATCTTCTAAAACGTGCTTTTCTGTGAAAAAAATACTTCTTTTGATTCTGATATTAAAACAGTTTAGATTTGCTACTTTTTTGTAGGTCAAAGAATTACCGAGATACAGCTATTCATCGAGCATTTTTTTCCAACAACTTGACGGTAGTTTTAGTAGTTTCTTTAGAAATAACAAAAAACAAAAAGAAATTATGCCTTTTTGGTTCCAAGTTAAGTAACATTGTTCTATGCATCAAGCAAGGGGTTTACAATTGAATTTTCAACGTTAACAGGAATAATGTAAAGTCAGATAATATTCTAGCTAATTATCATCAGACATCAACTACGAATTAAATCGTAAAAAGGTGATGAAAAGAAAAATGTATATCATCAACAGAGTAAACTGTTTCGACAATTTGGGATTTGTCGCTAATATTAACTTGCAGCAAAGGTTATATGTGCATTGCTTAAAACGGTGCTTAGTACTAGTAGAGAACTATCTTTAATATATTTTATATTCATATATTATTGTTTCTTGTTAACAATTTTCGCGACTAAACCATTCAGAACTTTTTTTGTTTACATTTATAGTACTAAATGCACAAGTGAGGTTGAGTTGACAAGGAAGTTTATTAAAAGCTGTTAGTTATTGACACTTACCTTAATTACAATATCTGTATTTGTTAATAACTAGACTCCCCTTGTAGCATATTGTCGGATTCCTAATTGAATATTCTATTCGAAAATAACGACGAAAAAATACAGGGTACTCCATTTCAGATTTTTAAATAATACGCAGGTTTCTACGTGACATTATTTTTTGACTTTTAAGAGATATATGGTATCTGTATGCCAACACGATTTTGTCCTTGCAAAAAACTTTTAATTGTAACATATCTTGGTTTACCTAAGTAGATCATACTTTTGCACTTCAAAGGAATAAAAATATTTTATCCAAAATCACTTTATAATTAAAGTTTTATCAACACTTGAAGTACCACTTTATTTATATATTTATAATGAAATTATTCCAGTAGTCAGGTAAAGCAAAATACAACCTTACATAAATCGCATTTTGTTTATTTATTACTAACATTAAAATTAACATTCTGGTATCAAATTTTACTTTCTTGCCATTAACATTATGTTTGCAGCAGTCTTTCTTTGCAAAGGAATGACTGGCACCAGCAGAATCTTGGATTTACCTTGCAATGTCCAGCTTATTAGAAATGGAATCCTCGATATAGCTTATTTCTGCTATAGCGGAGCTTCTCCACCCACCATGTTTAATTGTTGTGAGGTCAGTACCTGTATTAACCAGTGAAGTTGTCGAGGTACGCCTCATACAATGGTCGCTATAAGCTTCTGCATTTGCCCGATTCAAAATTTAAGCAACTCTTGAAGGGGCTTTCGATAGAGTGTTGATTCGAACAGATTGTGAAGTATAATTTTGATTAGTGTATCGTAAAAAGAGTCTGTCGTTGGATAAATTCTTAGATGCTACTTGTCTCCACAGCATTGGTAGAGAATTCTTCTCCTATTATTGTGAATTTTCGCGAAATGCATTTCTAGGTAACAGGTATCGAAAAAGCAGACAAGCGTCCCTGTCTTCTACATTACTGACTTTCAAATTCGTTAACTCGCAGCAGCGACAGGCATTCCCATTATTAGTGCAATCTAAAATATTTTAAAATGTATTATCTATAACGTCGAGAAATTCATGAGATGTTATCGCAAGCTGTTCGCAGAAATTTTTCCACATGCACTTTTTCCAATACTGCAGCTTTCTTCACTTTGAATTCTCGCGACACACTCTTCAGGTAGGCTATATTTATTATATTTATTACTATATTTCCCAATGTCTATGTTTCTATAAACCTTTATGGCAGCCTTCAGCATGGAGTATTTCGACCACAAATTTAAGAAATTTAAGACAGTACTTCCTCATTAATTTATGGCATATACACCCCGTTTTTCATTCCATTCGTTAAATTCGGGAAATACTTTTTCATAATGTTCCTTKAACTTCGCAGGCAATAATTGTAGAGTTGCTTCTACAGCTTCTTTCAGGACTATCCTAGGTACACTTTCTTCCATCTCTCACCAACTTCACAAATGGAGTCGATAAACAATCGAAAATAAATAGCACCAATTCAACACCTCCTGATATTTCTTTAATTAATTTCTATGATTTTTGGGGGGCAGCCGCTTTCACAGAGAAGTGTCAAATTATTTTTTGATGAAATCAGATAAAATTCCGGTGATTTTTGTTCTAAATGTCTACGATTATGGATAAAACGTTGTATTGAATACGTGTTTCAGTAGCATTTTATCCACTTCCCTCTTACGTCTAAACATTCTTGCGTGGATAAAATGCTATCTGAAACTCTTATACAGTACAATAAACAACTATTGTAGATACACGTGCTTCATAAGCGATCATTAGATATAATTGTAATAATATTGAAGTAACAGAGCATCTATTTGACATAACAAGATTTGTTTTTTTGTCTGGTATTAATTGCAGTAGCAGATAGCATAAATATTTCATAACTCCGCTCTTTCAAGCCTGATTAATTCAAGACCATTTCTCGACTGTCTTTATACATACCTTTAATCAATAATTGGCCGCGTTAGTCTGAAATCGAACAAACGACATCGTTACACAATCTTCTTCCTAACGATTTCCTACCTTTCTTTCCGAGACCTTTGATCTCAAAAACCGCAAAAAGATTGGCGCATCAACGGTTAACTTTAAACATTCGCTCCCATTACTACTCAAATTGGCGACCTGCGAAATGTTCAGCGACTTTCATCCAAGTATTCTGGACCGTAAAGTTCTGTATTTCCTCGAAGACGAGCCGGATCTAAAGTGTAAGACCAAATTAAGATGCGTTTAGTCAGACTATTACATCACAGCGTGTGTGTGAGCATAATGCATGGGTCTAGTAAGTAAGTAGCGTTTTATGACTATTTACCAGGGACGGCTTCAAATTATTTGGAAGGACACATGAGGACCTGGTAGATTTCTCGACGTTTAAGGGTTAGAAACAATAATCTTCAATCTTCTATACATATAGTGCGTCATCAAATCAATCAATGATTAACTATCAATCTAGCATTTTCAAGAGGCATTGTAACCAAAACAGTATTTCGTAGTTGGATCATATATCTATCTATATTGCAAATAAAACACTACATTTTATTTTAAGGTAATATTAAGTGTTACAATATTAGTGCTCCACTAGTTTGTCGTATACATATTAATTATGATTATTACTAACTGCCAATCGGCCAAACTTTAATTTTAATTTAGTAATAATACTACTAATAATAACAACAACAATATTAAAGGAAATTTAATTACTTTACGTTAGAAGGTCTAATAATTTTTGATTGATGGAAGATAAAGTAGCAAAAGTATACATCAAATTGAAGGAAATTTAATGCTCTACAACTTCCTTCATGCCAACATCAGTATTTTATTGGTTTGAAGTTCGGTGCGGTTCTATAAATTCATTTCTTCATTTTTGGTGATCACCAATGTATCAAAAGCCGGCTCTGGATTGTCTCATGTCGTCATAACCCATTACCAATAATTACACGCACGACAACCGTATCGTAGTAGCTTTGTACAGGAAGCAAACAATCGTCATTGTTAACCGACACGTTCCTGTCAAAGTACACGTTTTCAGGGTCAGTGAAAATAATTTCTCCTCTTCAGCTTACGTAACACGTAGCTCCTTGTCCTTGTCATCTTGAGCGGAATATGATAAGAGGTAAGATACGAATTGAACTGAAATTGGGTTTCTCGTCGTCGATGTCGAAATGTCTGTTTACAGTCAATAAATTCCGACCGGATCGTTTATTTTATTGGCGAAATGTAACCGAGAAATTGCAAAAAATAGTTTCGCAACTCGGATTGCCTTTTGACGTCGTCTGGTCCGGAGGTAATTACAGGGTAGTGCGCGTGAAGTTTTCACCTGAACGAGGCGGAAATTTATTGCGCGTTTTGCATATGAAATCGTTGACTATACCATATAGAAATAATTAAGACTTTATTAAAAATGATGATCATTGCCTATTTAGTAACGCAATTTACCTGGTTAGCACACATAAAAATGGTATTATTGGAGATAACGTGTGATGGAGAAATCTAATTTTCTCTTGTATATCTTCAGAATATTTCGAAACAAAATTTTATCTTTTCAACATAATTTTCTTTAAGACTACTACGCATTTAACATGATGAAATTTTATCTTACTTTTTTTTTCAGCTTCGAGAGCAATTGCGAAACTAGTATGGTAGAGAAGATTTACGTTACATATAAACCGTCTTAACCAGCTAATTTATTATGACTATTTATTTTTTTATTATCATCAGTATCGTTGTTATACAAATATTAATAAATTTAAAATGCCGATATTACGTCAGAAATAATAGTTATTTCAGATAGTTTTTTTTAATTTCCTTAAGTGGCTAAAATGCGACTGAAACACGAATACAACGTTTTATCCATAATCACAAGCATTTAGAACCAAAATATCTGATTTTATCAACAAATAATATGACATTTTGATGTGACAACGGCTGCCACCCTAAAAACCATAGAAATTAACTAGAGAAATATTAAGAGATGTTGAAGTGTTGCTATTTATCTTGGATTGTTTATCCACTCCATTTTCAAAAATTTGTGAATATGATGAGAAATGGAGGAAGATGTTCCTGTGATAATCTTGAAGGAAGCTGCAGCAGCAACTTTTCAATTATTGTCTGCAAAGACCAAGGAATATTATGAAAGTATTTCCAAATTTAACGAATTGAATGAAAAACGTGGTGTATCTACCATAGATGAGGTAGCCCTGTTATCATATTTCTTAACTTTGAAGAAGTATGCAATTTTATCCATGTGATCCAATTACTCGACTCTGAAGGCTGCAATAAATGTTTATAGAATCATGGAAAATGTAGTAAGCCTTCTGCCTTCCTGAAGAGTGTGTCGAGAAGAAAGCTGCAGTATTGGAAAAAGCACACGTGGAAGAATTTTTGCGAAGGGTTTGCGATATAAAATATTCGATGTTTAAGTCAATACCTCATAATTTTCTAGACGTTATAGATAATAAATTTTAAAATATATTAGATTGCACTAATAATGGGAGTGCTGCGAACTAACAAATTTTAAAATCAGTAATATAGAAGAAAGAAGCACACACCTGCTTGTTTCGGTACCAGATACCAAGATGGGCATTTCACAAAAATTCACAATATTAAAAGAAGGATTCTCTATCAATGCTATGGAGATATGTAGAAAATACATGTCCTTACGTCCAAAGAATTTATTTAACGACAGATTCTTTTTACGATACACTAATCAAAACTGTTGGAATCAACACTCTGTGGAAAGTCCCTTGAAGGGTTGCCTGGTTTATTAATCTGCTAAAGACAGAAGCTTATAGCGGCTTCGACAGGCATGCGTTCTAAAACCCATGACAGCTACAAACTTAATGTTTATAAATATAAATGCTAATGTCAATATTAATAATAAATAAATAAAATATCATTTATTTATTGTATTTTTCATTATCTCACTAGTGAAATAAAGTAATATAATTATTCCATATAAACATATAAACTGGTATTTTATACGGTTCTTAAGTGTAGATAAAACATAATTATAAGGTGATTATGGATGAAATTCATATAAACAAACATACTTGACTGACTAAAAGCAATTATTAAACTAGTAACATAGGGAAGATCGAGGTTTGTTGTTGCAGTTTTAATACAATATTTTTTGTCACTTTTAATTTACCTACGGTGCTGCGGATTGGCAAGAATACATGTTGGTGTCATTTTCCTACTTGAAGAAAATTTATGATTTATACATCTTTAACTCTAAAGAGAAAAAAGTCGTTAATTGACATATTGTCACATGTAACAATTTGTCCTGTTAAGGGGCATATTGATACACAGCGAGGAGTTAGTTGTTACATCTAAAAATTGAGAAATGGTCACCGTAAATATAGCTATATTTTATTTAAAAAAAAACAGAATCATCATCTGTATCAACATCTGGCATGTTAGACAAATATTGTACACATGTGTAGAAAGGATCATCTTCACCACAGTGCGTAATGCACCGCTCTTGCTATTGGAAAATGGTTCCATACATTCAGTGCAATCTTTTTCATCGCCACTTGAGGCAGCACTTCTAGCCGCATGTTGTCGCCTCTTCTTCCTTTGGTTTTTGAGCGTCCCTTCTAAGTTGTCTTTAGAGATCGAATTTGCATAAGGAAATTAACAGTACTAGGGTTTACATTGATGATGGAAGACTCAATTGGTTTGGAGCTAGTTCTATGTCTATGGCGGCGCCGGTCGGCTTTGAGTTTCATGCTTCTTCTAAGCCAGATATTATGTTTCTGTTGTTAGCATTTGTAGGTAGGTAAAAGTTAACTCAAAACCCCAAAATTCCTGTTGTGTAGTCGTGTGAGGTCATTAATTTGTTACATGTGTCTATTTCAGAAACGGTGTTTTCAGGAATAATAATTATTCCATACCATACACATTGTAAAATAGGTCTAGAGGACCCAGTAATCATATTAAAAGGGGTGTTATTTAAAGTTCGATAGCTATTATGGGTCACATTCCTTTTCTATGCTTGATTCGTATGGTTTTGTAGTGGACGTAATTTTTGGTATATCGGCAAACTTACAATTTTGACTCCGGGCACGGAACCGCGTTTTTTGCACCGTTTGCATTTGCTTAGCGCCGCCCCTACCAGTAGGTACAAAAAAGGAGTTATACACATTTTAGGTCATAACTTTTTCATGGATACTTTAGTACTAATTCGCAGATTACAATTACAACCATAAAGAAGCGCTTCGAACAACACAAAACCTTCTTTCTCGTATTCCTCTCGCCGCTTCCTGCTTCCGTGAGGCGACGTTATTTTATTTACTTTGGCAAAGTACCTCCCATCCTCAATTTGCATTGCTAATAGGTATTTAATTGGTTGTCGTACAGCCATATACAAAACAGCGAGACCATGTTTGCAAACGCTTTAACACTTTAATTTTATATCGGCGTTGCATAACTTTCACCTATTGCGCTCTAACGTGACCTACCATCACTGGATATCCTTCTTTAGAATGTTTCAGAAGGTAGGTATTGATATCTTAATACACAAAGTAGCTAGAACGTAATATGCGTAAAATAGCTTCCAAAATGTAGCATCCATAAGTTGCAAGGTGATAGTGCTAATAATTGACTTAAAAAATCTGTCAACTTTGAAATGGTTATAAAAATACTAGACAAAGTCTTGCTGATTTTTCGGGTTAGTAGAACGCCGTTTATCATTTAAATCTGTTCTATTTTTGGTTTCTCTTTCCAAGGTAACCTATGAAGATCTCCAGTCTCAATAAATTGAGCTCCAAATCTTCCAAACCTTTTGGTTTTTAGCAGTCAGCGGTTGGTAAGGAGGTGAACCGAAGTTTTCGTTTCTTCTGAGCAAATCCTACAGGTACTACTCTCTGTTACACCCTTATTATATAGGAGGACACCCACGATTAATTACAATTGAGAACGACTCAGACTTAAAAGCCATTTGCCTTCCTGAGCACGCGTAGGTACAGGGATGATGGCCCTTGATTGCCGGAGTTAAATCTTCCCGATACAAACACAACTGAGGACCAAACCACTTTGGATCTCAGCCCTCAGACTGCTTTCTGGGATAGCAATGGAATGCGTGAGCAGGAACCCAAATCAAATTAACCCGATTAGGTTAGGCCAACTTTATTAATGAGTTACGATAGTTTAGTAGTAGGCCGTAAGGCACCCTAACACAAGTAAGCTCACAAATGTCGCCTGGCTATCGTAGCAAATGTAGATATGCAATCCGGAGTACTATCTACTGAGGTTCTCATGAGCACATGCCAGAATTACATAAATTTCCGTTTGAAATGTGCTAGGGTACTACCAGATGAGTCCTTGTGCTTTCACCACTCAGAAATGACTCCTCCTTATTGGGGATATTGATTCTGTATATACGGTGTATCAAAATTAATCGTCGCTATACGGTTCCTCTCTCCCCCGGATTTTCAGTTACCTAACCCCAGCAATCTAAAGGGTGCTCCCCGGGCTACATATTCTATCCTTGCTTGTAGAGGATATTTCAGAACCCTGAGGCAATCCAGAGGTAGCACAATAAAGAAAGGAATGCGAACTATTTGAGTTCTATTAAAAATATAAGAAGTCAACCAATTTAATAAATTACCACACACCCATATGTCAATAAGTTTTGTAATTAGGATGTTATGATTAATTTTGTCGAACGCTTTGGTCAAATCTGATGTATAAACTGCATCGACTTGTATTTGACGACAGTCCAATGCTTCAATAATGTACTCTGAATAGGTTACTAAATTTGATTCAATTGACCGTTTTGCATAGAAACCTGTTGTTCAGTTATAATATTGTTTGTAAATGCATTAAATAATCTGTTTGAATATTTTACTGAAAATACTTATTTTGCTAATCTTACCACTTTTATATATTGAAGTTATATTCCACGAAGAAGGGAATTAACAGTTTTCTGCAGATTTTGTAAAAATTATAAACAGGGGTTCCCTGAGACATACAGCACATTGTTTTATGATTAAAGCCTGCATATATTAATATCCAGACTAGATATTACTTCGTACATTTCTTCTGAACTTATTTTGATGGTACTGATTGCATTACTTTTGTTAAATTCAGACACTGAAACTTTGGAGTTACATTGAGTATATTGACTTTTGAAATTTAAATTGATCACAAATTTCTACTATATCATATGTAGAAGACTACCATATTTCATGGCGTCTGGTATAGAACCACCGCGTTGACATAAAATAACATATTAGGAGACATGTCAAGATAAATATAAAACAGACAGAGTTGCGATTGCCTAATAGTATAAAATTTTGTGTAAAATAGTAAAATAGCAACTTATTAAGAAAGACTAAGTCCGACTCATTGTTACGACCATGGATAAACCACTTTCTGATCATGTCCAAAAGCATTATCGTCAACATTCCATCGCAGACAAATTAACCCACAGCCAACTGGTTACTTTTAAGGCCGTCACATGGAACGAATGCYCAAGTAAATCGCTTTCGCGGGCCCACGAAAAAAAACTATCCTCCGCGTTTAATTGAATATTCAAATCTCAAGCACAAAGATCCAATTAAGACAATTATGGATAATTAGCGGAAGAGCTGCTTTATTAGTTCTCACAGAGAGTGTTGCAACAATAACTATAATACCGAATTAACGTAATGGGGCATTCGTGATAGGCGTGGATGGAATGGGCCATTTTACGAGCGATTACTTTCTTTGGTCTGCAGATTATGTGTATTCGGTCGGCTATCTTTGGAGCGCTCGCAGTATAGCACAACCTGAATAGTTTGCTGTTTGCAGTGTAATTAGTTTGTCTATGACGTGGAAATTCAGGAACGATTCGTATAAGGTGAATCTATAAACTCTGCCATTAAAGGTCGATTTTTGTGAAAATTAAATTAAAGATATTTCATATTCAATTATGCTGGATATTTTCCAGAAGACAATTTTTTATAATAACCTAGAAATCTATAATAGTTATTGATTATACAGGGTAATTCACTAAGTGTACGCAGCAGCTGTATCTTGAACACCCCTCACGCTATCGCCTTGGGAAAGGAAATTTTTTAAAGATAAAAACGTACCAGAGAAATTCACTTAATATATTTTGAAGTTTCTAAGTTTCCTAAGTGGGGTATTTGACATAAATCAAAAATTTGTAGATAAAATGTTAGTGAAAAATAGAATTTTTGAAATCCCTATTTAATTACCTAGAAGTTTTGTTAGAACATTTTCCCTCTGATGCCATGGTAACGGCGATCAAAGACTGTTAATTCCAGAATGTAATTCAACGTTTTATCAACTACCGGGGGCAAAACCGGTGAACTATTAGATGAAAAATTCTGGTTTTGAAAACGTTAGATTTGGCAGATTTGCACAAGGAACTTAGGTTCGTCAATAATTATATATAATATCGAGTACGAGGATGTATTTAGGAATCTTTAATGATGGTATTGGTTCGCTTCTTGCTTGAGGATTGTGCAAATATTCTAACGGAATTGATGCATAGTTATGCTGTTCAGTCATAAAACATTCAACATTCCCCATCATTATGAAAAAAAAAACATTTCTTTATCCTATTTTTAAAAAAGGAAATCCTAATGATATTGCCAACCAAAAAGGTACCACTCTTATACGTAATTTCGCAAAAATCTGAAAAGCTACATTATACAGTAAATGATATTCTTCTGCTACACAATTCGTACCCAAAAAACAGCATGGATTTACGCAGAGTAAATCAGGTATATCAAATCTGTTTTTTTTCTCACTATGCTTCTGGGTCTTTAGATAATAGATGTTATTTCTACTGATTTTTAAAATACTTTAGCACCAAATTGGCCATCATATTATTTTGTTAAAACTTGAACACTTGCATTGCTTATAAAAGCAAAAATGGCAGGTTCATTACAAAATATACCTATTATTCCTAACTTACTGTATCTAATTTTGATGAAATGTGATTAATTATTGCTTTTATCAAAAAATAGGTAAGACATTTTTGTAACAGGGATTACTGAAGATTTAGTCTTAGTACCTTAAAAAATGAGATATTGTTAGTTACGTTCCTGTATTTTATCTTTAAGAAATTATTTTTTTCTATTATTGTACGTATAGCTTCCTGTTTTTGTTTTATTTCTTATGTACCCTTTATAATTGAAATCTCAATCATATTTCTTCATTCTATTTTATCACTATATTTTATTAAGGTATGATAAAAGCGGCAGCTGTCCAGCTGTCCTATATGTTGTCACAGATGATCCAGCTTGAAGTTAACTTGTTGTTGCATGTCCTGAGTATTGCATTGTTTTTACTTCTAAAGCCCATTCACAATGCTACTATTTAAATTTTTTATTTTTTTTGGCACATGTACAAATAATTGAAATTTGTTTAAAAACTAAAACCATATATAACACAATTCAATTACCTTTCCAGTACCTGACTTACTAGTGGTTAGAAATGTTAGCAATTTCTCTAACTACCATTTAATTGCCCGTCTTAGTTTTCCATATTACCGAACCGCTCATGACCACAGGCCCAAAATGCCCAAATGTATTGCCCATTATACACACTTCGTCATGCCGTCTTTAAAATAGAAAGTTATATAAGGTAATTCCTGTTTCCTAATTCATTTACAAAATTTGTGGTGTAGTGTGAAAACGTGCTAAAATGAATTTATTTAAGGTAAGTGACGTACTCGTTTTCTATTTTGCCTGATTATTAGATTTATTAACAAATAGTATGTGTACATTATGTCTGAAACGCAGTGAATGCAATGATAATTGTTAGTGCAGTTCTAAAATTAAACAATATTGGAAAGCACTTCTTATGGATGAGCAGGATTATTATATGATAAACGTGCTTATTTATGGTATTGCGGTCTAAATAGCATTTAACTAAAAATTATCCTACCACATATGCTTTCCTTTACAGTTCATATAGTTATGACTCAATACAAATGAATTTATAAAATATCATACTTGTAACTACATCTAGCTTATTTCACTTACAAAATAAATGAACCATATTGTATAGGGTTTTCATATAACTTTAACACACATGTATTTATTTCAGGTGACCCTTTTCATGGCAGGGTTCATCACAATAACTTTAGCTATTGACCAATCCAGTGATGACGATATTAACAGGACAGTTAGATCCCTGGGAGCCTTGGTCTCTTTAACCACAGACTCAGAGAGCGACTACAACCCTTTTGCAGTCATAAACAGACTTCTAAACGCAGAAGTTATCAATACAGTGGTGGGGAAGCTCTTCAACGTTGTGGAATTCAAGCTGAATGTCCTCGTAGCTTTAAAAAGATTGTTTACGTATGAAAATGTGAGATCTGGACTGATATTTCTGAGAAGGATTTCTAACTTTCTGCTGAAGCTTTGTACCTTCATCAACAGGTTTGTATCAGAATATATGTATAGTACATATAATTTTGACCACTTGCAGGACTGCCGTTCTTAAATTCTTATTTTGGTGAAGTGCGTTTCGTAAAATATTTTAGTGAGTAGGTTGAGTTTACAAGCTATGAAATCTGAAATAATAACGTTGTATTCTAAATATGCGCATTTGTCTTGTTATTTCTTCTGAGATTCAGTGACAAATGCGAAAAATTCAGGTAGTCAAGAAATTATATAATTAAACTTAAGTTTTTAACAAAATATTTAAGCATTTTATTAGAATTTTATTTCTAAATCACATAATTTGTAGACCTAGTTCAACAAAACTCTTGCAAACTTATTCAACGTTTAAGAAAGCAATAATGTCGCTTATGCAATTTTTTCAATATCTCGATATCGGTGAAAAGATTACCTCTGTATACGGCTTGCTTTAACCATCCCTGTATAATAATGATATATCCTTTCCTACAACTATAATCAAGCGCAACAGAAACAATGGCCCTGATTTTAATAGGAGCTCGAATAATGGTATTAATAGAGTGTAACAAAGATGTAGTACCGCTATGCTTCCTAAATCTTGAGTAGTGAGAAGCGAATATTTCATGAACTATTCTTACTTCATGGTGCTGGGTAATGGAACACATCAGGGTAAAGATGATATTTGAATATTCCCTAGATTATTTGCGTATAGCTTGCATGCTTGGAATCCGTAATCTTATCAACATTTGCTATCTTTGTGTACTTAGCCGTTAATATACCCATTTTAAGGTTTTATCCGCGGGTAACAGCAATCTGGGGGGCTTTGTAGCCAATTTTCAATAAGAAAATTAGCTACAAAGGGTTCAAGGATCCCAACAAGGCTTTGCTAGATAAAGGATAAAGAGTTTAGCTCGCAAAGCTTTGTTCTGATTTCCGTGCCTTGGATTGCTGTCGCTTAATTATTTGGCTTCGCTATTATTATCTGTTTGTAGGTAATTAGCCAGCTTACGATATAGAACACATTCGGACTCGAGTTCGAATTCGCAAATGATTTTTCATTTTTTTCAACGTCAAACAGTAAGCGTCAACTAGAAACTAGGACGTTGCTTTTAAATCAAACCACAAACTCACACCAAGATCTTTAACGCTGTAGCAGCGTATCAACTCTACCGCTTCAATTGTATAATTAAATATTAAAGCTTGCCTTCTAAGGGTAAAAGTACAAACCTTACACTTGTCAATATTAGGAGGCAATCTAGCCACACGGTTAACCTGCCCTTGCAATATTAAACGGTCATCCTCGCCAGATACCTCAGAAAATAATTTCAGGTAATCAGCAACAAACAGATGATTAAATTCTAAAGAAAGTGATAGATCATTTATAAACAAAATAAACAGCAATGGCCCCAAGTTAGACCCCTGAGGAACTCCGGGGGTTGCTAAAAAATTGCATGATGTACAAGCCTTGGCTTTCATTAAATTTGAACCATTTATACTGCCGGTAGTAAAGACATCAGCAAAAAAAGATTGTGAACCACTGACTATCTGGCGTGGATCATTAATTTTTTCATCATTCAAGAAAAATTCATTAGAAATTCTGGAACACCGTTTCTTATTTTGAACAAAAGCCAAAAAGCTTTTGGGATCATGACTAAAATTTGTGTGGATTGTCATTGTAAGCCTGTGACATTTGTATTTTTAGTTCACTGCGTAAACGTTTAAATCCATTAAGGTAATAAATGTTTCCAAATTTCTTGTATTTACTATTAAATTAAATTGAATGAAGGTGCTGCTCTATGAATCACTGGTCCTTAGTAGATGTAATTTTTGTGATGTGTTGTATGGACCTTGTTTGGACAGCATATTAGATATAAATTAAAAGAAACAATTGGCTCAACATGAACAACATATGACATATCACAGAATTATAAATACGTTCACTCCATCATACCTATATTGCAGAATTAGGTTTCGTACAGATGCTCACAGTGTCAATATTAGAAGAAAGGACCTCATTACTGCATCTCCTCATGTAAATTTGAACGTTCGTTTACTTCTAATGTACATTTAAAATATTGAATTCTCTCCCTTATGACATCTAAAGTCTGTGATCACCTGCCTTCAAAAACATATAACCAAACACTCCTCAGCTGCACCTTGACTATGTTGTTCCCGGCATAGTTTTTATTATTCATTATATGCAAGATCCTCTTTGCTTTGTTGCCTCTGGTCATCTAAATTTTCTATCTCTTTTGTTATTGTTTTAACTATTAATGTATTCAGAATTTGCGCTTTGTTGCTCTAATTTTAAGTTTAATTCATAATGTATCAATTTTCTGTTTATTATGTTGTCAATAAAGTCTATTATTATTATTATTATTATTATTATTATTATTATTATTATTATTATTATTATTATTATTATTATTATTATTATTATTATTATTATACTAATAATTATACATTATCATGAATACATTTAGCTCCCCCTACTACTATTTCTACCAGAATTCAGCTAAGTGAATTATCTGAAATCTTTTATTAACAAACTTACCATTCTAACATACAATTTATCAACTTTTAGGTATTTACCTCAAACTGATGTGGATCCCAACGGCTTGAAGACGCTAGTCGACATCAGCAACAGCCCATTAGTATACTATCCAAACACACAAAGGTCCTTAACACCATCCACAACTGCTCCAACCTCTACGACATCCGCTTCAATAAATACCGATCTCCTAGAAGCAGACGGAAGTGAAAACAATGAGCAAATTGCCGATTATATCAGGGCTAACATTCCAGATCTTTTGAGTGAGCATTTGACATCTTCAAAGAGGAAACCGGCTGATGACGATCTCGATAGGTTCCCCACAAGAACTGCGGACGTTGTCGAAGTACCAAGGGGCCCAAAAAGACCCGCTGGAAACAAATTGCATGACAGGAAGCGGAGTCTCATATTTACGGTGTAATAAGGCAATGAAAATTGGGATCAGTTTTGTGTATATATTAGGATATTTATTTATATTAATGCCATTTAGATAATAATAAACGAATACCAAATGTGAGGGATGCACTAAAAAGTTAATTACGAAATACATGTATGTATCTCGTTCAGTTAAGAACGGAACATTGGATGAAATTTGTTTACTTACAAAATACAATGATCCAAATACTTTTCAAAAGACCGTATGTTATACGAGAGTTGGAGTGGATTATATTCGATATTAGTTTAGATGGAATTATTAGAAAATTATTAACATGAACTTGACCGTCTTTATTATTAATGTTATTCTACAATTTTTTTTATGAATACAATGACAAATTCACCATAAAGTCGCCCTCTTAAAAAGGATGATTTTCAATAAATATAATGCATTTTTTTATTCTAATAATGGAATAACTCTAGTTAAAACTTCCTTGACAACACCAATGCTTATTTTTATTGACACCATTCGTTCAGACCAGAAATCAATGATTCTTCCTCTTCGCCTCGTCATCTCGAAGAACAGGGGATCCAATCTTTGCAGTGGTGCCTTTGACGCCATTTGCTGAAGATTGATTAAATACATCAGTTCTTTCGCATTTTGTAATGTTTTTGTATCATCTCTACATGAAAAAGGGGCGAATTCAGACTCATCAGCTTAGCATCCTGACAACATTATAGAATTATAGAACATCTAACACATAACACACAGGAAATAATTCACTCGATAATATGAAGGAAGTTAGCAGCACTATATTTGCATCATAACTACTGCAATTAATGCAAAAATCAGAAATTTTGATTAATATATTGATATTGGACTACTGGATCTCAACTAGCTTTTTTATTAACGATTTTTGCCATTCCTTTGTAGTATTTCAAACGAATATGTTTTTCACCACTATCAACGCAACTTAAGGCTGTTCATACGTTGTGGGCCAAATAAAATTTTTTGGGCGGTAACATAATTAGTCCACCTGGACATAACGAAGCCTGTCACTACATTGCAGTTGTAGTATTGGTCTGCATGATAAGTTATGAATGACCCCTAACCTGTCACTTTAATATTGGCAGCATATTGCACATAGACCGACCGTTTATGAGCACGGTAATTTCTCATTTGGGCAAAAGTTCTTTTTTGTGGCGAAGCTTTGTTTATAATTCAGTTGAGGTACGTGTAATTAATTTTACAGCGAGTAAATTTATTTCATTCTTACTTGATGGCTAAAAAATATAACTCTGACTTCTACCATTTACCCCTTACATTTTATTATAAAATACAATCAAGATAGATTTTATTTGTGAATATATTTGAAAAACTTAGATTTTTTGCTGACTATTATGACTATTACTGTTAATATATTTATAAAGTAATGTATTATAAAAATAAACAGTTTTATTAGAATAAGTGTAATTGTACAATAGTTATTTATCAATATATATTTAAACATTTTATTTTTAATAAAGGATATTAATTTCGGCAACATTTTTTGTTCTCAAAGGTTTCTATCTCTTAATATTTTCTCTATAAACATTCCTTTTCAAGTCTAGACGACGAAATAACAGAGCTCTGCATTTGCATTAGCTAGCTGCCACTGAATCTGGATAAAAATATTTATCGGTTCTACGAAGTATATTTTTTTCCATTTTGAATGGTAATCTATTTAAGTTTCTTGTTCTTAATTGCATCTTCAGGAGAAAATAAACTACAGTCCTTAATTTTAAATCCATTTAAAGTTTCAAAATTTCTTTTGGCCAAGTCTTCATTAACACTGCCCCAACGCGTATATTTATTGCTTTTGTAGGGAGAATGAACAAAACTTTTAGCAAGAATGTGGTAGGAGTTGGGATTCCGACGAGATACCACAGTTAATATACAATTAACCTATACGATCGTTTTTCGAACCACCTCGGATTAGCGGATTGACCTATGCCACCTTTTTCTATTTCATCAAGTTCTGTTGAAGTTTTTGAAAACAGTTCTCTTATTTGCCGCTCTTTATAGTTATCATCGATGACATCTACTTCATCAGATTCACTGCTGACTTGGCCATAATCTGAATCGGGACCAGCAGACTTGTTCTTCATTTTTTGTGGTTAAACATCTGTAAAAAGTCTTCTACAAGCTCTATGTTGTTTCCTCTTAGGAATGCGGTTAGTATGGTTTTTTGTAAATTTTCTGGGGGTTCGTTTGACAATTTTTTGATGAATACGTCTCTCTTGCGTTGCTAGTCATATTTAATAAGAGGCTATGAACACTTTGCACTAATCTTTTAGAGCAGTATACCGTCAAGCAAATGGCATTCGCCCATCTCAGAAATGAAGATCTCTTTGTTTGGAACAATTTTTCACAATTTTTATGATCATCACCAAATACATGCCTTGGGCAACTTTCAGTGCCTCTAGATAATCCTGCAGATTATTCATCAAACGAAATATCCTCCGTTTTCCTGAAATTTGGGGCTTTCCTTCTGTGCTCTGCAATAGGATTGTTCTGTGCCCGTTCGCGTACCTATGTATAGCAATTTTCCTGTTTTAACCCCCAAAATACTCTTCCCACGTGTCTATTCAAAACTAAACCCTTCGAGTAGCATCTAAGATTTCCCTGGTGATAAAAACAAAATTTTCAAGAAGGGACAATAAATACAGATAATTTAAGAGCACAATGGTCCAGCTGCAAATTATAAAAGGATTGCAGCAAGGGGTACATCTGCATAGTTTACGAGCGCGAAGCTCCGCCCCGCAAAGCATTAAAGGTTAACTCCCTCGGTGCTAAAATTGTTCAAATTTGATGCAACAAAAATTGATTATTTTTGGTGCGATAAACAAAGGAGCAAATGCTTTGCGTGTCAAAATTAAATTTTCTCTGGTCCTCTCGTCTTACTTTTTTTTGTTTTAATCTTTATTTTTCTTCTCGCACCTTTTTATTTTTTTCGACAAAGGTTAGTGCGAATTTCGGAAAAGTACGATGACAATTCTAGAGAGAAATAATTTAGGCTCCAAGATAAGAAATCTCAAATCGATATGATGAAAAATGCGGATTTTATCCTGCCTAAACCCTAAACAGCCTTAAATTCTTTGCGAACGAAGCTTGATTCTGTTGAAATTTAGTTAAGTCCACATTAAAATATACACGATTGGTAGATTTATTGAGACGCAATAATTTTGTCACTCTGAAATGATTATCAAATTCAACTTTAATTATTCACCATCCACGATAGACTTCGTTCTCTTAGCGCATATACCATTGATACATAGTGTAAGTAATATATTAATTTGTTTCACATGCAAAATTTATTTTATAATTAATTACTAGAAAAGATAAACCATCACATATTGTTAGCAATAATAATGCAGCCGCTATGAACTAGCATGATGCAATATTTATTAGTTTATATATCGCGTGTTGTAACAACTTGCCAGATTAATTTATTTACGATACACATTTTTACCTTCTCGTTATATGCACGCAGGTATCTTCTAATTTTGATGTAATTAAGACGAATGCGTCAGTTGGTATACTTATTATGATTGATGAAATCATTTTCTCTGTTTGTACTTACAAACCAGAAACCAGTGGCGGAGCACTCACATATGCCGATATGTGTAACTATTACAGCATGTAATTATTATTACAGCAAAAATTCATATAATATTAAACTTGTTGACATGTATATAAAGATCGATTTTACAGATGTTGAATAAAGCTTTGCCTATTTTACGTTATTAATGAAGTCATTATGAAATTATTGAAATAAATTATGAATTGGAATATTTACTTTCTAAGGTTGGTATCACGGTATCAATAAAAAACTCGAAGTGAAAATTAAGCAAAACTTGAACTCGTTACTATCAAAGGATAACATAACATCGTTACCTTAAATGAAGTACAACTCTACAAATTAAACTAAAACTAAACTTCTACAGTAACCGCTACTTACCAGAATGTTTTCTGATACCGTCTGAATACAGGCATCAGCTTTCGAATTCAAATTGCTATACTTTTACATATCTTGGAAACGGCGGACTATAGGAAAAAATGTTCTATATAAAAACTAAATCTCATTAAATAAATAATCGAATAACCAACGGTTTTCGACATMTATTTTATTGAAAATCGATAATTTGTAAAAAAATCTTTTTATTTACCTTTTTTTGTCAAGCATTTGTTTCGAGTACTTCCCACGATCGTTTATTGAAAAAATTTCGTTATGAAATGAAAGATAACTGCCTGATATCAAAACAAAGCAACGCTATCAAATAGTATATCATGGATTAGATCCTTAACACAGCTATTTCCCGTTTGTTGTTTGAATTAGCATTAATTGTTAAATATGTAGATGACTTGGCTTTAGTAATTCCCTACTAAAAGTAGTACTTCTGTGCTTTTGGTAGGTATCCTGATTTCTACTCTTGCCATAAAAAGTGTATGAAAGTTAACTTGATTTAAAGTCTGTACAATATTTCCCATCCTCTTTCGTAAAAAATAATATAGATAGACTTAAATTAACGCCCGAGGTGAATCAAAAAAAGACACGGTTCCTTCTTATTATTGTCAGTTTAAGTGCATTAAATTATAAAATTACATTACATTTTTAATTACAAAGATAATAAACAACGTATATAAGTAACAGGAAGCCACACGAATATTCTTGCATAAAATACATAGACATATCGTTTGACTTGCAGTGCAGTTTTATTTTAATTTTATTCTACGTACTGAAAAATAAAAAATGAGCATGTATGTTGACATTATGCTCTAAGAAAAATACAATCAATGATTTGTTTAACATAAATATCAAGTTTGTCTCAACCCTGGTATAGAAATGGTAGCTACTGCGTTTATTCCTTATTATACAACCTATATATTATAACCCAATTACTAACACAGTTCTAAGTTGATGCTTTGCTTGCAGGACATAACATAAGTCATGACATTTATGATGGAATTAATGTAATTACCGATTGTAACAAAGCATTGGCCAATCTATATAATGAAAAGGTTATACATTTTTACTTCGTTTGCCGTTATTATTTTACTTAGCTTTCGAAATGTCGTACTCATTGTTTGTTTCTTAAGAAGTTTCTATGTTTTTCTTATGAGCTTTATTTGTTTCTTAAAAAGTTTCTGTATTTTTTTAAATATATATTTTTCATCAGAAATAACGTGCTTTTATTAGCTCCCATCCGTTGGCTTAAGTATGTAGCTTATTTGCATTATTAAGTTAATATGTATTATCATTTAATTTAGTATTGAAATGTGTTAATGAAAATAACTATTTCTTTAATCTAAAACAATTTGTTTATACCTTTAAAGGGCTTGCTTGAGTGCAGTATTTAAATACTCCAATTAAACAATATATATTTCATTGAAATTCACATGTAGTTTGCTAAAATAACAAAGATTCTTGATTGAACATATGTATTCTTTCAAACAAACAATAGTTTGATTCCAGGAAAAGTTTAATTCAGACATCCTCATGGTTTAGTGAAACAAATACTCTGTTCTGCAAAAGAAGGGATTATTCTTGATTCAGTAGCTGTAAGAATTAGATTTAAAGCTTTGTGTCTTGTGTTAAATAAATTTAACTTTAGATGCGTCAACAATTGTGAGGGTTTGAAACAAACAAATCATTTACTTTGCCATATACAAACAAACAATTAGTTTGCTGCAAATAAATTTTTTTCTTCCAAACAAATTGTGGACTATTTTTAAACTAGTTTTTTATATACTATCGCTTCTTAAGATCTACTTTCATCGCGCATCTTTTATTATTAACAAATAGTTTGTTATATTTCTTGTCTTCGAATGCATCGCAACTTTTCAAAAGGAATTTATCAAAATCAACTACTGCAGGTAACCTCATTAACTATATCCAGTTTAAGTTTTAGTAAAATAGTAGTAATATGTTGATTATTTTTTACTAGATTCTTCTCGAAAAAATAAGAAACTTTTCCACTTGAACCGCTATTCTACGACATTAATTAAAAAAGTTAGTTACTTATAAACTGTACACTTTGTATATTAATCTAAACGTTTTTAATAATAGAGATACGCCACTGTTAGAAATCACATTTCCATAGAAACATCCGCTCTAATTAACCAACCAAACATCATTAATTCTCTTTCTAGCTTGTTCAGTAGTAATAAAACAAACACATTATTAACGTTCCAACCAAACGCTTTTATTTCTCGTAATAAATAACAAAAATCATGTAAAAAAAGAAAACTATTAGATAAATTGCCCATAGGAATTAAAGATAGGTAAACGACCTTTATCAAAAATGCTATGATCTTCCAAGGGTAACTGCCCCAGATTCAAGAAACGCTCTCCATGTTCGGGTTCGCTTTCGTCCGGTACATAAATGGGTTCATTCAGATACGGTTCAAAGWATCTTTGCCTCAGCTCGAAATAAGGTAAAAGGTTGAACGTGGTTTCTTCTACGTTTTGTCCTGCGTTGTCGTGACCTTTCACCTGCTTAAAAATGGTATGCTCGTGGACAGGTGGATGCAGATGCGTACCTGGTTCGATATGACCTCCGATATGTTTAAATGTTGCATGTTCGTGAACTGGTAAGTGCAGGTGCGTCTCCGGAAGGCTATGGTGATGTGATTCGTGCTCGTGGAAGTGGTGATGTGTTGGTTGTTTGTGAAAATGTCTGCCTCTATTAGCGAAGAAGTGAGGAATAGTTTGGGATATCTCTTGATCCGCTTGCTTCCACGGCTTGATCTCTTTCTTGGGAAGGGTACGCAAATCGCTAATGTTTTGCTCCTCTTCATTGGGTTTCTTAAAAGGTGGCGGGTTTGATACAACGAAATCCCCACCGTCTATTACGGCATGTTTAAAATTGTCCGCGTCTTCACTTGAAGTTGACAATTCCCCCTCTTGTGATTCTGCAGCTTTGAATCTACGGTCAACGTTTTCTGCTGGGAGTTCAATTTTGGTAGCTACAGGAACCTTGACTTCAGACTGTGACTCTGTCTTTTCCTCGTGGTCTTGTGATAGGGTTTTGACATTGCTATTAGAAGAAAGTTTCGGTGGTCCATATTCCAGAAAATCTTCGTTTAGTCTATTTTCCAGACCCACAGACGAGCTGTCAACCTCTACGGTATCCTCTGCTTTTTCCTTCTTAAATATCTTGCCTACTGTAATGGAAAGAACAGTAAAATTAGAAATGTGCCTCAATAAAGAAGACGCGACAATGAGCAAGTGTTTTGAGAATTTCTGTAAGGAATAAACGAAATCGATAATGAAAGAACGAGTAGTGTCGAAAATATAAATGGCAGAAGTAGTGTATAGAGATAAGCAAGAAAAACAAGAAGTGTTTGATAATAAAAGTATCTGTACCTAATAGTCACAAAGTAGACAGGAAAGAATCCAAAATAGTTATTTTTGCGTTTCACGTTCGAGATACAAATAATGTTTTTTCTAAAACTGCAATAAAATGAGTTAATTGTATTGTATAACAATTTAATTTATATTTGAAATTCTTCAAACTACTGTTTGAATCAAGACATTTTAGGTGCGGTGGCGTTTCCTGTTATAACGATAGCAACCTAATAAACAATAAACATTGTTTGTCAGAAAAAGTAATTTCAGAATTATAATATATTGTAAGTATTCATTAGTGATTATGTGGAATGCATTGAAAACTATTCGGTTGTCCTAATTCATCAATTTCAAATTGAAAAGAGTCTTTCAGGTACCTCTACACTATTCAATAACATTGATATTTTGTAGTCTTGTAATTTAAAAATTTTGCAATACCTGTCCTTTCTTTTATAAAATTGTCCTGAAGATGTTCTGTAATATACGAACGAAACCGGTTGACTGAAATAATTTTGTTTTTTTCCTATCAATGTAGCTCAATTATCTTCCATATCAATAAAATGTACACTAGAGTAATAAGACAAAAAATGTATAGTGCTAACATTAGAAACGAAAACAAGCAGCCAGAACCAAGAAAAGCGTGATACCAGACCTATGCAAGCCTAATAGCAGAGGATAAAAAAGTGGTGTAAGGTAGGAATTAGAAATGAAGCTGAATACTCACTTTCAGTCTTTTGTTCTTGTGCCTTACGTTCTGGAATCGATAAAAATCTATTTTTAAATTGGGTTACTATATCAGTGCCGGGTAGAGCAAATGATTCAGCCAGGTTACTAGCTCCAACATCGCTATCCCCCCTATGGTGATGCTCATGATGTCCATGTCGATAGTGAGGGTCATCCTTCAATGTTATATGGACATGAGGTCTAGGTCCGTGGTTATAATGTGGCACATCAACGAAGAACTCAGGGGCGTAGTAAGACCAGAAGGTGAAATCGTCGGTGTTGACATAAGGGTTCGGAAAGTAACGTCTGAGGAAGGCTGTCGTCCTTGATATCCAGTCCAGAGAGCGATGGAGAAGGACCAAGTCGTTCTTTACGTGGGGTGTGAATAGATTTCCTTGATGGTGGTGAGGTACGGGTAGCAAAGGATATC
Source organism: Rhyzopertha dominica (assembly GCA_025024175.1). Classification (NCBI taxonomy): domain Eukaryota; kingdom Metazoa; phylum Arthropoda; class Insecta; order Coleoptera; family Bostrichidae; genus Rhyzopertha; species Rhyzopertha dominica. Next base: position 4,210,675 of record QCXZ01000075.1, read on the forward strand.
TGGGAGGTGGGTATATCGGATGTTTGAGATGGCGCTTGGCTTTGCTCTGMTCTGTGGTGGRGTTGGCTTCTTCGTTGGTTAAAGTTGCGGTTGCGCCAAGTAATAAAGTTAGTACGATCTGAAAGTAATGCCTTAATTTAATTGTGCGTACAAAGCTACATTCATAAACAAGAAACTTGGCATCATTGCAGTGGTCATATGGAAATATTCTAAATATTATTTTCGAAATAAAGTATTTAGGCTATATACAGAAATTGTTGAAGTAAATGATTGCATCACATTTTATACAAAGCTAAAATATTTTTTCACGTGATTAGGTATAGTAATCCTCGAACTTTTTGGGAATTAATCAACCAAAATGATGTGTATACTCAAAACCTACAAATATTCCTCAATTAACTACAAATGAATTAAATAAATAATTACTTCGTAAACGTCGCCTCTAATATTGTTCCTATACCAAATTTCGGTCCCTGAGGGTATTATGCATATTGAACATCATAGTAACAAAGGCACAATATAAAAGAATATGTAGCAAAGATATTTATGGTCTTAATGCTAAAAGTAAATTCTTCAATTATGTTTTTTTCCGATTGTCTCTGAGTAGCCACAATTATATTTCTTCACAAAAAATCCATTGTTCTATTACCCATTTTTTTCGTCTTTGAAAGATGCTTTTTAAGCAAATAACCAAGCGAACAAAATGTTGTCTACAAATCCATTTGGATTCCAGAACCGTCTTCTTAATGACATCACTAATTGTTTTGAAAATGATTTTATAGTGCAGTGTTTTTGATTCAATAAAAGCCCTTTCTCACAAAATATTATTACAATCACTATTTTACTATAATTTCCATGCGAGCAATACATTACAAATGGTTAAAATAAATGATGAATTTTCTGTCATTCTAATCGATATCTGCGTATTTTTTTGAGATTTAATAAATCTAGGGATGTATAAACTACTATTTTGTTAAATTTTTACATTAAGCTACCTTCCAAAGTACAATGTTCATATGTCATACTCTTTTAAAAGGCACTTGCTATCATAAATCTTTATTCGAGGCATGCAAAAAGGGTATTTTTAACATGAATAAATCAAGTCAAAATTAAGCAGTTTTTATGTCTTCTTCCTTATACGTGTTATATTATGTAACTTATAGTTGTAGTACTTGGTCAGTAGATCTTTTAGCAGTTTTAGTATTAACTTTCTACAGTTTTAGAAAAGCAGCACACAAATCCAACTTTTTGCAAGTTTGAAATCCACATTAAATTAGATTTCCATAGATGTGTTTATTTAGTGCACCAAAAATTCAAAAAGATAAACAAGTAACACAATCGTTAAAGATCGTGGTTAATTTAGTTTTTCATAGACTATATTATAATTAAATAATATGGTGATAATACTGTATTATTGCGGTATATCATGCGCAACGTCAGTTGACAAAAACCTAATTTGAACAACAAGTAATGTTTATGGTTAAGCTACAGGTACTTTCCCAGTGATTTTAGTGGTTAGGCCATTTAGACAGGTACCTTGATCGCCTTCTTGAAAGTATGGCATAGTTAAAAATTTCTTTGCCGAGTATTTTCTACCGCGTTAATTATTTCAATCGTAATGTAGCAAATGTTTCTGCTTACGATGCACATAATTATGAATTACGGTATAAAAATTATTAAATTAACTAAATGACGTTTAAAAATCAACAGATTAATACAAATTTGTGGTCAATTAAAATTATAACATACCATGTACACAATACACTTTTTTTTTTGGATCAAAGCGTTCCTCCAGCAACTGTCATTTACATGAAGCACTCCAAAAATAAAAAAATATGGTCAATAAAAGGAACTAAACATAAACAGCTTTTTTTTTGTAATTCCACTTTTAGTAACTGCCCAAAAATTAAACATAATTCTTAAGGATTTTTATATACTTACTGGAATTGTTTTCATCGTGTCTTCCTTAAACGAACTTCACCAAACACGTCGTCTACACTAACAGAAGGGAGTGACGAACAAACCTGTAGATTTTCGCTAATTATACCGTACAAATGAGTCAATCGTCTTTCGACAAAAGCAATTACGGTTTTCGATTGCCATCTAGAATTCCTAAGATTTCTGAATAAGTTGCTACAGAGATCTTACCGGCGAAGAACGAAACTTATACAATGCGACAACTGTCTTTCATTTCAGTGTCATTTGCAGGGAACATATTTCGATTAAATATGAAAGCTTTGCTTTCTGTATATGATATTGATAACGTATTAATGTGGTTCTTAGTATTTCCATATTTTTGACGGTTTTCGTACGTCCAAATGCTCAACATATGTATTATTCATGGTATGTATCATGAGTAGATCGAATTTTAAGATTAAAACTTTCTACAAATATTTAAGGATAGGTTTAACAAATATTTATCTTTAAAGTGAATCACTTGCTAAACAAGACAAAAAACTGTAAACTCTTCCAAGCGTAGCTAATTGCATCTCATTAGAATTTGATGGCTTAATACAAAAATGCGGTGGAGTATCTGGTTACCCATTTTAAATTACTTAGGCTATTTCATTTACTACACGCTAATATTGCAACTGGGTGTTTTAAAAGGCTTGTTGTGGTCATATTTGCGGGATTACTTGCATAGTTAATAAAAGAAAGAACAACTGATCTCAAAACTTATTGACAGAAAGCTTCTGTCTTCACGTTTTATGAATGTTGTAGGACTATATTTTTATGTGTAAGCGGAAATAAAAGCAAAACAATATAAAGTAGTTATAAATAAAAATGACAAAAGCCATATAATGAAATCAAGGTTAACAACACTTTTTTTTAGATTTCAAGTTAATCTCCGGAAATATTCTTACTTTAATTCTTCTCTTGATCATATTACTTATTTGTTATTTCTGCTGCAAATGAATAATTTTCTTCAACGCTTTTTTGTTTTGTGTCGTCATTGCCATTAAAATTCTTACCACCAAAATCTGTGACAGCTAAGTCAGCACAGTGATACAGTACTTTCCAATGTAATTTTCGACAGTTTCTCGACTTACCTGTGCTGTATGAGTTCGACCGTTATAGGTAAGCAGAACGGTACCCTTTCTCTGAAATCAGGGCCAAAAACAGTCATTGACGATTTTTCTTGCACCACAAACTTCAAAACTACTTGCTTTTGTAAAACGAGATTTTTTTACTCATACGCTTGATCAAGACTCACACACTGGGTTAATAACTTACCTACTGTCTTTAAATCGTAATGGCTCTTTTCAAAATTGATGCTTGGTCTCCACATTTATGTGGGTCCTTAATTCTTAAATGATCATCATAAATTAGATGAATAATAGTTAAAACTTGCCTAACAATGCGGAAAATAATATTTCAACATAATAATATAATAAGTAAAATATATGTTCCGTTATTCATCACATATCGTGACGCAAGGGTTCTGTAAATAACTTTAGTGCTATTAGCTTTGTTCGTTTAAGGTAATATCGTCCATTGCTGTAATATTTTTCAGAATAAATGAGCTCGTAGGCATAAAACTCACTTGCAGTTCAGAGATACGTTTCAAGAGTTTTCTCAAATAAAAATTTCAATAATAATTAATGAGGAGTCAAACGGTTAATGATATTGAAATAAACATATGTATTATGAGAGTAGACAAACCGTTAAAAAGCTTAATAATATTGTAACTTACTGGAAAGACCATCTAAGAAGGTTATGAAAGACAATATAATAAAATTATAAGTAAATTTTGAACACTGAGTATTTTTGAAAAAAATTCATAGACTTTGAGATATAGATTTGATGTGAGAAATTATATTAGCGATGGTAGAAATTATAACGAAGTGAGGGCGAAAACAGTAAACATTACAACTTTACAAACAAACAACAAATTAAAAAAATATCCAAAATATGAAATTAAGAATAACACACATCAGTACGTCAGATAAAAACACGTATGCAATACAGTGGGTTAAACAAGATAATATGAACAACATGGACCCAAATATTGGCTGATAGTAATACAGATAAACTTAGAAGAAGAGCTATACATAACAAACGCAAGCCAACAAATCAGACCAGTGTAAGAAATAATGCGGCTGCTTACAATAATTAAACAGACACAATAGTGTAGTCTCAGACTGTATTTTTTATGCAAGGTAAGTTTTAGTAGAACATCAAATAAAAAAATTGTAAATACTTCATTTCGGGCTACAAATTTCACCAGCTTGAATTCAATAACAATTTTTATCGATAACTAGAAGGAAAGGCGGTGAGCAATCCAGTTAGTTCCATTCTAACTGTATAATGAACAATTTTTTAAGTGACGTGTGTCTAAACTACATCAAAAAGTAAAGTGACCACTGTTCTTAAAAAATTTAACAGTTATACCCATAAAAATCAAATTGACGTATCAAATATAAACAAAAAAGGACTAAATTCAATTTTAGATGACTGAATTTAGGAAGAAAGAAATGGCCCGTTGATAACTAAATGGTAATTTACTATTAGAGCATCAAATTAAGCTACCATAAGATCCATTAAATTATATCTAGTAGGAGTGTAGTTACTCAAGAATTCTGCAGGGTCAAATTAATACACTACTTAAGTAAAGGCTACAAAACAAACATTAGTATAAGTGATAAACGAAAAAACAAGAAAGCATATAAACTCCCTTCATAGATAAATATATAACTACAATTCAAAAATGCTTTAAAGACAGATGTCGCATTGGGTTTTTACAATCWTAAAACCACAGAAACTTCATACTCAGGGTTGAAAGATAATTATACCAAAGGTGAGCCCTTCGTTGTATTGTATATAATAGAAGATATATAGAACCAACGAATCATTACTGAAGAAAGGACTGAACAACATCTACAATTATTTTGCAACATAAGTAACAAAAAAAAAACAATAGAGAACTAAGCATACCATTATTTCTTAGAAGGACACTTTTTAAATTTTGACAAGTATGAAATATTAGGTAAAGTAACAACTATTGTATCGTTATTTTTCGGTAGATAACYATTATGAGATGTTTCTTTTGCTAAGTATTTTGTTGTTGTATTATAGTTAACTTTCAACCTTGACACCTGTATTTGGAATTGTAGTATTATGGATATTTTATAACCGTGACTACTATTCAAGTGACTCCGCTACAAATTGTAGTTAAATATAGTTTTAAATCCTAAATATATGACTGAACTATGATGTACAAAACAATGTATAAAAAATTACTCTTGTGAACAAGCTGAAATAAAAAGATGTTTTTGTGTAGTCGCATTTTATAGTTAGATGCGTATTTGGGATAACATAGAAATCAAACAAACAACTGGATATGCTTCAATATTTATTTTGTTCATGCACATTTCTCGAACTCAATTTATATACAAACATCTATAAGACACACATCCAGATATTGAAAACGAGAATTGCTCCTCGGTTTAGAAATATTGCTCTTTAAAAATACTAATATACCGGGCAGGCAAAGAAGTCTGTGCGCCGTGCATTTTCAAACATTTATTACATAACTACATAGTGAAGACTACCTACTAATTAAGACGGCGCGAATATCCGATGCCTCACACTGACGTAACTAATTCAATTTTAACATGTTTTCTATTTTAGACGGTACTGATGTTAATGAAAAGAGAATACCGTTGGTTTCTAAATCGACACCTTCTCGGGCAAGTAGGCATAAGCTAAAATCAGCGTTGCCAGGTTTTTGCATGAAGATTCTGCAAATTGAGAAAAATTAGATTGTATTTATTTCGATTACCATATCAGCTGACAGGACATTAAAATTTGGGCATTAGTCGATGTACTGTAATACGTAATACTGCAATATGTGTTTTCATTTGTCTTTTTAGTATTTAACAATCAACCATTACCTAAAGCTATCAGTTTAAAAAATATATAAACATGTTATAATATAAATGATTCCAGATTGTTAAATAGGTTAAACAGTCATGTTCATGTTTCAATTAATTAATAGTATTTTCCTTCTATTTTACTGGCTTGCTTAAGTACAAGCTAAAACAGAATATTTAAGACATAATAAGAGAAATGTGGTTTTATATATCTTATATATTCTATAACTGATCTGCTTTATAAAGAAAAATAAAAACAACTAGGACTTTAAAAGGACGGACTATCCGGCTTAGCTATTTCAGTTGAACACTAACCTTATCTTATATGTCTAATTTGTGAAGTAATATATTTACTATTTACACAATACAGCTCATGTTTGAATCATTATCTTTTTTTTTAAATTAACTACAAAGTTGTTCTGAAAATGAAAACACAATATCCATATTTGACTTACTGTTCATGGCAATTTGCAAAGTGTTGCTAAATAACATTATCACAAAGCTATTTTTATTGTATTCTTTCAGAAAATAGGTTACCACTGTCCAGGTCAATACTGCTACACTATTTATTATTTTTGTTTAATTTTCATATCGTTTGTAAACCAAGTCAGCTGTGAGTAATCTGAAACATTATATTACACCTATCATATTTTTTTTAATTGACAAGTAAAATAATTTCGTTGTTACGCGCTCTATCTGAGTAAAAATTGACGGAAATGGCAACACCACGTAGCCATTGCGATACCACCAGGTTACCTGTTCTTTCTTAATAATTTAGCACGTTTTATGACACCGACGCACGAAACTTCTTTAATTACCCGGATTTCACGATTTTTTATTGACTGTATTCGTTAAAAAATAGAATATTTAAAAATTAGGTACATTCACATTTTTTTCTAGTGATTTAACATTCCGTTTCCGTAGACTGGGTCCGGGGCCGTGGCTCGGTCGTCTTTTGTTACTTGGGTTATTGGAAGGCAGGCACCTCTCTCTTGAACATGTATCTCCTGTCTGGGTGCCACCTGGGTGCTGGTTCCTGTTGGTAGTCTTCCGCTTTTTCCAGTTCGTTTTCAACTAACTGTAACAAACAGTCGATTATAAACATTTCACTTAACAATGTACTTTATGGATCTGTTACCATACTGAAGAATACAGTCATAAAACGCCAAAGTTTGATGAGGCAATTATCGATACAGAATGTTAGTTAAAAATGTGAAACAACCGATTTATTTCTGTGAAAACAAAAATCTTTTTTTTTAATTTGCAAACATCTTGAAAGTGAATGAAACTAACCGAATTGAAATCCTAGTAATGTTTGGCTATGGATAAGTCATTTACTTCTACCATGCAATTTGCTTTAAAAAAGAACTAAACAAACCGTAGATTATCCTAACAGAAATATCCAGTTTTGTGAGATTATGATAGACACGTCCAATAATAATCCAAATTATGCAATTTCTTCGTCTTTCTTCTATCTTTTATTGCTTTACCTAAGTAGATTTATAAACATAATCTTTATGAATACATCAAAAATGACGAGGGATAAAGTAGAGTCATCGCAAAAACCTGTCAAATGACCAAAATTTCACAATCAACTGTGAGAAATATATGTAGCTGTAAATAGAATTCAGGACAGAAAAGTGCGAAAAGACGTTGGTTCGTCGTGAGTTTTCAAAGACGATCATGCAAGATAACAGATTAGTCATTCAACAAGGCAGTAACTATTGCAAATTAAGTAAAAAAAGGTGTGGCGGTGTTTTGTACAGAATAATCTGATGATATATTTCACAGAGTGAAATGACGTTCTTGTCGCCAAACTTAACAACGGTCTTACTTTGAGCTTGTGGGTAAGATGTTGTCTTTTTCTAATATTAAAATTAGGCGCGATCAAGAATTTTGTACAACCTGTATTCTTCTGAGGTCGGAGCTGTCTACGAAGGGACCATAAACAGAATCACCGTAATTAAATGGTGATAAAACTAACGTATCACACAGATAATTTTTTTAACTTGTTCTTAGGAGCTGCCTAAGATTGTAAATTATTTTTAGGTTAGCGTAAGATCTTCCATGGGTTTTAAAACGTAATTGGTTATCAAGGATAAGACCTAAATTACATGCAGACGCTGCGACTTAGATGCACTCATATTGTATTTTTATGTTTAAACTAATTGCTATATCGTTGTACTCCTCGGACTTAGGAGGTATTCCAAACAAAATCATTTTAGATTTCATAGGATTTATATTCAACGAGTGCGCAACGGATGCAGAATACAGTTTATTTAAATCTGATAACAGCTTCTTCTCGAGATCGGTAACATTATCTTTACTAAAAAAAACAGAATTTGTGTATCATCTGCATAGAAGTGACATTCAGCGAATTTTACAGCAGGAACGGTAACAGATGTATACAGGGTAAATAATAGGGGTCCTAAGATTAACCCTTATGGAACCCCACAGTGTACAACAGATGAACTTGAAAAAACTTTCCAATTTTAACAATTTGGTTCCTATTGGACAAATAACTCTGAAATAGCCGCAATGCGTCTAGCCTCAAACAAGTTTTGCAGAATAGCTAAAAGTAGTTCATGACCAAGAGTATCAAACGCACTGCAAAAATCGAGGAGGACCAGCAGACACGCCTGACCAGAATCCATAGCTGTCATAACCAACACATTATTTATAAATATATTGGTAAAATGTTTGGATCATTAAAATTTATTTATAATTGTATACTTTCTGAACTTCATATATTAGTCCATTCAAAAAGTCCATAGGATGACACATAGATGGTGTTACTAGATTTTTTTCCATATGATACGGTGGAAACCAAGCAATGGCTTGATAAACATTATCCGAACTCTGCTCCATCGAGACAAATGGTAGAGAGGTGAATTGCTGAATTTAAACGTAATCGTACCAGCATGCACAAATAAAGCAGAGTGCAGTGCACGCCCAAATTCTGTTATTCCAGAAAACATTAAAAAAATCTATAAATTGGTTATGAACGATCGCAAATTGAAGGTGCACGAGCTAGCTGACATTGTAAGTCAGTGTTCTTACCATTTTACACGAACATTTAGGTATGCGAAAGCCGTGCGCAAAGTGGGTGCCGCGTGAGCTCGACCAAAAGCAACAACTATTTGATGCTTCAGAGGAATGTTTGGCGCTGTTAAACCGCAATAAAATGGAATATCGTCGATATGTGACAATGGACGAAACATGACTATTACACACCAGAATCCAAAAGACAGTCAGCTGAGTGGATAGCAGTCGACTAACCGAATCCAAAGCGAGCAAAGACGCAACAGTTGGCCGGTAAGATGATGGTGTCTGTATTTTGGGATGCGAACGGAATAATATTCATACTATCTCCAAAAAGGAACCATCATCAACACTCAACAGCGACTATTACTGTGCACTCTTATATCGATTGAAGGCTGAAATCGCAAAGAAACGACCAGATTTGCAAAAGAAAAAAGTGTTGCTTCACCAAGACAATACACCGTGTCACTAATCGATGAAAACGATGACAAAATTGAATCAATTGGGCTTCGAATTGCTTACTCACCCACCGCATTCTCCATATTTAGCGCCCAGTGACTTTTTCCTGCATTCAGATCTCAGGAGAATGCTTGCTGGAAAGAAATTTAAGTCCAATGATGAAGTAATCGCTTATTTTGACGAGAAATAGAGATCGTACTATAAAAGTGGTATCGAAAAGTTGGAAAATCGCTATACTCGTTGTATCGCCCTCGAATGCATTTATATTGAACAACAAAATCGAATTTTGTCAAAATTTTGTTTTTTTTTTACTTATCCTATGGTCTTATCGAATGACCTGTTATCTATATAAAATTGACTCATTGAATGACCACCAGTTCTTATCACTCACTAGACAAATTTGATTTGTAATATAAATAACAACATAATAAGACGTTTGGTGTACTTGTTCTTGACTTTTTAAATCTTATGTTAATAACACGAGAAAAATAGAAATAGAGGCAATCAACTTGATAATTCAAACATAATTTTTCGATTAATCAACGCAACATTCCTGAAATCAAAGCAATGGAAGATGCAACGATAAAGGAAGACCTAACACGCAAACATCAAATTCAACACCAATAGCTAAGCGAAAAATGCTCTTCATTTCACAAGATTCTCAGATACGAAATCTTTGCGAAACAAGTGCGTACTTAGCCAAATCAGGAATCATCAGTTCTTACGGAACGATTCAAATTACGCCCAGGATAACTGCTATTTGCACAACACGACTATAAAGCACACAAAGGAGCTCTTTTTCCAAACCTATCCATTATTTCTGTTCTTTATCCATCCCAGTCCGGCACCACAATGGTCCTTCCGTCACGCTTCGCCGATCTTCGAGCCAGTTACCGCAGAAAGGCGCTCATCTCCACTCGATCTAATAACCCGCGATAATCAGATCGCGGAGGCCTTGTCGAATTGAAGAACAAGTGAAAGCAGATGTGGTCATATCCTTCTCGATCGCGCTTCCTGCAAGCCACCAGACAATGGGCAGGCAGCACCGGTTGCGTCACAGTCTGTTGGCTTCGTATCGCTCCAGATTGCTTTTTGTTGAGGTGCGATTATTCCTATTACGAAACGCGAGCACCATCGTTTTGTTTACTGGAATGCTCGCCCTGACGGAACGACTTGGCTAAGTGAATGGTTAATTGACAATGCCAGATATTGCAGAGAGATAAAATTGAGCTCATATGGTTTCTTTTTTTTTAGTCTGAAACAAGCGGTTGTAAACTAGTTTAGCTTGATTAGTTAGGATAGTCAAAAATTAGAACATTTTTTGCAATTATGGACGCGAGTCAGTTACAACAATGTGCCTCCCTTCTTATTAAATTGGAGAATCTTGGTGTGCATGGTAATCTGCTAAGGTGGCTAAAATCATACTCATCTAATAGGAGGCAAGTTGTAACAATAAAAAACTCAGTATCGTCTTCAGTACCTGTAACATCCAGTGTACCGCAGGGCTCTCATCTAGGTCCTCTGCTATTTCTTATTTTTATTAATGATATTGGTAATGTTATTCAACACTCAAATTATCTACTGTACGCAGACGATATGAAAATTTACAGAGAAATAACTAACTTACATGATGCACTGCTTTTGCAAATTGATTTAAATAACTTATACTGTACCAGAAATTATTTATATCTAAACCTAGACAAGTGCTATCACATCACTTTCACGAGAAATAGGCTGTCAGTCCCCACTAAATATGCAATAAACAACCACACCCTTAACTCTATTAATAAAATAAAGGACCTGTGCGTCATTGTGGACAGCAAACTAAGATTTGAATTGCACGTTGAAGAAATAATACAGCGATCGCTCAGAAACTTAGGTTTTATTTTTAAAACCACAACTAAATTTACCAATATAAAATCATTTAAAATTCTCTATGATACCTTTGTGCGCGGCCATCTAGAGTATGCCAGTGTCGTCTGGAATCCGTCGTATTACAAATACATTAACCGAATTGAACGCGTACAAAAAAAATTCATTGGTAAGCTTAATTATAAGTTTAACAGAGATCTCCACACCTTGACTTACGAATATAACCTAAAAAAGCACAATATGACAAGCTTAAGCAAGCGACGCGAGAATTTTGATATTATCTTTCTGTACAAGGTAGTTAACTAGGTGTTGTCAACGTCTTTAATTAGTCACGTAAATATTAATACTCCTCTATACCCTTTTATGACTAAGAGTACATTTCATGTTTACACTTGCAACACAAGTCACTGCCATCGTGTAATTTACACTTATAACTCGGCTTATACTCATCTCAATATTTTTTCACTATCATTAACATCTCTTAAAAAGATCTTAAAAGAACCATAACTATAATTGCTAAACTGTTAAAAATAACATTACAGATGTAACTTATTCAATCACAACTCCTCTCACCCCTAATTACTTAATTTAAATACGCTACCTAGTGATTTCCTGTTTTGGATTCTCTGAATCTGTTGGAAAGTCAATGTAATAAATAAATAAAATAAATAAATGTGCCACACTTAGGGGTTCTTTCGTGTGCTGACAATTTTTTCAGAATGTTTTATAACTTTTTAATAAAAAAGTCTTCTTTAAAAATTTGGAGAATTACACCCAGTCATTTAAAACAGACGGTTAAAAAGTTAATTAAAAACGGCCTTTTTATGTGAATAAGGGTGTAAACAGAAATAAGAAATAACATTGTCTGTATGTCGGTACAAGTGAATTTTGTGAAAATTTCGAAAAAAAAGAGATTCGTTATGTAAAATTAATAAATCCAAAAAGGAAATCTGATTATTAATTTCTTTCGTAACTGAGCATATAAGAAATTTATAAAATTAAGTAAACTGTTTTTGGATCATATGAATTACTGTAAAAAGACACAATATAAGATCTACGTAACGGTACTAGAATTTAACTTAAGAAGAGAAACAAGTGTTTTTGAAAATACCTTTTTCCAAATTATTCATAGAGAGTTCAGCTAAAATGGACATATCTAAACCCGCCTTTGGTATAAAATGTTTGTTTCAATTAAACCTTTTGATAGTTACATAAATTCACCATGTTACAAATTGGCAAAATGGCGAAATTGGATTCTTCGTGAAACTTTAGACCTAAAAAACTCATTTGCCATTAAAAATAAACTTGATTTGACCAACAAACTTAAATATTGCTTTTTTGTTCTTTATGATATAAACAATAATTTATTTCCTTCCATTTCTCCACATGACTGTTTAAAAATTTTGCGTAAACCACTTTGTTTGTGTTAGATCAATTTTCTTTTCTGTTTTAATAAGAAAAATTTACATAGAAGTCGAGTTTAGCTATGGCTTTAGCTTAATTCTATGAATAATTTAGAAATAGATATTTTACAAAAAAAAACAAGTGTTTCTTTTCTCACGTTAAATTCTGGTACCGTTACGTAAATGATGTAATTCATATAATCTAAATAACCTTGCATGCTTCTATAAATTTCTGTTATGATACAGACAATATTATTTCGTATTTCCCTTTACGGCGTTATGGTTTCGTCTTAAATTTGCTGGTCTTGACTTGTCCCCGCGTCACCAAATTATTCTCCTCTCGTGGATTAGATATAGCCTTTTTTTCCCCCAATTTTCGGTTTTAAATCATTCATTTTCATACAATGATTGCAATCTAGTTTAATATGTTGGACAAACGTGGAGATCTCTTTTAATTAGAGGTAGGGATATTTCGAAAAGTATAAATATACAGATATTGTAACAACAAATTCTTCATTAGCTAACCATTTGTTGTTAAATAAACACACTACCACCCTAGACAATTTAAATTCATTACATATGCGTATGTGCAATAAATGATCAAAATTAAATTATTTGGAAATGTATACAATTATATATAATATAAAATTTTGCAATTTCAATTGTCCAGTTCTAAATTAGTTATTTGATCTAAATTAACATTACGTATGTTTTGCTGGCATGTAAGTGGCTTCTTGACTTAGGGTGAAGTTTCTTTGTTATGTTATTCTGGTACTGACGACGGCTATTTTATTAGCTGAAAGCTCTTTACATTTTAATGAATAAAGTGGATTAAACTTAAAGTATAATTTTTAAAGAAGACAGGTAATTATTATAAAAAAAATCACTTTGAGAAATGGATCAGTTTTCAATTTCTATAACTTTCTTAAAACGTCGATTTTCAGTTTTTGCAACGCGAAACAGATTTTTGGGAGTTCCCTAGCCTCTCTCGTCTTCTATTGGATCTAGCAGAACACTCTATGACATTCTCCCCACGTGATAAATTTTTTGCAGAATGTTCTATGGCTTTCTCTGAACATCTATTTTCGATTTTTAGAACGCAAGATATTTTCGACAATGTGTCACACTTGAAGCTTGAGGGGTTCCCTAGTCTTCGTGAAAAATGAAAAATTGTGAGTCTAAAATTTCCAATATAATAAACATATGCTCTAAACTCAATCATAACAGAGGTATTAAAGAGGAAGTGATCAATATACAGGTAGATTTATAAATATTTATTATATTGGACACTTGAGACTACTATGGTTGCTACATAGGAACACCTTTTCAGTACTTCAAACGCGGAAGACCTTAGAAGCTAATTATAAGTAGATAATCTCCTATTGACATTTTAATAGAGAACCCACATAACTATTTTTGATGATACTAGTTATGGGGTGGGGTGCTGGGTGGTTGCATAGTAACTATAAAGCTAATACATTCCTTGAGCTACCGGGGAAGGATAGCCTAGAGTTGTACCCTTCCAAATACAAAAATAAAACGTAGTAGTTACTGGAATTGAAATTGAATTTAATCAATTGCTGCAAGGATTATAGTGCAATCATCCAACCCATTAAAATGGTTCTCAAATTCGTTGGAGTAGTTACATGCGCCGTAATACATCCTGCATGCGAATGTCATTGAAATATAAACATATGTATAGTCCTAAATTTTCTGGTGCAAGATGGTGCCAGCGAATTCGAACCATGAGAGCCCATAGTGAGCTTTCTGTCTTGAGTTTACTTATATTCCATCGTATGACTATGAAAACCCGCAAATAGTTTTAAACAAGCTAAGAATACTCGACACCTAATAATCATTTATAATTTACCCGTTTTTGTTTGCCACAAAACCCATTTTACACCACCCACGACGTTTTGAACGCCCCCCGTAACTCAGCGCTGCACGAAAACATGCCCTTGGCTAGTTTTAGAGTTTTTCAGTAGCAGCGCACAAAAATCCGAACAAAAAACGCGCTTCTTTCACCTTCAAACGAGGAGCGCTCCGGGCAACAGTTTTTTGTCACTTTTTTTTAAAGCCTAATGCGTTTTTATCAGTAATTTGGTTATACTAATGCGCATATCACGTTCAGTTGTTCGCTGTTTGTCGGTCGAATTAGTTTTATCTTTTGGATTGACTTTCGCGATTGACGCGAGTGAAAGACGTAATTTTGAGTGAACTGAAGTGACTAGTGCTGGGATTACTTTCGGCAAGATGATGAAGGAGTATGTTGATGCCGAAGATCGTAAGTAAAAAAAGTCATTAAATACAGAAGTATTAAATATTTAAACTACAACCCACGTGCCTTTTGAATCAAATCCAGCGGACTAGATGAACTTTTCATTCGCCCCGTTATTTTATTTTAGTTACTTTATTTTATGCCAAATAATAATAAAACGTTCTGTTTCGAAACAAAATGTAGCTACAATATGTTAGACAAAGAATGTGTACCACGTAGACCTTCAATTAGCCCTTTCTAGGATACTACGCACATTCAAATACTGAAACATTTGCATCCGGTTTCTTTGCAATTTTATCGATTAAAATGGTGTCGCCGTGATACTTCAACTCGCTTGTTTCAAACGGAATGTAAAATTTTTATTTCTTTTTTTTTAGATAAGATAAGCCTTGTTTGACATTAATAACAGCTAATAGTTGACAGCCTGCCTGGTGAAATAAAATTATTATAATTAATAATATTAATAAACAGGGTGGTCCGTTTAAAATAACTAAGTTAGTTTACACTTTTGGTACAACCGGAAGTCCACGATCTTCGAACTACTTTTATCTTATAAAGAACTTCATTTTGTACAACCTCCAGTGCGGAGTTTAATGGAAAGTTTCTTCTGTACACCAACATTCAGTCTCATCCACTTTCGTACCGCTGGAAACTTTAGAATTGTCATTACGTCCTAAAGAATTTCTAAATTAAAATACAAAACTCCGGTTGTCGAGCGGAAATTGCTTGCGTTGAAATAAAAGGATTTTTACGAGATTGTAATAAATTTCAATACAGCAGGTTGGAGAATAGGGAAATTAATAAACTTCTTTTGTTAATAGACGAACGTTTAATTATTTGTGTAATTATATTACACTCCTTCTTTCCGGAGATAAAAAAAATATGGGTTAAACACTTACATCTTTCAGCAGTTCTCGTAGTTTGTCGATTCTGTCGTTGTTTGATCTAGTGGGTAGATATCTCGTCGATACACATTTGCTAAAAAGGAACATCGCAAGTACTGTGTAGAATAGTGCTGAGGCGAAACGGCTTAGCTGCATTGCGATTGCTGGAAATAAAAACGACCATAGAATAGAAATGAACCTTTCCTTTGACATAAAAGTATATTTACTCATAAATTTTTAATATCGGTGGAGCGTGGCAATATCACGGGCAAGGTTTTGGTGTAATACTGATCAAAGGGTGGGTTTCTTTTTATTGCAGTGACTTCTGACTTACAAACCACGGCTTCCTTTATAACGGATTTAATTTAACATAGACCGTAAGAGATAAAGGAAACTTCTTGCATTCTTAATTAAGTTCTACATAATTTGGCGTAAATATTTAAATAACACGGGTGTAGATTTATGTTGCAAAAGCTGATTTTGCTTTGCTTAATTACCATATTATTAAGTGTAAATTATAAAGCGCAAACATATTATATCATTGCAAGTAAGTACATAAACAATTGCTTTTTAATAACTCTAAAAAGTGCGTAGAAAATGATACCACAAATTCCTAACGCTGGATAATTTCTGAGATAATATCAAAAGTTCAATTTGCTTTTGGTTTTTAATAAATATTTTAACTTGGGGAGGGTGGTAAAACGGAATAACTTTCTTGAGCCTCACTGTATTTTACGTTTAAATAAAACTTCTTATTCTCCAACGTCATGCCTAGAAAAAGGTATACCTGATAAAAAGTTAAAAGTATCTGGATTTAAAATTATTATTACTTTTTTAGTTATTATTAAAATTATAGTAATAATTGAATACAATTTGAAGCAAAAATTTATTGTTACTTTTAGGATAATAATTCTAATTTGGTGTATATTTTTTATTCCTTACACAAACTCACCATATGCAGCATTGCCACAAGAATGACACTAAAAATTACAATCACAGGTAAATGTGTTGTTAATTTTATTCATTAGTAAAAAGAATCAATAAAACTTATATCAACAACAAAAAGTTAATTACAAAGAAATACTTTCAACAAATGTTTAAAATGACCTCCATTTTCGTGTGCAAAAAGTTAAATTGAATAGCTTAGAATACACAAGGATTTTCAAATATCCCCATAAAAAATAATCAGTCGGAGTCATGTCAGGGGATCGAGCCGGTGAATTTGAGGGTGCATCATTGCCTGAATAAAATCAATAAGTCTGACAATTAGTTTTGCAGATGTTCCAAATAATTTTCCATATTTAGTCGAGATGGTAAATTGACTAGACCATTTATGAAAGTGTCTATGATTCCTAACCMCAACTTGATCTTTAACTCAKGGTGATAATCAGTTACCTTTCTTCAGCATTGTGCGCATCATAACTTCATTTCTGTATTCTTAAATAAACCGGCAGAAGGCTAGGCGTGTTTCAAAATCGTGGAGTAAAAAATCCGGTACCGTATTAACAGTATATATTTGCGTAACCGTAGCTCTAAGCTGCCGAGTTTTGGATTTTCTTCAGTCTTTTTGCAGAAGATCTTCATCGACTTCTGGAGTACTTACCGTACATGCACGACCATAATTAATAGAAATATGCTCAACCTACCCCTTTCACGAAGACGTCTTTGAACTGCCTCCAAAGTTTCATTGTTTGGTAAGCGACAATTCCGATATCGGTCGTTTCTACACTGGTATATTATACGACAATGAAGAAAGTTAAATTTGCAAATTGGGCGACAATTCACCGGTGCTTCTTAATTATCTTTCACGATATTTCAATACTACTGACGATTTACAACAAAAACAGCAACAATGCTTCAAGATCAACGAGAATGCTGTTTCGCTTTAAATTATATTCAATTACTGCAATAATCCCGATATATCAAAAACAACTGATCAAATAAACAGGCATTACTTCTTTTAGGTAAAATCGTATCTGAAAGTAAAATATTGTATGGCTCAAAAGAAGTATTTCGTTTTAAATATGTATAAAGTATTGCAGGTGGCGATGGCGCCCTTTATATTTTACAATAAAAATGAAAGCAGATTTCCATTTTTCAGCTCCAAAACGTCCCCCCAGCCAAATGTTGTGACAATACATATTATTATTTAAAAATATGAAGAACTAAAACCAAATTGAACTTTTGATACTGTGTATCTCCGAAATCATCCACTTTTGGACTGAAGTATATGACTAAATCATAACGATTTTTAGCAGGACTCTTAAATTATTTATTTTTTAACAATTATTGTTATGTAAAATTTTACTGCTTTTTATTTATGACGTTTCGATTGTAGATGGAACTGTGTATACAACAGTAACTGTTGAATCGATATTACGGCCATAGTTTAATAAAGTTTAAGACAGTTTTGTCAAACTTAAAGTCTTCTAGTTTGTAAGCTTCTTACTTTGAACAACCTCTAAATATAAAAATTGCGGTAAGCAAAATATTCTTTTATAGGTATTGTGTTTACTTACAAGTTTTAGTAAATATTGTTCCTTAAATTCAACAAAATACGTAAATTTCTATTACACATTTTTGTTCCTTTTAATATACTACATCGTTCCTAGAACTGAATTAGGTTGTACCTAAAACATAATAGGGCTCTAGTGTTTTGCTTTATGAAAATTAAATGTTAGTGGCAAACTTTCACATTTGTACAAGTATTATTCAGAACAGAATGTACTAGTGTTAAATGAACTTACAAGTCTATATCTACTGGCTAAAATACGTTTCATTAAAAGCTTGTATATTTAATCTTTCCTTTGTACGGTGTTTTCATTTTCATTAATTTGAATTCTGCTTTTTAGAGTATTGTGTGTCACAATATTTTATTTTATAAAAGGCATTGTTGAGCGACTGTCATACTAAAAACAGCAAAAAATTTGAATTAGAGGATCCAGTATTTTTCTTTATTTTTACATGAAAGATATATTATTTTGAAGTTGAAGCTGTATTTATATAAATCAATGTATTTAAAAAACACCTACATTATAAAATTCTATATTTTTTACTGCTGAATTCTGAGTGGTCTTTTTTACAGTGCTTAAATGATACATTATTTCACATGCTAGAAGCTTTGAAAAAAAGCTGCATTCTGATTTTACTAAACCTAGGCAAACTATAGATATTCTACATAAACTTATGAGCAAGATTCTACCAAAACCAAAGTGATTTGTAAAAGTAACGAACTTACCTGATTTATCTAATTAACAAACGTTACAAAATGCTAACAAAGTGCAAACTATTTGCTGTTGCTGCTGCTTGCTGATAACTATAAGCACTAATGCTTTTTCACGGTCTTCCATCCCTTTATAGGAGCCCAGTCCGCGGGGGTGTCCACTCAGTTCGGGCGGTTTTCCGATTTTCGCGCTCTTGCCAAACTTGTACATACATCTGCAGAGTCAGCTGTAAATGTCCACAGTAGTGGAGTTTGTTGAGAACAATAAAAGCCCTACCGATAGGCAATAATAAAACAATGCTTGTAAATTTTAATTAAATGTATGAGTAAATTTGATTCTATGGATATTAGTGCTCTATTTTGAGACCATTTTAGTTTTTTGAAAAATATTCTGGTATATAATATTTTAGGTGAAAATAAAACATGTTTGAATTTCACCTTGAATGGTACTGTGTTAAAAAAACTGCCATCCAAAAGATGAGATTCGTACTATAGTTCAGTGATACTGCCGTAGCTTCATATAACATTATTTTCTACTATGCACCTTCACTTTGGCATTCATGGCTGAACTTTAAAAACAGAAAAATGTTATTTTAAATGTCGTCTTTTTAGAACGACTTTTATTAATTTTTTACACATTGTATTCTTAACTGAGTTCTTTAAGACAATTTGTTTGCCAAAAATAACATACTCTTAATGTAAGTAATAAATAAAACTGTTTTTTAAATAGTGCATTTAAGTAGAGAGCTGTTACTGTTACTGATATGTATGCTCATGTAGGTTTATTGGTTTCTTATAACCTAAGGCGTTCTAAATGACAATATTTAACTCCAAAGGCAATAAGCAAAATCAACCAGATATCAGTGAACCTATAAAACTATAAAACTGTAAGGTGGATCATTCACGTAACTATTTTAAAGTAATTCTTAATATTTTGCCTGAAATGAGACACAAAAACATTGGAGGTATCTTTCATTTATTTAAAATAATTGCCGTATTGCAAAAAGATTATTTTTTGGGAGAGTTGGCACATATATAGACCATTAAACAAACCATTAAATCAGATTGAAGGACTCAAAACATAGCTATGTAAAGTTATATTCAGGTCATGCTTTGAAATTTTTAAATAGTTTTTTTTTCTCTACAACTTTAAGGACGCTGTATGCGTGATGTATTTTTTGTTGTATGTCGTTGCAGAATTAGGTACAAAATACGTATAGATAAGTCTATATTTATTTAAGTCATTGTGATTTGTCTTTAAGTGAAAAACAGAATAGGTATCTTCCGAATAAAACTACTCTCCCTGATATTTTAAAAGCTGCAGAAATTCAAGATTTCATAATTTTAGTTTATCAGTTGAGGATGTATTATTTGCTTACTATACTGTATAAAGCATCTAGCATATGGTCGAAATACTCAATGATAAAAGCAAAAGCTGTCTATTTCGTAAAATAAAACGTTGATATCAGCTGTTTTCCTTAATTACTTGCATTTATGAAACGATAGAAGGTTACAAGCCTAAAAAATCAAAGATATTTACCAATGTTGATATAGACAGATCTACAGTGGAAGCACATAATAGGGACTACCTGTTAACGAAAATAATAATTTTAATACTCATTTTTGATGTTCTAGATTATTACGAAACGACAGAAAATAGGTACTTCGATTTCGTGCAATTCCAATGACATTTTTATATTCCTCAGACTTAGGTGATTTACTATTCTTGAGTTCAGTACTAGTACAATTGAATGTTTGAGTATTATTTAACAAGAAGTTTACAAATTAAACACTAACAAAAAGTTAGCATAATGTAAACTCTTAACTATCTTACTATAATGACAACTACTGTAAGTACATCGTTTGCTGTTTTAGAAACATTTTTGTCTGGGTGCCTAAGTAAACCTTTTCCCAATTTACTTAGTACGCTATTACTTATTCATGTTGGTGTTCTCTCAAAGGAATGTAGAATACACAGGAGTTCGAAAGTGTTTATGCAAGTTTTATAAACGTAATTCAAGTTCATGAACGAAACTTTTCATCCTTTTGAAAGTACAATTGCCCCTCTAACTGGAGACGGAGTTCAATTAAAATTTGAGGGGAAATGGCGTTTCTAGTTATAAGTTTCAAAACTAATTACCCTCTGAGAGATTTCATGCTTCAATCAAGCACATAAAATTATTGTCGGTTACGACCAATTTTTGTTCAGAAGCTGGAAATTTTTACTTACAACTCAAACGTCATAACAAAGGAACATTATGATCCCCTATCCTACAGAAGATGGGAGCTGATAAGGCCCAAAACAACGCAGTGCTAGAAAGCGATAATAGTGAGCCAAAGACAGCCAAGAAAAGAATAGAAAAAGGTGCCGAAGTAATTTGACATCATACAATGTGCAATAATTTATTGGTTTAAGTTAAAAAGCTTATTTATTAGTTTTTGTATTATAATTTTATATTTCGTTTTCGTTTTAAGAGCAAAAAATTAATTACATTACCATCCTAACTTAATAAAAAAATTATTTGTATACAATAAATACGACATCTTAAAAATAACTCTTATAGGTACACAGTTGTTAATGAATAGTTCTGATTGAAGTTCTACATGTTATTTATATAACTTTTTTAAGGTCACATTTTGCTAAAGACTTACCCCACTTCACCTTATACTAGAAACAATAAATACTGTACATGTTGGTAATTGGAGTAGAATTTACACAATTTACAACAAATGCGAGTTTTAGAACAATTTTTGGGTTACTAGACGTCCTCTTTTTAGAGAACATGTTCTCTTTTTTGGGAAGCTGTCCTCTTTCTCATTTTGTGTCCTCTTTTTGGAGCAGTGTTTTCTGTTGTCCTCTTTTTCAATAATATTGACTGGTTAAATATATGATAGTATATATGTACGGGTGAAATGCGCGATGCGCCTTAACACTAAATGTATTCATATTTAGTTACATATAACGTTGCGTAGTGAACAGGCTTTTGGAAATATATCCCGCATTAACATCGTATTTTGAATCGTTAGAACAACCACCATTGGCGATAAATATGTTTTTTTTCAAAACAAATTTGGTGAAGCGTTCTTATGGTTTTCTCATTAAATTATGTCTACGTTTCACGACGTAATCCTGAAGCTAGAGAAAGAGAGAAACTCGTAACTAGAGGTCATGAATGTAATTATATTTTCAAAAAAATATGACAGAAAGAAACAATATGCAGTTCCTGCACCTTCAAGTAAAATCCATTTTTTTATCAATCACCATTGGAATATTTTAATTCTTGGACTAAGGATTTCATGGAATTTGGCCATTTCAAGTGGATGGCCCTAACAGATCTTGCTCAGTGGGATAACGTTGCAGAAACAGCAATAAATTTAAATCAAAAGAGCATCAGTTTGTCAACGTTACTTAATTCTTGAAAGAGAAACTGGAAGATGAACATTTTAGTTCGCTACTATCTGTTGATAAATAGGTACAGTATTTTGAAGCTGTCGGTACTGTTTGCAGTACTGAATAATGTTTTCAGTGAAACAAACTCAGCGTGGAGTCATTAAGTGCAATTTTAAGTGTAATATATAACTGTAAAGAAATAAATTGCTCTGATTTGATAAATAAATAATAAAATCATTTAGAAATTCCTTGAAATACAAAAAAGATCCTTATAAAATGAATTCATTAACCTAGTGCTACGTAAGCATACTTTTTTATGTGATGTGATGTGCAGTTTGTGAAATTGTTTATAGTTTAGTTTAAAATGCATGTCTATGCTGTGCTGTCTGCACCTTAACCAACTGCAGATAGATCTATTTCGCTGTAATTACAGCTCATCAGTGCAGTTTAGGTCTAGTGTAGACAACACGGCATAGAACTGGTTTTGCTTATATACCAAAGCAATGGTATGATTGCCATCCTAAATTCTTACTTTCTTATAGTTTAGTTTATTATTAGATATGTTTCCAATTTTTGCGCATAAACTACCCTCTTTTTTTACTTGTGGTATCTGGTAATCCTAAACAATTATTATACCTCGATTTTTCATTTCAGGACGTGGCAGCATCGCATGTATCCACACCAACAATTTGGAATTGGCCAATCGCGCTGAGGGCGCTATGGGGTGAGTTTAATGCTTGATTGTGGTTTCGCATTCCAGATCACAAATATTTTGCTGGCGTGGGCGCACAGAACAAGGGATGATTACTTTTCGCTGCAAATGCATCGCGTAATCAATCAAGCGTGCCGTCGCTTTTTGCAAAATAAAAGAAAATCGGTAAATGGGTTTCTTCGGCAAATTTCGATGTCTTTATTGTGCAGATTCATGTTCAAGTTGCACGCGTTTGAACGAATTCGTCGTACTTAAATAGCATTAGAAGCAATCTCAAAATTACTACTTAAAATAATTTAATTAAGAAATTTTCCGGCAAAAGTTAGAATTAATAACTCTTTAACGGAAATTCATTTCACAATAATATGAAATTAAGATGTACAGAAAGATATGTAGGAACTTAAATAACTATGAACAAATATAAGTAAATTTACACAGTATTGTACAAAATTGTACGCAACTGCATTTAATTTTCGTAAGACACACTGCAAGAATCCACCTCATTACATGTTTGCCTGCTAACATTCGACATGCCAAATTTGAGCCATAGTTTTAGTTTGTACGATGAAGAGTTAGTAAGTAATTAAAGGGAGTTTCCTCACCGTGTTCTGCAATCCGTAAAGAGATTATGTTTAAAACTTCGTTACAGTCATTAATAACGCTGTTGTTTTATAAAATTCTTAAAACAAACATATATTTTGCTAATTTTAATAAATGAAAGATTAAGATTGGTTAATCTAGCGTACGATCAGCATTTCTGCCACTCTGCTATTATTATTCTTCGTTCTTCCCTGACTTCTGAATTATTAAAATTATTATTAAAGCACGGACTTCCTCTTTTTCGTTGGTCTCCGCTTAGTTCTCAGGTCTTCCTTAGTATGTGGTCTGTCTCTGTCCTTTATATGTATCCTTAGCATTTTATCACACAGCCTATTCTCTTTATGATCGTTCTGCCACCCAAGATTTCCGTAATTTTATTATTTCTTGAGGTATTTGCCTAAGTAAGCACTGCGTTCGCTCTCCTGTCGCTTGAAATATATACATACACCTACAATACATATGTATTGTTTCTGTCTTCTAGGATTTTATTTACCACTATTTTGTAATTTCTTGTATTTAACTAAATACAAGGAACTACTTCACTATAGCGACAGCAACAATACTAATAGTAATATATACATAAGTACATGACACTAAGACACATTGTAAATTAAACTCTCAGAATTTTATGTAGTTGTTCGATTTCTGAATTTTGTTTAGGCTGCTCTTTCATGATGATGATGTTTCCTTGTGTGATGTTTGTGCGATCGCTTACTGGAGCTCTAGATGGGGTGATGTGCATTTTTTATAAATTAGAGATTCTTTACGACCGTGGGCTTATTTCCACGGCTTCCTGGCTTCTAGACAAAATTATCGCACTATAATAGTGGTTACTTTTATAATAAAGATTGTTCAACTAACTACTGTTATATGGAATCACATCAGAATCTCTCATATATTTGGTGATAACTCTAACTTTTGTGCCAAATTTCTAAATTCACATTACACTTTAACAATTAATACAAAAAACAAACAAAAACTAAAAAGCCATCAGAACTCACGTTTCTGAAAGTTAATTTATTTAATATAAGTTTTAGGAATCCAGTAAAAGCATTATAGCACACCAGGTGTGTTGTTAAAAATACAATTAAATATATTCCAGTTTATTTAAATGAAGCTTAATTTGGTTAAAATATTAAGTAGTCGGTTAATTTTTGAAAGCAATGCACTGGTTATCTAAGAAGGTTGACTTGACGCATAATGCTGAGGCATTTGTCATTCTGAGTTTTAATAATGTTAGTTACCCATCGAGTCTCTTTCCCTGGGGAATAAAAATTACTAAAAGTGTTTCTTTAGCACCTATACATATAAACTCCTAGCTTAAATTTCTAAAGCTTCTAGTATGAGAAGTTGAAACTCATTTTTTGTTAAACGCGAGAACGATGCAACTGAATGCACTTCACCTAACTGAGTTCAACAATAACTGAATTAGTAATAAAGGGGCTTTGTATGATCAATGTACATAGAAAACATAAATAATTTGGGTCTTTATTTCACAGAAAATGTTTAAGTCGCCTTGCAGAAAATCCACGAAGATTATTCATGGATTAAATACTTCATTAATTACTTAAGTACCTATATCTTATAAACGTTTATTATTTCTATTTATGTTGAATTATACTCTACAGGACGTTCCTGCTTTGCCCCCCCCCCCTAGACCAAAAGCTGGGTACGCCCATGTGGATATGTATTAATTAATTGCAATGACACCTTAAGAAACAGATATGCTTCCAAACTGTCTGAAGCAACGCGAACCACCGCAATATCAATGTAATTACTAATTGTTGGCAAGCCACACAGCCAAGAAACTTCTTGTCCATCCCATCAAGTACAGTTTGCAACAATCTGGCAATCAAAATACGATGTAGCGTAACCCCAGTCTCATCCGAGCGCATTACGTAAGTGGGAAACTGGGGTAAGGTCGTAAGGTCCCGTCAGTTGGAAAAACTCGTGTTTCTGTTTTCCGAAGGCGCCGTTTAGACCAGACGCTGGGGCGTCTGAGTGTTACGTCACTTGGGTCGTGGATGGCGTGGGTTCAACCCCCAGGCGGGGTGGAAAGTTCTTTGTGAAATGAGACAGTGGTGTAGGGTTATGGATAAATTTCGATTTATGCTGAGGAAGGGAAATCAAATCAAACCTCTTGGGAGAAGACGAGTGGATTGTCACAATTTTTAGCTAAACGTTGAAGATTACTAGTTGTTTTTTTTCAAAACAAATTTGAAGCATTTTTTTTGAGAATTTTAGGAACTTGTGTCTAGGATTATTCTGCACGATTTAGTTGGCACAATTGCCCTCTTATTATAAACTTCACTTTCACTAAAAGATTATATTTTACATGATGTTATATCTATATACTGTTGTAAATATTTATAGAAGTTCTAACGAAGATTTGAAATAAATCGAAAGCTTGGCAAGTAAACAAGATTACACATAATTTTAATATAGGAAGAGTTTAATAAACTAGGGAGCATAACTATAGCTTCATCCCGAATTATAAGTTTTTCTTGGTCAAATGCAAACGTAAATTAATATAACTAACAATACGGATAAAAGAAACGAAAACAATATGTAGTAGACTATTTACAGTCATTTATTAACAGTTTCCGTATTTTAATAAAATATATCTTTTAATTAGACTGGTGCACAACTATAGCCCCATCTAAATTTGACACAGAATTGAACAAATTTTAATAAAACATTCGTAAGTTAATAATGGGCGTCTTCCTAGTTAGCTCAAAAATTCTAGAATTGATGCTTCTAACCTAAAATTATTTAATATTCTTGGTTGCAAATTGGCCCAAACGCTTCTAATTACGCCGAACTAAGATACCCCAAAGATTTTCAATTAGGTTCATGTCAAGTGAACAAGAGGGCAC
Organism: Rhyzopertha dominica; assembly: GCA_025024175.1. Classification (NCBI taxonomy): domain Eukaryota; kingdom Metazoa; phylum Arthropoda; class Insecta; order Coleoptera; family Bostrichidae; genus Rhyzopertha; species Rhyzopertha dominica. Next base: position 4,237,288 of record QCXZ01000075.1, read on the forward strand.
TCTAACAATTCGACATTTTGGTTGACAATACTGACATGAATCCTTGAATTTTATGGAAAATGAAATCTCGTTCGTAATTGTTATTTAAAAAAGGCATTAAATTTGTTTTAAGAACTTGAATGTACTCTCGACTGTTCATTCGTGTTGATGGGTAAGCTAATGTTAAAACGCCTGCTTTTGTAAATGCACTCCATATCATTAACGGACCACCTCCAAAGTTTCGTTTTGAAAGATACTCAGGTTCTCACTCAAATCTCGCCAATAACAATTGAATCCATCTGGACCATCAAGATTAAATTTTTTCATCAGAAAAGATAATCTGAAATTAAAAAAAATAACGTGGTTTAATTTTTGACATAAATGTGTTCACTTTTCTTCAGAACCCTCCCTATAGTCCAATTTGAAACATCAAGCCCGCACTCTTGGGCAATTCTTTTTCGACTTTTGAAAGTGTTACTCGATGTAGCAATAACTCTTCTTGCAGCTCTGGGCGAACTTTTTTTCTTAGGGCCACTTTTCTTGTTTGTGCCATACTGGTCATTTTTTCTTGGTAGGTTTCTAAGAAAAATCTGTTATATTTGTTTAATGTGTTTAATTTTTTAAGCAAAATACTTATATAATGGTAAACATATGTATTATGGAAAACAATGCATTAAACCATTCTTAGAATATTCCAGGAGTTGCAGTGAATTGTTGATTATTCCGCTGCGCTGATTTTAAAATGCGCCATTATTGAGTTAATCGACATTTAGACATTTAGACTAAAAAAGATGGAACTGTTAGGTTTTCGCTGCTTTAAAGAGTAGAAAAGGCTATATCTCTCTAAGTAAATATTGAAAATTTATGGCTAAAAGAGTTTTGTTCAGAGGCTTTAAAACTATATAACTTATTTATTTCAAATGGAATGCTGCTAATATATTTTCCAGTATCAAATGCGATATAAAATTGTCTTTGGTTTTATGTAGTATCGTTAACAGTTTGAACTGATCGTTTTTGAGTTATTTAAAAAAGAAATCATGTTAGCATCCGTTACATAGCTCCTTTTGGTTTTATCGAAAACCAGCGATAAAGTGCATTGCTTAATCAAATATTGACATATTTAAAAATTACGTTATGAAAACATCAAGCCCTACAAAAAAAATTGACGTTTAAAGATGTTTCCAAAAATGATTTGTGATCTTTGACGGCAGAACCAAAACCATTCCGCAAACTTTTGAAACTTCAACGAAAGCAATCTGGTTCGATTTATCACGTGTCCAGATGTAGTTGGAGAAGTAGCAAACATTAGAATAGTGGAATTAGTTGTATTAGCTTGAAACATCCTTAGTTTTATTGATGTGTTCCTAGAATCCACTAACTAAACGCTAGCCTGGTTTGGAAGACAATCTAAAATGATTATAGATGACTCTAAATTTGCTAGGGATGCTCTACAACATTGCAGTCTCGCTCACACTTGCATGAGGGCATTCCACTGCAGAACCCCATATCAGAAGTTTTTTTTGTTGCAATAGTTCTAATTCTAAATAAAAGAATTGTATCAGTTCATTCTGCTATTGACAGCAGATTTGTTAAAGTGGAAATAAAGATAGAAAAACACACTCTGGTTGAAAATATTAGATGTTGCTGCAATAAAAGGAAACTGACTGGGGATGCTACCGTAGTGTATTGAAAAACTTTGTAAATACCTTAAAAACTTAATACTATGTAAAACTATAATAAAGTGACATTAAAATATTAGSAATAAAAACATATAATAATATAAACATAATATAATACGCCGTTTTAAATTCTGTGCAATGATAATCTTACCATAGGAAATTTTACGAAATCACGAATATCGTTCAGTTTTTAATAAGTTATTTAAAAAGAGTTAAACTTTAAGAACGCCACTGAGCTAGTGAAGCTATAACTCACTAAAGCGATTCGGGTTTACACCCCTTTGAGTTGTTAAGCACGCAAGAGGCATTCATGGCAAAACTAATTTGACAAGACTGATATCTTGCCATCGAACTTTCGTATTTACCACAACTAGTGTAGACTGATTTATTAAGATTTGATGACACCCAGAGTTCTTTGTAAAGCACGTTCCAAATCGCTGAGCAGCAAAAAAAATAGCTGTAAACACCAGCACGTGATTCTGATAAATTATAGCAAGGAAAACTTTGATCTATACATGTTTGAATTTCGAAACTTGCTAACAGCTTATTCACCATTACTATGAAAGATGATTGCGCGCACAAATGTCAATGAGCATCGGGTTTTGTAAGTAATACGTGATGCTTTTTGTAAAGTATCATATTTGCGTATTGTTGTAATAGTCAATTCAATCTAGTTCTCGCGAGATCTCATTTCCGCGACATCTCTTGCTGAATTTGATGATAACTGTAATGATAATAAACCGCTTTCATCTCTTTCTGATACACGCAAGAAGAACTTCAGGAAAGATTGACTGCTGCGTTCGAAGAACCTACAGAGCTCTAATGGTAATATTTTATTGCAGACTTTGAAAGCGCGTATTTTTCACAAATGCGAAGGTATTTCATTAACAGCTGAATGAAAAAAAGTACCGACTATTTTCTTGCGATCAAGCTTTAGTATTTATTATGTTCAAATTGCCATTGAAGCTTCGTAATTTTTTTTATTCGTTTCTTGCATTTCTGATCTATTCTTTCCTGCAGTAGTGTTTAAGGTATAACAATTATGTTATTTTAGAAAAAAGATAATAACTTGAGGGAAGGATAAAAAATGTAAATTATGTGCACGACAATATTTGGAGATATCCTGGGATGTAGGTAACACTAAAATGGATTTCTATTTGAGAATTGTGTACCATGTATGGGCAAGACTACAATACTTATATATAGGTACCATTTGAAACAAATATGGGAAATTTGAAGAATTGTGGGCAATAATACTATCAGAATATAGATGTTCAAACCTTCACAATGATTATATCCTACGGTAGGAGTTTTTTCATTAAAAGTCAATTAAACTTGACATTAATCTCCATACATTAAGTTGATACAAATGCTTGCCTGATATTTCTGAATCTCTCTGGGGTCACGGATCCAAAATAATATATAATTCTAATGCATTAGTAGGTAACATAGCAAATGTTTTCTTTTTATTAAAGTAACAAATTCTATATACCAGCTGTACCTAGAAGAAATTAACAATAGAGTCATTCTGAGCATTTAATTAAATGAAAATTATAAATTTAAAGTGATTTAACATTTCTAAACAAAAATTTAGATTTCCGAAAATATGATCGTTTTTTCTGTCCGTATTTCAATTTTCACCACATGATGTCCCCTTTCGAAATAAGATTTTATTTATATTATCATTGTTTAAACTGTAAACGTGCAAAATTTAGTTTACAATTTGATACATGATCCAACAGTTTTTGTATATTTTATTTTATAAGAATTGTTATTAATAATGCATTTTGCACTAGTTACATACATTAACATTAGTAAACTATACATGAACAATAATTTTGCGTTATGATATGTATAATATACATATTGTTTTTGTGTTGAAATTGTATTATATTTATGTATAAAAATAATAAGCAAAACTTTTGAACTTTTTTATCTGTTTACGCGTACGAAAAAGTTGAAAAAACTTTAACCTCCCCATATTGAAACAAAATGTAAATACGTCACTAAATATATAGCAAGAGTTGATAAGACTTTAATCAGCGATAATAATAGTATTCATTTGGACCCTTTGCTGCCATCTTTTATCGTTTTGATAAATGTCGGTTTGTTGATACTTACCTATTAGAAACATCTCTGACTACGCTGCTGACACCTTTAAGTGATTTAGTAAACTAAAGAAGACGCCAGTACTGAAAACACCTGCAATTATTTGCTATCTCATCAAGATTACAGATTAGTAAATTTTGAAAAACGGTCTGCATGTATGAAAACGATTCATTATATTTCTTTCTTCAACATATAGAAAAAGCTTCTTAGGATCCACAGCAGATAAAATTAGCAATGATTTTTGAACTAAAAAATACTATGAATTAAATAAGAATTTCTAATCTTGTTTAAAACAATGAAATTTTGTGCTTATTTCAGAGTAGTGCAGTAAAAAAAGGTGGCTACAGGAATTTTCTTGCATAAAATACATAGTCTACAGATATGTTGATCAATACCCCTGTAAATTATATTTTGACAATTTTATGATATTCAAATACATAAAAAAGAAAAGGAGTCAGCTTTTCTTTATTTAAATCAGATTTTTTATATCTTTGAATAAAAAAATTTGCCCAATGTTGTACCAAGACCATTAATTTTTTCATATGATTTAGCTTCAATAAAAATATAACTTACAATAGTTGTGTAGTTAGTTGCAAATTTCTGTAAATTTACTTTACCAGCAACTTTAAGTTATTACTTATCACTGTAACCTCAACATGGTCAATTTCAAATGTTCAAGTAATAAAATAAAACTTACGATCTCCGTTCATTATCATTTGATAATAATAATAATAAATTCGAAACACCAAAATGAAATGCAATAAGATAAACACTTGTTAAAAAAATCACTATTTATTTCAATGATAATGGCACCTCTTCATCAGTAAAATACTTTACACATTGCCTTACATAGCACATAATCCTTATACAATCGAACCGTAATAATTATTCCCAACTGATACTTGTTCTTGATGCCAAACATTTATGTGCGATGACAACATGGCAGCTGTGGTAAAACGCTTGTTGCAGAGATGACAAATATGAGGTCTGTCCATTTTGGGAGTATCACTGTTGTGCTTCCTCATGTGTTGAGTCAGACTGTGGCTTTGCCTACAGGCATATGGACACTGATTGCATCGGTACGGTTTGAAACCTGCAAAGGATATTTTGAAATCAACCAGTGGGTTGTCGATGTCCCAACATGGATTTAAATACACAAACAGTTCTTAAACTCACAAAATTATTGGTTGCATCCAAGAAAATTTGTTTTTAATATCCTAATCCAGCCAGATGGTAGATTTAAATGTAGATTGTTGAATTAATTGCAAATGAAGGATATAGATTGTGCAATGCACTATGCAAAATTTATAACAGGAACATGTCATCTTAACTGCTTATGAAGTTAAGAATGCATGTTGCTGATTAATTATCATTCGATTTATTATATCTTTATACATTAAACACATGCCACAAATGGTTTTTTTTTAATTGAAATTGCAATTAGGAAGGCATTGTATTGTATTGGCATTGTGTGTTCAGTATCTAGAGTGTTTAAACGAGGATGCTTCTTTTCTTCAAAATTTACAAATCCCCGGCAGATGAATTAGCCACAATTGCAGATGTCAATTGGAATTAAACTGTAGCCCCATCTTTCCTGATCATTCTCTTTTTTTTTCACACCAATATATTTGTTATTAATGGAGATATACAGTTTTAAAGTGTACCAGCTATTTATGAAAACTGAAGAACTATACAGCAAAAAGAATAAACTTTAGAGCACTACATCAAGAAGAACAGTATAACAAGAAAAAAAAGAACATATGACAACATTAACACTGAAGAAAATCAATATCTCATATTGCCGCCACTACTCTTAACAACGGCTTTATATTGCTTGCTCATGTTTGAAACCAATGTCAACAAAGCAGGTGGGCAGTGGCTGACAGTTACAAAGTTCTCTACCCATATTATACTACAAATGTTCTATAGTGGATTGAGATCAAAAAATTTTGTGGAAAAAAGCATCCTCGATTTAACAGATACTGAAGAGTGAAATCTGAACAAAAATTCGAAAACAGAATCATTGCTGAGAAATGAAGCTACAATGAAACCAAAGATCATCAAAATCGGATTAGCCATTCAAGAGAAAATCCATTTAAAAATTGTAGTCATTTCTTAATGGTTAATTTTGACACACAGTATATCATTAACAGTATTATCTTGCACTGTAGGTATAAGAATTTTGTTTGGTTTTAAAGCAATTCAACACAATTTGCATATAGTTACTCACCTGAATGTATCTGCAAGTGTTTCTTTAAGCATGCTTGCAGCTTGAATGTACGATCACAGTAGTTACAGCTTAATGGTCGAATGCTACTATGTGACTTACTATGAACTACCAAATGACTGCTTTGGGCAAAGGCTTGTCCACATGTTTGACATATAAAAGGCTTCTCTCCTATAATGATTAAAAAAAAGGTTCCTACTCTTAAGTTTAGCACAATTCATTTTTTGCAAAATTGTACTTATGTTTCTAGATTTATTTGTACAACAGTGCAAAAATTAAGTGGAAAAGAGATAGGTAACAAGATTAAGAGCAACTTTGTATATTTTGAGATAATATTATAATATAAAGTTCCTATCAAGTTTTGATTTAGCACATTTTACATTAAATTATGATCATTGTTGATTGTAACCGAATTTTTTTCTTACTCAAAGAAAAAAATTCGGTTACATGTAATATTAATCCTAATTTATTAAGAGATAACTATTCTAATGACTTCTAAAATTTCTACTTAAATATACAAGGCCTACAAGCACAGTTTCAAATTTCCAGTACCTAATTAAATAGTTTAGTTTTTTTTTAACTTCAAAATTAGTTTTTTAATATATGTACTTTACAGCATATTTTTTCTCTTGTTTTATACATGTTCCTGCAAATTTGCTATTTTTACAAAACTATACCTGTATGTTTTCGCAAGTGCAGTCTTAATTCCGCTGGCCTGCTAAAACGATGTTCACAAAATGGACAAATTTCGGGCTTCCCAGTATGAATTTTCATATGTGTCTTCAGTACACTGGACTGGACAAATCTCTGTAAAGCAAGGGTCAAGTAAATTTTGAAGAAATTAAGAATATAGCACATTTGATATTTGATCTAAAAATGGAATAATCGATAATATTGCATGGAATATTGATAGTTTTGAACAAAAAAAAAATGCAGAAAAAAAGCATATTTTCTCAAATGAATCAATGTCAATGTTTTTCATGAGACATTTGAGAAATTTTGTTAATGTGACCTGGAGAGATATACGAGCCCAAACAACTATAGGTTCGGACACTTCATATTTTTGAGAGTAAGTAATTTTTACGATATGTAGAACATATTTTTCAAATTTATATTACTATCATCAAATACAACTATATACAGGTTTACTCTTTGGAAAATACATGAGTAGAAAAACATATTATGTTTAAGAAATTAGTGCTTATTCAACACTATAACAAATTCGTTGTCAACTAAATCTTCGGACAGACCACCTTAATATTGAGTTACATCCCCTTTGGCTTTAATTACTGCCTTTATTCGGTCAGACATTGTATTTAACAGATTTTGACAGTCCTCTGCAGTTATAGATTCCCAGATTTCCGAAATTTTTTGTTTCAAACCTTCAATATTTCTTTGGGGATCCTTTCTTAGCTTTCTTTTCATTATGGCCCAAAGATTCTCTATAGGATTAAGATCCGGGCTACCGGAGGGCCAGTCCAGAACGTTAATAGAGTTGTCTTGAAACCATTGTTTTGTAATTTTCGCGGTATGCGAAGATGCGCCGTCCTGTTGAAAAGTCCATTCGCCATCATCAACTAAAATTTCTACTGATGGGAGTAAATTGATTCTCAATATATCAATGTATTTTTGGGCGTTCACAGTACCATCTATAAAATGCAAAGATCCAACACCTTTCGAAGACATACATCCCCAGATCATAACACTAGCAGGAAACTTAACAGTCCGTTTTAAACAGTCTTTATGGTAAGTTTCAGATTTGTTACGAATCACTCTCTTTCGCATATCACCGACGCATACATCAAATTTTGACTCATCACTAAAAATGATGCTGTTTCATTGTCTTTGTTCATAATTTTGTCTTTGTTTTGCCCATTTTAGTCGATTTTGTTTCTGGCGGATAGTCAGCAGTGGTTTTTCTTTTGCCTGTTGAATAATTAATATAATTTTACTTTTTGAGTACAAGAGACTTACCTCTTAAACTTACTTTATAAAATTTATAGCCCCGCTTTCTGAGGTATTTACGAGTAGTCTCTGTAGAAGCTCTTTTCTGTATTCTTTCTGACCATATTGCATTTAAATCTCGTAGACTACTCCGGCGATTTTCCTTTGCGATGCTAATTAAAACTCGAACATCTCTGTCATTAATTATTCGTTTTCGTCCAGTGCTTTTTCCAATTGCAACAGAACCACTTGATGGATATTTTTTGATAATGTCAGCAACACTTGACACAGGTAAATCGAGATCTTTTGCGATTTTTCGCCCACTCTTACCATCTAGACGCAATTTTACAATAAGATTACGCAACTCAATACTCAACGCTTTTCCTCGAGCCATTATTTATTATGCACATAACAAAATTATCTGCAAAACTGACAGAAGCGGTGTCGCATTAATTTCCAATATTATGTTTTGTTTTCATAGCCGCCCTGATTAAAATATCTCATGAATAACATTAGTGTCCGAAGATTTAGTTGACAACGAATTTGTTATAGTGTTGAATAAGCACTAATTTCTTAAACATAATATGTTTTTCTACTCATGCATTTTCCGCAGAGTAAGCATGTATATAGTTGTATTTGAAGATAGATGAGAGATAAAAATATTTATTGAGTGAACTCAAAGGGCTATCGACCGAAGTCTTTCCGCCCATTCAATTTTAAATATTACAAAGTATATTTTACGAATATCTAAATATATATAATAATGCATGTACGTAGTGACTGTTATTCAATCTTGTTCAGCTTCGTCTTTCAGAAGGGTATATAGAGGCTTCTCTGGGAATCTTCTGTGTCTTCGGGGCAAGTTTTGTATAGGGACTATTTGGTGTTCGACCAGTGGAAGTATCCTTTCTGATGCCTTTCGGGTGAGGTCGTTGAATCGGCAGAGGATAGGCTGGATTTTTGTTTGTTCATAGAGGAGGTTATTTGAGGGATTGTATATAGGATTCATAGGGTGTCTAATTTTTGTTAATTTCCTAAGGGTTGTTCTTTCAGCTGTTTCGATGTTGTGAAGTGCCGGTCTTCTGCATGTTTTGTATAATATGTGCCCATATTCAATAAGTGGTCTGCATATCATTTTGTAGATGTGTGTGGCGGTTTTCAGATTGATTCCTTTGTTTTTGTATGTCAACGATCGAAAATGCATGGCTCTTGTTATAACCTGACGCTTAGCCTGTTTGGTGTGTTGGTTAAAATTAGTTTTACTGTCCACCGTGATCCCAAGATATCTAACACTTGATTGTGGCTTAACTGTGTTGTTGGATATGCTGATCGTGGGTGATGTATCTTTAAGGGCATGATGGAATATAACCATTCTACACTTTTGTGGGTTAACCTCTAGCCTCCATTTGTTGAGCCAATGTGTGATCATGTCTGTGCCTTGTTGTAGAGTTTCTATAGTTGTACTTAAATTTTTTCCGTGACTCAAAATTGCGGTATCATCTGCAAATTGAAGTACGTATGTATGGCAGTTAGGTTCCTCCACCAAACCGTCCATAACCATGTCATAACCATATATATTGTAAAGCCATGGTGACAGTGGTGATCCCTGCGGCAGCCCTTGCTCCGGAGTAAGAGGAGATGATATTATGCCATTAATTCGAACTTTGATTTGCCTGTTTTCCAGGAACACTTTGACCATCCACAACAAATAGCCCGGGCAGTCCACCACAGACAACTTATAGAGAAGACCCTTATGCCATACCGTATCAAAGGCCTTTTTTATATCTAAAAATGTAGCAGCAGATTTCCAGCCCGCAATTGAGCATGCTTGCACATTTGATACCAGAATTAGTAGTGGGTGCACCGTTGTAGTTCCTTGCTTGAATCCGTACTGATGGTTTGGGATTCTATTTCCTATGTTGTGCTGCAATCGATTTTTAATAATCTTTTCGAAGTTTTTTCCAATGGTAGGGAGCAGGACTATTGGCCTATAGTTCTGTGGGCTGGAGTGGTCGTGTCCAGGCTTCGGGATCGTAACTGCAATGCCTTGCTTCCAGCTTTTAGGGAAGTATGAATTTTGTAAGCAGAAGTTGTACATTTTAAGTATTTCCTTGTGGGTGTCTTCAGTCAATTGTCGGAGAATGTTTCTGTTGATACAGTCATATCCCGGCGCTGTGTTTTTCCCTGTTGCAAGGACTTCATCATATTCTTCTTCCGTGATATCAGGAATTTCCGTTGGTGTATTGTTTGGTGTAAAATAGTTATTATACCACGTTGAAATATTTTGGAAGTGGTCTTCATCAAAGTCTGCATTATATTTTGCTTTAAATACTTCGTTGTAGTGTCCGAACCTATAGTTGTTTGGGCTCGTAGTAACTAGACTAATTTATTCTTTAACAAGTATAATAGGAGTATATACCTAACTATATTATAAAAGAATAGCAATTACACAATTATCTTTACCTTTCCGCACACAGTGCAAATATAAGGCTTTTCCCCAGTATGCGTTCTTTCATGGTTAATCAAGTGGCTTCTTGTCACCGTCCTTCTATCACAATACGAACACTTGTAAGGATAATCCCCTGTATGTGTTCTCATGTGAACTCTTAATTTTGTACTCGTTCTAAAAATAACATTTGATGATTTTTAAGCATGCTACAGTACCAAAAACATTTGCATTTCTCTTTGTGTTTTATTGATTTATTCTATACAGGTAGATATTTAAAATGACATCCCACAAATATGTAAGAAATGCAAAACAAACCTCAACTGTTTCCCACAAATTGTACATAGCTTAAAATTGACCTTTGGATCTGTTTCTTCATTGGGTAGTTTTGGTTCAGCAGGCTTTTCGTGAAACTGCTGTATGTGGACGTCTWAACTGCGAACTCTTTTGTTGCAAATCTTGCAGTGATTCTTTGAGCTAGTATTAAGATAAAATGGTTATTAATAACTAAACAAGTAAAGACAAAATCATTTATCATATTATATTACTTTTTCTTATTCATTCGTTTTACTGAAAAATGTAAGTATCTATATTAAAATTTAAATACTAGATGGAATTTAATTTTTAGTGAATGAAAGACTAAGTTTTTTTTTTAAATATTATACTCAACTACTAGAACACTCATTTAAGTAATACAGAAAATTGACTTTAATACAGTGGAACAAATAAAAAAATATTTTCCTATACTCACCCAGGACATTCATGGGGAGAAAGTACCTCGTCTGGAAATACTTTATAGCACTTTTTACAAAACGTTTTGCAATAATGCTCCAATTTTAAATGACGTGACAAAATAGCACTTTGGCTAAATGATTTCTTGCAGAGAGAACATACATAAGGGCTGTTTTTCGTGTGAACTTTACTGTGAATTTTTAAGTGCCCCGTTGATATAAAACATTTATTACAGACAGTACATTTGTATGGACGGACACCTACAAAATGTAATTGTATCTAATTATGTTCTAACAACATTAAAACCTAATTTATATCTACCTCCATGTCCTTTTAAATGTTCTGTTAAGTGACTTTTGCGATTAAATACTTTTCCACAAAACTGGCATTTCAAATCGTTATTCTCGTGCTCCTTAGTGTGCTCTTCTAAATTATCCACTTCCAAATTACAGAAAGAGCACCATCTGTCCTTTATATCCCTGCAAAAATCACACCCTAAATATAACAAACAATATTGTGTAGTAGAACTATGTCTTTAATAACTATTATTGAATCGATTGGGATAATGGAGTTAATAAATATAAAAATACTTGTAACATACAACAGGGATAAAAAAAGTGGATATTTTCATGAAAAGGTAGAAGGAAGACAAGGCAGGCAAGTTTTGAGAAGGAACTAAATATGAAACAATAAATAAACCAAGAGCTGTTTAGTCACTAACATTCTTTATTTAATTAATTAAGTTAGCAACCCTAATACAGTGCCAATAAAGTTCACATAAAATTCAAAATAAGAGTAATTTTGTAAAAATTTAAAAAAACAGTGAAAGAGGTAACTTAAGATTTAAAAAATATGACTGAAACAGAGCAGTCTGCTACCATGACGAAGACATGGCGTCATCAGATGTTTAATTATTAGAACCATATGAATGTTTTTATTATCTAAGGAAATCAACCATTATGTCATTTGGCATTTTTTATTATTAGCTTGGTGTTTAAATATAATCTCATTGAGAACAGAAACACAATAATCCTTAATTTATTGGAATTGGAGAGTTTGGTGCAAAAACCTGCCAGTCCACATTTGGACAAAATGACTTTTTCTGTACCTAAAATCCGAAATATATCAATAAGATATATTTAAAAAGTAAACATTTCTAGTGTGTTAAACTGATTGCAAAATACATAACGTTTTTCTTTGTTTTCTGATAAATTTTGGTTTAGGATTTGGCCAGTTTTTGCACCAAGGCCTACAATTATAAGTATATTAGGCATTGCACTGTGCAGTTTTATCAAATGCAGAATATGGTGGTGACATCCTTCGAATCTTCTGATATCTGTAAAGTGCCTCCTTAATTATAAAAATTAAAATCATTTCTTTTTAATATTGTCTTATTTAGATTTTGATCATCTTTATATTAACAACTGTATGACATGTAGTATGATTTCTGACTACTTTAATTTCAGACTTTGAAGCACCAAACACATTTTTAGTTGCATAATCTTTATTTCATGTCTATATCCAGTTTCATTGTACTGTCCGTCACAACAAATCTGAGTTATGTTGTGACGCTACAATAGTAATGGTAACTAGAACTGTTTGTACCTGATTTGATAAGGAAATTAAATTTCTATATGCAAATGCAAAAAATTTGACTATAATATGATTTTTTAAGATCATTTTTTGAAACTGTTAAAGCAATAATGTATGAAATTAAAAGAAAATCTACTATTTGCAATAGTCTTTGGTGCAGTATATTACTTACTTATGTAGGTATGACATATGGACAGAGAGAGCTCTAGAATTAGTCCCAATAAATCCACACTTTATACACATTGTGTTTTCCAAGAAACCCTTCTGTACTTCTTCTATAGCTTTAGTAACCTTATCCAGGGAGTACTGTGCTAATCGCACGGTTTGCTTTTTTGAATCAATACTTATGTTATCTTCAGGCGAGTCTTGATCTTCTTCCAAGTCACTGGTCGATTCAGTCTTACACTCATTTGTTTGATTACCATCATCATCCGGTACTTCATGATTCGCAGACTTTAAGAAAAACTCATTATATCAATACTGTTATAGTATAGTGAACGAAAATTCGATATTGTGCTTTACTATTGCAATAACCCATCATAAATTTAACAATAGAGTGAAATAATGATGATAACAAGACATTTTTGTGAAGTCTTACACAAAAAAAGAACTCTTGGAAATTGTGTGAACATTTTAATCTTTCTAAGAACAGCACTAATTCAAAAATTTATGAAGGATTAATTGGCATGAATAAAGCTGAAATAGGAAAGATTGGATCACAGTTGTGGACAAAATGTGTGCAACACGTGATTGAAATAGGAAAAAACATGTAGCGTCATTAATGATTAATATTTCTCCATTTAACAGTGAGAGTGATGATAAACTGGAAAACATTGTGGGCTGCAATTAATTCTATACTATTTATTTCAATTCTGACAATATTTTTTCCACTTTCTATGTATTTAATAATAAATTTGTATTAAAATTAAATCAATGATACATCACAAACGCCTATATGTAAGCAACCCCAACAATATTGTGTTACTTTATAAACACCCTGTATAAGAAGAAATATTGATTTACTAACGATTTCATTAAGGAACTGCTCAAAGCGTTCACAGGCAGAATTGCATCGTGTCTGAAAGTCATAGGCAGACTTTAGCTGTTCTATGCATCCGCAACATAAGCTAGTTGATATTTTATTGTTTTCCAATTCCTGCAACTGAAGAGGGACTGCGTTTGTAAAGTGGTGGCAACTACAATATTGTTTCTACCTTTAAGTTTGAAAAGGACTCCAATGTTTTAAGTAAAGAGGCAGACTCTTCTTCGGCGGTTAGTAAATTTTTTACATTCTTGGTCTCTGTTAAGCACAGGAGACAAACGTTCTGATAGTTAAAAACAGACACAGTCACATACTCTTCCTGTATTCTTTTATTCATTCTCGAAAAGAACAAGAATATAAAAAAACGAAATATTTATAGTAAACCGATGATGCTATGAGTTATAAGAACTACTCCTATGTGCACATAATCTACCAATAAATTTAACTACAGGCAAGTGCAATGTCGTATGAATGAATGATATTATATATATTATTATATTATATTATAATTTGTATTGCTTCAATTATCTTAATTTTTTTGTAAAGTTTAAGTATATAATTAATAGATCCACAGAATATTACAATTACATACAGTATCAAGCGCAAGCGCCATCTAATAGCGGAAAGACCAAGTGTCTAGTGTAGTGTATACTGTGTGGTGTTCTAGAGCAGTAGAATTCTGATATTCAATTGTTTTAGTGAATAGTGATAAAAGAAGAGAAAACGATTGGCGCCATTTTATATCAGAAGCCCTTTAACCGTTAGGCGTCCATTGGCGTCCATTTAAAAGTTATTACAAAGTTCTGAAGTGTTTTATGTGTTTGGTGTGTCCTATTCAAACTGTTAATGGTTTGAAGTGTGATAAGGCTGAGATAAAATAGTGCAAACCATGGACATGGAGGATGAAGAAATTGAGGCAGTTAAATTATATTTCACCAAAAAAGACTGGAATGAAATGGGTAAACTCGAGCAAACGAGAGCAGTCAACCAGTACAAAAATTATTTAGCCTTTAAAGACCATGGTAATGACTTTCACGTTTAATTATGAGATAATTATTGCTTGAATTTCTTTTTTAGTACCTAACGCTGAAGACCTAATGCCGTCTTTCATGCAAAGAGAAAAATCTATTCAAATGAAATCCAATAAGCAGAAACGTAAACGAGTTGGTAACAATAAAGAAAACTATGAACCGAGAATTAAAAAAATCCCAACCTCCACCCAAGGTATAGTTTTCCTTTTAATCCATTGCTCTATTTTAACATCCCTTTTTGTGTTTTCCTTTTACTTTTTCCTGACAGTCTCCGAAAGACCTAAACGTAAGATTGCTCGTGTTAACTACACTGAAGAAGAGGAACCATCAAGTGACCGTTACATTTGTAAGTCAGATGGGTTTTTTTTTTCAAATCTGCAGGTTGTGATTTGTTGTAGATTGTGAAAAATGTAAGAGAGTGTATTTAGATTTTTGTCCTAAATGTGGCATCCTGTATCACATCAAAGATGAGAATGTTCCATTGGGTACTGTGAATAGGGCCAAACTGACTGTGCCGAAAGATTGCCTAGAAATTAGAAATTCTACGAAACATGGATATGGAGTTTTTGCAATAAAAAGTTTGCCGAAGGATATAAGATTTGGTCCATATGAAGGGACACTGATAAAGAAGTATAATGATTCATCGTACAGCTGGATGGTATGATAAGCTATTGGTTGATGTTGTTGCCTATTCAGTTAAATTTCAATTCATACCATAATATATTTGTTGAGTAGCTTATATTTCTGTGTTCATAAGTTTTAAGTATCAAATGTAAAAAGTAAAACAAAAAGTCATTAATGTTTATGCTTGAACATAAATCTGAGATGTAACTTGCATGCAGTTTTTGAATTAAGTAAGCAGCCTTTGAACTATACCTTATTGTAAGATTTTGCTCTTACATATTGAACTACTTAGTAGCAAAAAGGATGTACTGGTACTGTCAGATATCTGTGTTGGTGACATTTGCAGATAACTGTGTAGACGAGGGAGTGAGAATGCACTCGGATAGACAAGGATAGCATCACAACAACGTTTCTGATACAAACGACTTAGCCCTAATTGCCATTACCATTCAACACATAATGAGGTGTTCACATTTTAAGATCGAATGTACTATCACTGTCACTGTCACTGTCACTGTAGGCTTGTAAATTGATTATTATACTGTCCAGTAAAGGTTTCTTAGCAACAAAAAATTTTCAGCCGTTTTGGCATGTAGGCACTATGATTCTCAATCTTATGCAGCAAATGTCTTGAAAAATTCGTCAATAGTGATTTGACCTTGCCCAAATTGAAGTCTACGTTTCTGTCTGCAGCAAAGCCGATAAAGTAAGAGCAAACTGCTTAAATACAGTCCTTGCATTCTAAGTATTTGTTTGCTCTAAAGTCTAGGCGCAAAACGAGCTCCTATAAGTGGTTTGTGACCTGGGCTATTGTACACTTATTGCTGTGCCGATTTCACCTGCACAAATATCTGACGGTACCTGTGCATTTTCATGCTTCTTTTTATAGTATGAAAGTGGAACTCATGCATTAATGTTAATGAAAATTACTCTTAAATCTGTTAAACAAAAAATGTCCTACAGTCTTTAAACATGTTTCTGTTGAATAATTTTTGTAGGCATTATAAATGACGAAAATTTCATTGATGACCCTTGTCTTGTAAAAAAACATTAGGAACTAATTATAAATTATTCCGCAGCTTCGAGGATATGGTTTACTAGATGGTGCTGATGAGTCCAAGTCAAACTGGTTACGTTATGTCAACTGTGCGAATCACAGTAGCGAACAAAACCTGATTGCTTTTCAATATAATGCAAATATATATTACCGAACTGCAAAACTAATAAATCCAGGAGATGAGCTGTTGGTATATTATGGAAACAGTTTTGCAAAATTGTTGGGATTGGCTGTTGAGCTGTACTTTAAACCACAGATGGAAGAATTACAGAAAATCTACAGTTGTGAATACTGTTGTTTTGGATTTATTGACAAAGAATATCAAATAAAGCATATGTTGAGGTGCCAAAAGAAGGCTTTGAATAATAAGGAATACAAAGGAGATATTTTTAAATGCAAATATTGCTCAACAACTGTGAGCTGCAAAGAGTTTTTAATGAAACATGAGAAATACTGCAAAAATAAGTAAGTATATTTTATTTTAAGTATAATTAACAAGAGGGATAAAAGAAATGAAAATAACAAGAAGTAGATTATTAAGAGTAATTTATTAACAGTTGCTGTATTTTAATAAAATAATTTTTTGAATTGGACTGGTGCACAACTATAGCCCCATCTAAGTTTCACACAGAATGAACAAATTTTAAAAAATATAATAATGTGTTTGGCCCTCATTCTTCCCAGTTAGCTTAAAAATTTTAAAATTCATATTTCCAATCAAATTATTTAATATTCTTGATTCCAAATTGGCCCAAACCTCTTCCAATGAATTTTTTTAGTTCATTTATGGTCGCTTATGCGCTGAACTAAGGTATCCCAAAGGTTTTCATTTGGGTTCATGTCAGGTGAATAAGAGGACCACTCTAAGAATCTGACATTTTGGTTGGTAAACCAAGCCATTGACTCTCTACTGACTCTCTAAATGACATTATCTTGTTGGAAAATGAAATCTTGTTTGTAATTTTTATTTAAAAAAGACATTAAATTTGACTTAAGGGCTTGAATGTACTCTCGACTGTTTATTGATGTTGATGGGTAAGCCAATGTTAAAATGCCTGCTTTTGTAATAGCACCACATACCATTAACGTACTACCTCCAAAGTTTCGTTTTGAATGATACTCAGGTTCACTCCTCAAATCTCGCCAGTAACAGTTGAAACCATCTGGACCATCAAGAATAAATTTTTTTCATCAGAAAAGTTAATCTGGAATTGAAAAAAATAACATGGTTTAATTGTAAAGTTTTGGTTTACATTTTCCTAATTTCGATTCGTATTCTCATGAGTAAATTCCATACGAGCTGTTTTATGGTGAGGAAGAAGTTTCGGACATTTTCGCAGTTTTGGCGTACAATGTGTTCACTTTTCTTCAGAATCCTCTTTGTAGTCTATTTTGAAACATCAAGCCCACACTATTGGGCAATTCTTTTTAAAGTGTTACTCGCTGTAGCAATAATTCCTTTTACAGTTCTGGGTAATTTTGTTTTGTTAGAGCCACCTTTCTTGTTTGTGCCATTACTGCTCAGAGTTTCTCAAATAATTGGCGACAACTTTTTTACATGACCGGTTAATTCTTTGAGCAATTTTTCGGTGACTAAAGCCTTCATCTCAAAAAGATTTACCTTTTTCCATGTCACTCAGATACCTTCCACAAGGCATTTTTAACACAATTGTTACAACACAGTGACAGTTAATATTTAATAACGTTCTGCATTATTTCCTTTTTTAACTTTAATGAATGAAAGTGGTTCACTTCTGTTGGTAAATAGAGTTTAAGCAATTCAGCAAGAGGTAATATTTTTACTCTGAACATATTTATTTAAATCAACAATAGTTTTAACTTACTATTTGCATGTATAGTAATAAGGCAAGTTTAATTGTTTAACAGTTTTGTCTGTTTTGTTGTAACAAGTAGGTTTTGCAGTTTTTTGTAACAGCAAAAATTTATGTTTTATGAGTGTCAAAAAATGAATTGGCTTACCTTGTATACTTGATTATTTCTGCAGAATTTGCTGTTAGCCAATGAGGGTAGAAAATCTAGCAAATTTTTTTCTGAGTGAAGAATTAATTTGTTAATTTGTGCAAAATACCAACTAATTGATCACTCATTGTTTGTATTTTGTAAAAAAAATTATAAACAAAAATCATGTTTGTTCTAAAAATAATCTCAAAAAAAGGCAAATAATTAAATAGAGTTCTTGTTGGGAAGCAATTAATATAAAATATTATATATTTCACATAAAGTAAGAAAATAAATTACCTTAGAGCCGTTTGCCACTATACTTATTTGAGTACTGAAAGAAGTTCTTAAAATTAGCCGTTTGCCATTATACTTATTTAAGTATTGAAATAAGTTCTTAAAATTATTATATGGAAATTGGATGCGCATGCTATTTCAATACAAGAAATTAGCCCACATTCTATTTTCTTGTACACTTAGTAATAAAACTGTGCAGATTGATGCGCACTAACCTGTTTTACCGTTTATAAACAAAACGTTCTTAGAACCTACGCAATAAGCAGGATTGTGAGATTAGGCAGCTTTTGTACTGGTATCGGGAAAATAAACTTTTGAATAGGGGCTATCTGTTATTTTGGGCTGACCTCCTACTACTAGCTAATTAATAACTACATTAACATGAAATACAGTTTTAGGCCTCTTAAAATATGTATGTGGGTGTGAGGAAACTTTTGACAACCATGGGAATGTGATGTGTTGTCATGCATTTGTAAATGAAACGGAAGGAATGCTTTCACGGAATTGTGTACCTTGTTCCCTATTTTGTTATGGACCAGTTCAAACAATATTTCAAATGAAGCATTGCTCATTTGTAGAAAATTTTTATATGCTGCTGGATCTTCTATTAGCAGTTCTTCTTTCAGCATATTTAAGAAGCCATGAACGTTCATTCTCCTTGCAATATCATATTGTTAGTATCAATGCTGATGCATTTAATATTTTTTTTCAGTCAACAGGCATTTTTTTACTTTTAAATACAAATTGTGGTAATTCAGGGTGACCACAAACACAAACAACAGTAAAAGTAATTGTTTATGAGTGGGTTACATCTAAGGTCTACTTTTCTCTAGCAGTAGAATAGACCTTACGTTGCATTTGCTATTGTATAAAGACGGAATGTAATAGATTACGGTTAGATTAGCTTTAGGTTGAGAAAATCACGATTAGAACTACAAAAGGGCGCACGCGTACGTATTGAAATACTTACTGAAAAGAATTTGTAATTACAAATAATTTTCAGTATAATAATTTTAACAACTTATTTCAGTACTTAAATAAGTACAGTGGCAAACGGCTCTATACACATTCTTTTATATAATTACTATTAAGAGTAAGCAAGATGGCATATGTCTTATTGTTATATCAAAATATATTGCACTTTTTCATATTCTATGAAATTATATAAGTTTAACATGTTAGCATGATATAGAAACTTGTGCTATATTTTGAGATACTAAAGTCTGTTGCATTTGACTAATTATTATCTTAAAATTATTATTATCTTTCAATAAAAATCCATCCAATGAGTGTAAATTAGTAATGACATAAGTAAATGAATTTAAAAGAAAGTAAAATTTATTCTCTTAGCCAATATGTGTATTATCACAATGCTGTATTTTATAGTTTAGTCGAATAATTTTTTTCTTTGTTTTTCAGAAATATTGAAAGGGAAAAAGTAGATGTGAATAAGAATGTTGTTGAGGATGCAAAGAAACATAAATGCAACATTTGCAACTACTCTACAAACAATTCTGGGCATTTCAAAGGGCACATGTTTGTACACAATGGAATTAAAAACTTCCAATGTGATTATTGTAATTATAAGTGTACACAAAAAGGTAATCTCAAAAGTCACGTTAATGCTATACATGCAAAAATGGAAAAATAKTTTTGTGATCAGTGTACATATACAACATATTACACTCCAAATCTAAAGACACATAAAAGAATTCACGATATGCATAAATTTATATTCATTTGTGACATTTGTAACAAAGGATTTAATCATAATAATTTGTTAAAACTACATATGTATAAACATAATAATGTTGAACTGCCATTCAAGTGTCAGTATTGTGATTATAGCAGTGCACATGCTAATAATGTCAAAAGACATGAAAATGAAAGACACACAAAAAAATATTTACATAAATGTGACAAATGTCAATATTCCACTACACAMAAACGTCATKTAAAAAGACACAACATGTTCACCCATGAAAAAGAAAAACCATTAAAATGTTTGAAATGTCATTATCAATGTATACAAAATGGAGAGTTAAAACGTCATAATGAAAAATATCACTAACTTAATTTCAGTTGTAATAATATTTTATTGTTCTATGTTTTGTGTAAATGTTCTTAATAAATTGTAATAGTTCCTTATTCCTTTCTTTTTTTTTCTCCAAATGGTAGATTAAAACATAGTGTCACATTCAAAGCAAATAGATATAAATAAACATGAATCTGTTTCCTTAACGTTAAGCTGTTAAGATACTGAGTTTTTTCAAATAAACCCTTTTTGTAAATTATTAATAATAGTTTAATTTATTCCAGCAATCACCAATTTTATACTGCTTGAAACAGGGTTGACATCATTAAAACAAAATGTTTAAAACAGAATGTTTCAAACTTGTTTAAAACAACGCTTCTGTTTCGTTTTAAGCAGTGTTTTTTTGACGACTATTGTGTATGATTCATTAATTATTACTATTAAGCTCGTTTACCCTCCACAAATAGATAGATAAGATTATTAGTAATTACATATCTACATAATATGAGCCCTGACACAAAAATGTTCGGACATCAACTGATTTTTCGTAAAAGTTTGAAAATTTCCATAAGGGATTCAATATCATGTTTTTCTTTTATAGGACACTATAATATTCATTATTTTACATCATATTTACGACATTGTTTTGAAATAAAATAATTTAATAATTTAATTTACAAAACTAAACTAATGTTGCTAACAATACATTTTGTAACGCTCCAAATTTAAGTAGCAACTATTAAATATCAAAATTCCGTTTTTATTAGTACATAAGCACGTCGTTTACAGTAAATTTTAAAGTTCATTGTGGTCGCATCAAACGAGATATCGCTAATCTGCTGAAGGTCTTCATCACTTGTTCTTTTGCCATTGTGCATCTCTCTCGAGTACGTTGCATTGATCCCATCTTGCATCTTCATACTGGAACAGCAAGAGATTCATTCTTCGATTTGTTGCCGTGTTAGCACACGAGGTGGTTAGATTGTTTAGTGGTAATCAATTGTTAGTGATTCTTACCGAAATCGGCGACTGAGTTTGTCCGGATCATAATCAACCGCCGGGGAATTCTGTGTACCAGATTTGATTCGTTTGTCTGGGAAACGAAAACGACATTTGTCGGATATCCCGCACAATCTCTAAAACCGAAAAAGCCGCACACCATCACAGGTTCGTTTTCTCTTATTACTCGTTTCGCTCTGTAATTCCAGTATTATTTCAGGCTTTTAATTACAATCTCATATTGGATTTTTAAATATTGTTATTCACGTTGATTCTACATCCATCAGGAGCATGTATCACGTTGAGGTCAGGAGCTGAAGTACCTGGAAGACAACCTAGTGATAAGTACACCCTTTGTGGTGCATAGATACTTACCTTTTTGTTAAACTCTTTGTTCAACGCGACGAACACTTTCCACTATTGTTTATTAGTGTAGTAGTTTTTGTAGTTTGTTAATGAAATTTGGTAAAGATTAACATTTTCCGCGATCGTTTGTTATTATACTAAGTACTACGTTTTCTGTCGTTTAATATTTACATTGGGTATATATTAACAGATTCTAATCATATTTTTTTGTATACCTTTATAGTTTTCTTTTGTATATTATTTAACTGAATAGGTTTCATCAATCTAGTTATTCAAGTACGCTAGGATTACGGATTAATTGCAAATTGTTGTTAGGTTGCAGTATTTTTTTTTCTTTTCTTTTTTTTTCTACACGACGTTTCGACCGAACAACGTAGCACTACAGGACGTGTCGGGACAGTATTGGTTTTTTTGTTTCCTCGATAGTATCACGTTTTTTTGGCTGTGCAATTAATTCTGGCGAATCTGGCGTTCGCGTAAGCTTTGTTGTGAGATTTTGCATATTATACAACACCATTGTTTTTTCTTAATTCTAAACTAGAAAGAATAAATTTGTTTCGTATCTCACATTGAACTTAGTTTTTTTCTTTATTCGACTTGGCATTTCGGATTTGGTGCCATACGGAGCCTGAAGCAAATTTGTGGCGCTCTCTTTTTTTCCCTTCTTTTTCTTCTCGTTTCTATAAATCTATAATTTTAATGAAGACCCCGACCCGCCTTCGCCTGGGTTATTGCCGTGGTCCGGCTCCGACTGTTTTCGTTTAAGCTTGTATCTGAGAGAGAGAGAGAGACCACCAACATACTTACAATTTATTGACACATAAATGTTCGGACAATACATGTCAATAGCCGGTTGCGTCTCCTTTTGCCTTAATAACTGCTTTTATTCTGGCAAGTATAGTTTTTACAAGCTTTTCGCAATCTTCTGCGGTAAAAGAATCCCATATATTTTGCAATTTTACGCACAAGTCTGAAATGTTGCGCTGCGGATCATTTCTTAATTGCTGCTTCATCTTGTGCCATATAGTTTCGATTACATTTAGATCAGTACTGCTGGAGGGCCAGTCCAGGACGGAAATGTTGTTGTCTTGCAGCCACTTTCTTGTGGTCTTGGCTGTATGGCAGGAGGCACCATCTTGTTGAAAAGTAAAATTTCCCTCAAATTGGTTTCAAGAATAATATTCTGATATTTTACTGCGTTTACAGTTCCGTCTATGAAATGCAGTTTCCCAACACCATTAGTAGACATGCTTCCCCATACCATAACACCTGATGGAAATTTCCTTTTTCTTTTTAGGCAGTCTTTGTGGAAGGCCTCATTTTTGTTTCTTATAACACGTGATCGATGGTCACCCACGCAAACATCAAATTTTGATTCATCACTAMAAATGATCCTTTTCCAATCTTCAAAAGTCCACAATGCCCGTTCCTTTGTCCACGCTAATCGTCTCTTTTTTTGTTTTTCCGTGTGGAACGGCTTTTCTTTTGCCTTAAGCAGTGATAATAATGAATATGAAATTTTGCTTAAATATAACATACGTACCTTATAAAAATGTAAACCAGAGTTATGAATCCAGTGACGACACGTTTCTCATGAAACATTTCCCATTGTTTCTTCATTCCATTTTGCTGTTATTTCTCTTAATGTACTTCGACGATCAGCTTAAAAATCCGAACAAGACATCCTTGCATTCTGGAAGTGACTTTGCGTCACCATGTCTTGAAATTTGAATTGAACTCGTTTCTCTATACTTTTTCACAATATCTGACACCGTGGACTTTGCGACGTTTATTTGCTTAGCAATATCCCGAAACGTTTTTCCTTGGTGAAACAGTTTTACAATTAATTCTCTGATTGCACGATTAGTTGCTTTACCGCGTGACATTTAGTAGTCAATTAATATCTAATCGACTTAATTGTCAAGTTAAGTCACATGGAAACATATTCTTTTGTTTCCAAGGCTTGCTATTTATTTGTTTTACTAACGTGTCCGAACATTAATGTGTCAGCAAATATTGCATTGTTATCAACATTAGCTTAGTTCTATAAATCAATATTATTTTATTTCAAAACAATGTCGTAAATATGATGTAAAACAATACATATTATAGTGTCCTATAAATGGAAAACATGATATTGAATCCCCTACGGAAATTTTCAAACTTTTGCGAAAAATCAGTTGATGTCTGAACACTTTTGTGTTAGGGCTCGTATCACCCCACATTTGCATTAAAAATGAATTGAATGCACAACCAGGCCCAGTTAGAAAATACATAAATGCTTTTTCAAACTTAAAAAAAAAGAAACATGCAGTATTCTGCTCGGCTTTATATTGATACAACAACAGTTATAGAAATTAATAATTTAACTTTAACATTTTTTCATAGATGTAATTTACAAACATTTTAAGACAACAAATAAAAGTCTTAATCTTAACATAACATAAGACGTTCATTCAACACTTACTAGATAATTATATCTTTAGTACAAAAATAACCAAACAGTTATCAGAACTTGGGAATATAAAAAACAATAAACAAAGAATAAAAAATATCAGCTATGGCTAAGTCCAGAAGTTTGAAACTGGTTTGTAATGAAGTGACAACATCAACACAATTTAAAAACTTGAAGGCCATCACTGACTCAGGGCAGAGCGACCTTAACAATTCTATCGCCAAACTGCGTGAAAAATTGACGGTTCAAACTGTGGCTGCCAAAAACACCGATAAGAACCAGTCACGGTTTTATTCTGAACCTGTTTTTAACGAAGTACATGAGCGTCAATTAACTCATTTGAAAACTTACAGATTCTTCATCTGCTGTAACAGATTCAAATTGGAAATGTATTGTATGTATATAATATATATTTTAATATTGAAGTGTAAATAGCCATGTAGCTGAGTCACTCAAATATAATAAAAAAAAGAAACTTGTGACATGAGTTGCTAGACACTGAACATGTCAAAAAAAATTTATTTGGGGTTTTACCCAATAATGATTTAGCCTTTGACAAATGCTCAAGGCTGGGTCACTATAATCAGTCTGGTTTGCGCCTTCACCCCATCACGGTCACATTTAGTCAAGAGAGCAACATCACTCTTTCCATTCGTGACGCTTCAAAGTTAAAATCCGCCAAGCTTTCTCAAAACATTTCCATTTAATTTGACTGCACACTTCGGCAACTGAAGTTATACTGATAGTTTAAACAAGAACTGGATGTGAAAATTTGTAATGGAGAATCTAATCTAAAAATTAAATTTGTATATGGTATATTTAGTATTATACTTTTAAACTAATTTCAGCACCCACACTTTCTTCCATTTTAAGGTTTCACATATTTTGTCAGAATGTGTGTGCTTTACATTACAAAACTAACAATTTCTTCCATAATTTTTTTTTTAATAATAGGGTGCTTTATATGTCCTGTTGCTAATGACAAATTTTTTAAATTAGGTAATGTTTACAGATTTTACTTTATCACACCTCAAGGTCAAAAACCGTCCTGTCCTCCAAATGGTGCAAAATAATTGAAGTTTTTTCACAAATAATTAGTTGTCCTTTTCAACAGAATAGTTGTTAGCCAAAACAGCGTCGTGTGAAATAGATTGAAGACGTTGCCGCCATGCCCTGTAAATTTTTGTTTTATATCTCAAGTATTTTATATATCTATTTTTCAAAACCTACCTGTGATATTTACAAATGTTCGTCTGCTTTCGACGTTTCGCTGATAATCTCAGTTTTGTCTTATAACCTTTTCGATAGTCATAAACTTTACTTTCGGTAGTTATTTTCTGTAAATACAAAAAATGTAGGTACATACATTTACAGTTGAAAAATTAGAAACGGTGTAAAACACAATCATCCCTTTTTTACCAAGAAATAGAGCTGTCATGACAATCAGTGAAAATTAAAACAAATAAAATGCAACATTTTTCTAATAAAAAGAAAGTATTCAATAAAAAAAAATTAATAAAAGCTCCAACTGGACTTAAAATAGAACTACTTGTGCTGACATAGATTATGCTTTTATTGTATCATTAGAGAAATATACAAAATGTATTGTGACAGTCCCAGTATCAGATTTAGAGAGGGGGCCATGGGGCTCAAGCCCCCTCCAAACTCCAAATATAAAGTTGGTGTGCACTTCCAGCATAACTAAACCACCCCATTTTTGAAAACATCAGAATATCCAGAACGGCTTTTTTCATATTTTGAATGATAGGGGGGTTACAGAAGTAACACACTGGAGTGGGACATCCTGWATATCAGTAATATGACAGATCAATAATTACATAACATTGATCATTACCTCTCCACAAACAGGACATTCATGAGGATAAGAAATTTCATCTGGAAATACTTCATAGCACCTTTTACAAAAGATTTTGCAATAGTGCTTCTGTTTCAAATGAGCAGACAAGTCACCACCTCGACTGTATGACCTGTCACAGAGAGAACATACGTACAGGCTAATGTTCTCACGAATTTTTAGGAGCCCTGTTGATATAAAACATTTATTAAAGATGGTACATTCATTTATGGAAACATCAAAAAATGATTATGTTACTAGACAATACAATGTTATTAAAAGCAATTAGTTACTGTTGTCTTTTAATCACATTAAAATATATATAACAGTTTTTTCCACATATCAAATGACCGGGATATACAAAGAGGAACCATAATGTAATACTGTAATTACCTCAGTGGCTATTTTGAATCTGTACAGGACTATTGACAATGGATTCAATTAAAATAAAATATAGGTGATAAAGACTACAGCAAAAGGCAAAATTGAGTTGGCAATTATGGAATTTAACTTGATATTTAAAAGCACAAAGAAACTTTATCATCTTATATTATATTAAAATCTTGTATTTTCTATACGAGGTTGAACGCTTGCAGCACCCATAATATTAGATATGTTTTCGAAAGGATTGCTCTCACTATAGAACTGACAAAAAATTATTAATTTAACTTTTTGATTACGCCTGTAACTCGTGTCAGAGGATATTTTATTGGTTTTCTCCTTCGACGAAGATTACATATGCATAATCCAAATTTCAGATAATTTTTTGTCAGTATCCTATAGTGACAGCAATCCTTCCGAAAACATATTACCTAATCATGTATTTTCTATTTTGAAAGATACACATACCATACCACTTAATGCTAACAGTACTGAACCTAAATTATGTCTACCTGCATGTCCTACATGCTCTGTTGGATAACTTTGGCAATTCAAGTCGTTATCTTCATGTTCCTTAGTGTGTTCTTCTAAATTATCCACTTCCAAATTGCAGAAAGAGCACCATCTATTATTTATTTCCCTGAAAAGTCACATTCAAAATTTAATTGTAATTTTACCGTCGTTTAATCAAATATATAACGCTATATAAAACTGTTTTTAATAATAAATATAATAAAACAAGGCATACTGAACAATTTTTTTTAAATTAAATTTTCTTTTTCTCATATCCTGTAATACCATATAATTCCATTAATTTTAGTTTAAAAGTTATTCCGATCTTATTTAGCTATTGCAATCATTTTTATTTCACGAAATGTTAAATAAATTAGTACTGGCGCATTTGACAACTAATGTTTGGTTATGATGTATAAAGGAGGATTAAAATTTCATGAAGATTACAAATATGTAATAATTCCATTTAATCCATTTTAAAAACTTAATATACCTATAAGTAATCAAGTGACACTAAAATTTCATAAGGAATGCAATTTATTATTAGTATATATTAACATCTCATAATTTATAACTATAGGTATGTGCCGCGTCTAATATTAGTTGTGCCAGTGAATCTAATCGTAAAAAATTTTTAAATATGGGGTATACCAACAAAGCGGACAGGTAAAAAAGCTCGATGTTTCCGATTTCAGTAATATTTGAGTATGTTCTAACTATACATGTCCTTGATAAGTTTACCAAATATTTTTGAAATATAATGACTGGTTAAGTAGTTACGGGACTTTGAAATTTTGACCAACTGGTGGACATGCAGTACTTCAAAGCCGATTACCAAGTCATAAAATTATAGATTAAAATAATTAAAACACTGGATTTATTACTTCATTTAATGAGTTTTTAAATTGTATTTTCATTAAAAAAATATGATCTAATTTTTAACTTTGAATTTCACAAAGTTAGACCATAGCTAATATTGTATAGAACATCCTTGCTAAGTTTTATAATGGGCGTGGAAGTGGATTAAAAGCTACTGGCAATACTGCCGAAACACACATACCTTTTCAACCAAATCAATAAGAAAATAGCTTCTTGCATTTAAAAAACCATATTTTCTTTGAAAATAATTTTAGGGGGCAGTAGGTACTTAAAAATGCAAAAGATCTTAGCATAATGAATTCTGTATTTTACAGTCTTTATATTAACTACCACATTAAGTACAGTTTTTAAAATCAACTTACTTGAGTAGGTGTGACGTCTGAACAGACACATACACCTCTTCTATAGGGAAATATTGTACCGTTGGCTGTGGCTCCTGTTTCTCTTCCAAGTCATTGATCCATTCAGTTTTACACTCTCTTGTTTGATTACCACCATCATCATCCTCTACTTCATGCTTCACTCGCTTTAAAACAACACTTTGCTCTTAGTTTTATGAATATAGTTATACAGAATGTCTAAAAATAACCCAGAAATGGCATGCAGGTTTATTCATTACTTAATAAACACCCTGTACAAGAAATTAATCCGATTTACTCACGGTTCTATTACAAAACTGTTTAAAATGCTGACGGGCAGAATTACATCGCATCTGAAAGTGGTGTGCACCTTTCAATTGTTCAATGCATCTGCAGCATAAGCTGGTTGAAATTTCATCGTTTTTCAGTTCCTGCAACTGAAGAGGCGAAGAGGGAATGCATTTGCATAGTTTGTGATAAAAAAGCTACTATTGCTACCTTTAAACTTGAAAAGGACTCCAATATTTTCAGTAAAGAGATAGATTCTTCCTCATTTGTTAGCAAATTCCTTAGATTTTTGGTCTCGGTCAAACACAGGAGACACACATTTTGATAATTAAAAACAGACTCTGACCAGGAGTACATTTCTTGCAAGTTTGTATTCATTCTCAGAAACAATTGGTAAACAATAAATCGCACAAGAATAAACAAATGCAAAAGCAAATGATTGAGGTTATAAAGGATATGCTGCGGTTATAAGAACTACATAAGTACATAATATCTACCAATAAATTTAACTGCAATAAGTTATCCAAAAATAAAAAAGTATTGGAAGGTATGGAATTCTTGAAAACTGTAATGTGTATTTCTTATTTCTTCAAATAAATTCCTTTTTAAATATAAATTTGAAATATATACATCTGCAGAATATTGATGTCCCTAGATAAAGTACCTTCTGCAATTGACCGCATTGTTAGGTACCAAACTTTGGGTTAGTTTGGGATTAAATGAAGAAAAAATACAATTCTGAAAGTATTGGATTTTCGAATTTGAAAACCTTACATTTTATATGCATATTAAATTTTATAAATACTGTTTTAGGTTTGCAATGGTAGTGTTTATTTAAGAACTTTTGCTTTTGAATTTCATTGTTATTTATTATGTGTTATGTATTATTGATTACTTATAAAGAATGATATTTAGAGAATATTATTATTTCTGTTAACTACCATTACTTATTATTTTGGATCAAATATAAAAAAATCATTTACAGTGTAGGGGAATTGTGCCCAAAAAATGGCATACCTGGGCAAAATGACATATTGGGTCTTGTGATTCCTTAATGTGTCACTAGATGGTGCACGTTGTGAGTGAGTACTTCTGGTGAAGACCATAACATATATGCCAATTTGCTAACTGCATTTTCACTAGTTTTGCTGCGTGAAGCTCGAGATTAAGGCTGATATCTTAAAGAGAAAGGAAAGATCCATCCGTGATAACAGCAGAAAGAGAACCACAAGTATTTTACAACACAGGACCAGTCTATTACTGCAACGATATCTTTGAAAAAAGTCTTACCCGAAAGCTCACGATCCACATTTTTCCATAAGCTATTTTGTATGTGCAATAGTGAAAATTCGTAAAAGTGAAAGCTACAAATAAACTAAAAAGCAGACTTCACAATTAGCAATTATTTTAGCAAAAAGATATGAAGTATATTTATTTAAGAAATACCTTATTAGTGTCTAGCTTAATCTTTTATCTTTCAGATAAGCATTCATTTCTCTAAATATTCAATACTTTTTATGTGGTACTGTTTTGTGCAAATTCTTTCCATCATTAGCTCGAATATATATTTCTCTCCCTTCAGGAAAGCCTTCAGCAAAGGGTATTTATCCTATTCTATCAATAGTTACTCTTTGCTTCTACCTCACAGAACTAGTGTCTTTAGAAGATTTTTCTATGTAAATTGGGTTTAAGGATATTTTACGGCCTATAAAACAGGTGCTCATTTCACTTTTCCAAAACGTTTTATTAAACAGTTTCAAGGGTTTATAAAATTAAATATTTACACAAGWTACACTCATCAAATAAATACTAGGCTTCTGGAGTCTTTAAAAACAGAGCCTCGTATGCTTCTAAAGTCAAGGAGCTAGACGTGATCGTGTCCCTAAAAAAACATAAATTAATATCATATTTTTCATACATAAATAATATGTCTTATTACCCAGCTGATCTATTTGAAGCGGAATTAGCTACTAACACTTCCATGGATGAAGGCAGCGTTTGGAAGTAGTCGAGACTCACTGTTTTGCTGCTGCTTCCAATGTTTGCCACCGTGACATAACTGGGATTGTCAGAGTATATTCTGTAAATTAAAAACAATATGTAAACCAGTCTTTAGTTATTATTAAACATATTTATTGTTTTTTTTGGAGTCGTCTGTGGAGTAGAAATTTGTCTAAAAACGGAAATTATGTTCTGTCAGAACATTCATGTTATATAACTTGAAAATAATTATATTTCGGGACAAGTAAACTATAGAAATGGAGAATTTTCCCCTAATATTTATGTTTATAAAAAGACTAAATTAGTAGAGATATCACATCATTAAAGAATATGGCGATTTTTACTTTAGTATTATGATTTTGATCCTTCTTTCTATTTAAAGTTTTAATGAAATACGAATTTTTCATTTTTGAATGGTCGGTTGCGCCTTCCTGCGACCAACAGGGAAACTCGAAATTGTTTTATGGAATTTCTTTTGGTCACTTTCGTCATGAATTTTTTTTTCGGAGATTCTACGATATGCCGTTTATCAGATACTGCTACCTTAAACGACACCTGGTATATGTCACTTAAGTAACTGAATATATAAAGCTTTTCTTAATACGCTTATTTATCAACGGTCTTAATTAAATTTTGTTTTAAAACATTGTTACACAGATAAAACTGTTTGTTTGGATTTATAAAATCAATTTGTTTGACTTACATTTCTTTAGGTCCAACAAATTTATCTTCAAACAAACAAATTTTATTTGTAAGAAGAATGTCAGTTTGTAACTATATTACCATTTATTTGAGATCGAACAGAACTTGCGAGTTCAAGCAATCAAATAATTATTTGAGCGAATAAAATATTATTTTCCACGGTCAAACAATTAATTCCAATGAGTTAAAATGAGTTCAAATATTTAAATTAAATGCTTTGAAAGATTATAGCGACAAAAGTAAATGCTTGTTTCTAATAAACATGTCTTTCGTTAAATCAGTGTTTCTTTTTGTTATTCAACTATTTAAATGTTCAACTCAAACACACCTGTTGTTACAGAAAACAACATGTATTTAAACAGAATAAATGATGCTTTAATGCAACAATCTGTTTTTGGATACAAAGAAATAATTGTTTGAATTTGCGCGTGTCACTAGCAAAGTGGAAGTTTGGGGTTCCGCTTCTTTAGCCATGGTTGGACACTGGACAGAATGTATCAAGGTAAATCGGGAAAAGCCGCCGTTATTTGTTTTTATTATTGTCAGTTTATTTCATTAAATTGTGAAACAAAAGAGGAAGATGGTTACAGATTTTAAAAGTAAGTATGAAGCCTAAATAAAGTATTTGCTTTTTTTATTGCACCTATGATTCGTAAGGATGTTAATTACGGCGTTGTTTCTCTACATCTTGAAGTAGGTATATGTTAGTAAAGTCTGCTCAATGAAGTGCCCTATTTGTACCAAACTACTATTACAAGTAATGCGTTATTTATTCAGTATATTTGTAATACTAAAACGGAACACATTTATTACGCTATAGAAACCAGTAGATTTGTGATTGTGTTTAAATTAAAATAAATATCATACTTTCCGTCTGCATTATATTCGTACATATAAGTAGCAAAATTTACCTTGTCAATGGACTTGTCAGGGTTAGGCTGATTTAAATCAGATGTTTTTTACTAAACCAGTTACAGTTTTGCGAAAATGAATTGAGTGACATATTGCGTTTTTAATGACAAGAAACAAATTTTATACGCTCTATAAAAAACAGGAAGCCACAGGAATAGACTTGCATAAAATACATAGACATATCGAAGTGGGTTAATCAAAATTTATTTCTTTAACTTAAAAACAATWTATTTATATGTTTAAAGGGCTTGTTTGAATGCAATATTTATACAATCTAATTATAAAATATATTTTTCATTAAAATTCACATGCAGTTTGCTGCAATAATAGAGATAATGAATTGAGCATATGAATTCTTTCAATCAAACAACTGTTTGATTCCATGTTTGATTCCAGGAAATATCTGTTTCATTGGACTAAATCAGTGATATCTTTACTTTATACTTACCTCTTCTCTGATTCCAAACAAATATTTGTTTCAGTCAAATTTAATTATATCTTTATTCCAAACATCTTCATGGTTTAGTGAAACAAATACTTTGTTCTACAAAGGAAATGATTATTCTTGATTCAATAGTTTCAAAAGTTAATTTAAAGCTTTGTATATATTATGTTAAATAAATGTTATTTTAACCCCTTCAAGCATTTTCAGGGTTTGAAACAAACAAATCATTTACTTTGCCATATACAAACAAATAATTTGTTTGCCGTAAATATATTTTTTTTTCTTCCAAACAAATTGTTCTCCCTGTGTATGTTTTATGTGGTACACTAGGAAATTATTAATATTATGTCATACTGCTATTAAATACTTTCTGTGTCACTATTAGTTCAAACAAGCTCGAGTGTTCTACTATGACTACCAGATCATTTCCTTTTATAATTTACCCGTTTTAATTTCTCATTTGGCTCATTTTAAATCACCCACGACTTTTTAAATGCTCCCCGTAATTCAGGCCGCACGAAAACCTGACGCTTACTTCGATTGAGTTTTTCCGCCAATAAAACGTCTTTCCTTTAACTTCCAGCGTGGAACGCCTCGACAACAATTTTTTGTCGCGTTTTTTACTAAGCAAGCTGTGCTTTTTGTTGCCGATTTGACTGCCAATGCGCATATCACGTCCAGTTACTCGCTGTTCGTCGGTCGAGTTAGTTTTATTTTATCGAGTGATTTTTCGGGATAGTTGCGGTTGAAAAGTGGACTTTTGGGTGAACTGAAGTGATTAGTGATTGGGACTGTTGGGATTACTTGCTGCAAGAGGATGTAGTGGTGCCTTGCTGCCGAAAAATGTAAGTAAAAAAGCATCTTTAGCTGAAGCGCTTTGTCGTCAAATTACCGATGTTATCACGTACGCACGCCGCATTTACGTTTTGAATCGCGCCCACATTTAACCGGTTAACCGAACTTTGCATTCGTGCCTATATTTTATAGTGGTTAATTTCTTTTAATAATGCGAAATAACAATAAAACGTTCTGTTTATGTACAGGGCAGACCTTAAATTATCTATTTCTTGCATACTACGAGTACTGGAATTCTGACAACTTAATTAGAGGTTTTTTCGCCATTTACTATCGATTAAAAACATTTTTGTCGCCATTATACTTCGGGCTCTATCGGAAATAACACTAACTCAGCAGTATTTCTTAATTTCACTTCTGGATCTTATATAAAATTGAATTGTAAGTTTCATAATCTTACTATATCTTTTTTAACTCTCGTTTTCAACCTTTTTAGAAAAACATTTAGCGAGCATAATTATAAGTTATCCAGATGTCTGCAATATTCGAAAGTTAATGATAGTTCACAGGGTGTTAAAAAAACACCTACTAATTGTGTCAAATGTTCAGTAACTAGCTTATTTTAAATAGAACATCCTGTGTTTTATAATGCTAATCAATGTTTATTTTAATTTTTGCGATTGGAAGTAGCATTCCATATACCTAAATCTATTAATTATTTGGACATAAAACGAGAGCGAAGTACAAATAAGAAGTTTGAGTACCTTTTTTAAATTTAAATTAGGTATTTCTGAATTAGGTCACATTTAACGTTATTAATTTAGAGTTAGACAATAATATGTTTTCTGTAAGATCGCTGCCACTCAAATTTAAATATGTTTTGTCGGTTAACCTTATTAAAGTGCTGTTTGCATACCTCTCTATTTCTAAAGCTTTTCAAAAATACTAATCGGTTGACGAAGCTCGCTTTTTTCAAAGAAGTCCTTTCTGGTCTTCTGCATATTCCTAGGATGTACTCTCCGTAGAGTCTTCGTATACAAGGGTGAATACTTTCACCGTTAGATAATAATTTGTTTTCGAAAGGATCGCTGTCACTATAAAGCACTGACAAAAATCCTTCTGAGTTCTACTTTCAATCGTCACGTCCTCATATGAGAAAGGGATCATATTTTGAAAGGAGGATAACAACTTGTAGGTAATTTACAAAGAGACACAATTTTACAGGAAATATTCAAAATTGGCGCCATTTACTTCCAGGCATTTTGCCATTCTTTAAATGATTTTGATACTACTAGCTCAAGAAATAAACTTCTCTTTAGTACTCCTTATTTAATTATAGTATACATAAATGAAATAAGCATTTGCATATTCTTCATTATAAATGTAGGCATATAATGTTAACGTTAAAGAAACAAAATTGAAACACGAGCTGTGTTAAACTAGTGTTGAAAAAACACGAATAACGAAAAACAGGAACAATACAATTCGTAAACGGCTTACCATGATTAAGTTTTTGAGAATGAATCGCCTATAGTTCCTTTAATATTGAGTTTTGGACATATATGTATGTAAATTATTTTGGACTAGTTTAGAAAGCCATTCTTATTAGTCCTGACAACCCTGATACATATTGATACTTTTGTACCACCAGTATGGTATTATGGCATCACATCATATTATATTCATAACTTCAAACCAGTTTTATTCGAAAAGTTGGACAAGAGCACGGTATTTAATATAAAACTATAGAGCTTTTAATTTCGTGGGTGAACTGTGAATAACGTCATTCCCAAAAAAGTACCGCCACCTCAAATTTCCCAGCGTCGTATTTTCTTAATTTCTTTTAGGTACAACCTTAAGTTGTATGTTAAATTAAAGGTCTTTTTAAACTCTTCAAAATGGCATAGCAGCTGCCCAAAGAATATTTGCAGATGGTGATATTTCACAAATAAAGTTAATTTTTGTAAAAAAAATTTTACTTTATAGTTGGATGCCAACTTTCATCTTTTTAAATTTGTTTCATTACCACGTATGTCATATTGTTACCCCTTTTTAATGAAAGACAAAAAACCCGTTGTCGCCTAATCCGTTAATTTTTATAACTCATAAATTTCGTTAACTCTGTAATAATTGTTTAATCTAATTAAAGTAACAACAATAATAAACACGAATAAACATAATAATGAATCTTTATGTGTCATTATCTAATAATTTAAGAATATTTACAAGAATTAACTTTATTTGGACACCCACTGTACCATTTTTAAAGAGAAAAACCCTTTAACCTGACATATAATAAATGTCATAATCACTATAAAAACTATTCAAACGCTTGTGTTTTCAAGAAAGATTTAAGCAATTATCAAAGTATATTGGCAAACGAAAACCTTTCACATAATTACTTGAGATTTTTCACTGTAGATAATAAATATAACCTGCGCAGTTTAGTATGTAGAAGTTACATAGCGTTATTTCATGTACTATTTGTATTTTACGGCAACACAGAACGCAACATATGCCAGTGGAATAAGTGGATAAGTATTGATTGTTGGCTATTCAATAAACGGAATATGAACGTCTTTTTTATGCATTGCCCTGCATAAATGAATATTAAATTTTGTGCCACAAATGTTCATGTTCAACTACAATTCTGAAGATAAAAATTTGATTTCATAGATCTGGGTCGAATAGGGACTAACTCTATGCGGGAGTCATATTAAATTTATCTCCAAAACATTTTAGAGCCAGCATCAAATGCAACCCTTGGACAGATATTGCTGCCAGGTTAGAATCTATGGATTTATCTTATATGTAGAGTCGCA
The DNA here is from genome assembly GCA_025024175.1 of Rhyzopertha dominica. Classification (NCBI taxonomy): domain Eukaryota; kingdom Metazoa; phylum Arthropoda; class Insecta; order Coleoptera; family Bostrichidae; genus Rhyzopertha; species Rhyzopertha dominica. The sequence goes on from QCXZ01000075.1 coordinate 4,273,814, forward strand.
AAAAACGTTACTTTAAAAAATATACCAAAATCTTACCTTACAAGTGCCAACACAGAGTTAGCCAAAGCCAAACTGTCCAACTCCCCATACTTCAGTGTGTCGGTCTTTCTGTATTCAAGCATTTTCTTGTAAATCGCGTAGTGAGTCTTGTCACCTCCTTCTTTCTGAAGTGCCAGGTTATTCGTCAAGTATTTCTCGCTCACGGGCAACCAGGGGGTAGAATTGGTGCTGAAGCCCGCGCTCGTTGTGTTGTCCCAGTGATACGGTGTCCTTTGAAAATCTCTGCTGTTGGAATCAAAGTCTTCTGGTTCTCCGTTACAAGCTTGGGGATCCTGACCTTCATCCCAAGTGACCTCGCCGTTTTCCATGCCGATCTCTTCGCCATTGTAAGTAACAGCCACCCCCGGAAGGGTTAGTGCTATCATGTTGAGGGCATCAGCTCTTTCGACACCGTAGCGGGTGGCTACCCGACTTTGGTCATGGTTACCTAACTGAAGAAGACGAGTCAAATTAATGCAATGCACTAACTCATTCAATCGTGTTCTGATCGCTCTTCATTTTTCCATTTTTATCGGTTTTAAATTTTATAATAATGTAATTTTCGTTTTCACAATCGGTTTAACTTTACACTGTAACCATATATCTTTTTTAGTTTTTTCCTTTAATTCATCATGACTGCTTAATTTAACTTTTTGTTGCTTCAACAATGGTGATGACTTAAATATTTCAATCGATGTATTAGAGCACGTATAATATGTGGTTTTCCCGCCTGACGATGACCGTTTAATTTTAATCCTTTTTCGGCCCAAATATATATATGTAGCTGTGCTAAGTGTCAATAAAATCAAGTACAGTTAGACTGAACATACATACATTTACATAACCACTGAACTGGGAAGAATATGGACATTAATCAAGTTTTACTAGATTTACCACCAATCTTAGAATATAAATTCTTTAAAATTGCTTTTGATCTTAGACAAGAGGATTACAAAGGGTCCTGAAACCATTTCGTTCAAGACTGTCTTTTACCTCCAACAATACGATAAAAAATCCTTTAGGAAACCCGAAGTACATGAGAAAAGTTATAAGGGTTAGCTGGCAGTGGTCGTGTCGATTTCTTTTTCGCCGACGTTTCGCCCACTTCTGTGGTGAGCATCCTTAAAGATGAGTTCGTCGTTGACGAAGTTGTCTCTAAACTCAGCTCTGAAGATGGTCATCATAGCAGTGGGCGAAACGTCAGCGAAGAAGAACGATCATGGCCAACTTACTCTTACGGTTAGGCATCTCCATAATAAAATATTATTGTATTACGCCAGCTTCGCCAGATATAAATAGGTGAATTTACTCGTGTTAAAACTGAACTCAAAGTAAATGTATTCCGTGCATTTGCTACTTGAACAACCTTGGAAATTTAATATGTAGTTTCATATCATTTTATTATTTAGTTTAGTCCAATAAGGTGATACAGAATATTGTTTGTACTTACCACCCAATTTGGAGTGAATCTCAATGGCATGTAGGTGAACCACTTGTCTATGATGTACTTCATATCTCTTGCTGAAGACGAACCGGACAGCTGAGTTATAAACCAAAAGTTGAAAGTAAAGTGCGCACCGTTATGAGTGTCGTTTCCATAGTAAGGAAACAGTTTGTCACTGTCGGAGTAGGCTTCGGTCATCATTATCCTGTACAAGAAGGGAAAAATATATGAAATTGCTCTTTTACTTCATTCATCAAATTTGCCTGAATTTTAAAGTGAATAATGGAAAAAAATGGAAAGTAACTTCTAAATAATAATAAACGACATGTGTTTAAGAATACATAGATTTTCAGAAATAATGGTGTCTTCTCACCCCTTATCTATCTCTGTCTTTACCTGGGATCTCCTCCATGTTCTTCGTTGTAATTATCTATCAGCTCTCTCCATTGATAAACCATGTCATACGTTTCTGGTTGATCTTGAGTATATATGTGCGAAAGGTAGCAATAATCATTTGGCGAGCAATTGCAGCTCGTGCAAAGCGGCTCATCTGGCCAACCTTCCACTTCAAACAACGTTGAAATGATGTCTACTCTAAATCCATCTACACCACGGTCCATCCAGAATACTAGAACATCCTTTAAAAATTTTGTTAAGTTAGTCTTAGTAGTTCACACAAAGTGATTTACACGGTGGAATATTAAGGACAGTAGTTCCAAAAACAAACATGAGTTTTTTTTGTAGTATTTTCAATTTTCAGCTATAACTCAAAAACTAAAAAAAGTTAATCAAAATCCATTTTGCCTTGCTAATTTATCTCAACAAAGTAACATAAAGTCGCGAAAATATCATTCCTCTAGCTTTAATAATAACCAAAATACTCTATAAAAACATCAAAAATAGTACACTCTGTACACTAAGTCTTACCTTCATCTCTTGGACGAGGTTTGGATCCCTATAGTTCAAGTCCGGTTGTTTTGCATGGAATTGGTGCAAATACCACGCATTTCGAACTTCACTGTAATTCCATGCAGGTCCATGAAAGTAACTAACCTAAAGCAATAGTGAAGTATTCAGATAAAATAAAAATTATAATATGAGGAACATTGGTATACCCAGTTATTAGGCGGTGTGTCTGTGCTATTATTATCCACCCAGTTGTAATAGTTGGCATATTTGCCGATTCCTTGCTCTGATTTACTGAACCATTCATGTTCATCGCTTGAATGGTTCGGAACAAAGTCCAGGATGACTTTTAAGCCTAGAAATAAAAAGAATGTCTATTGGCGGCGAAACAGCAGCAATTTTTTAGTATCATAAAGCATAGAATTAATATTTTAAAGTATAGTATACATAAAAAATCGAATAACATTCAAGGCACTGAAGAAATGTGAAGAACTTACAATCACTTCATCAGAAGAAATCTCATAGATTTTAGTAAGGGCACACTCTATCAATCTTAAAGAAATGATGCAAAAATTTCTTTGGGTTTTTTAAAATCTGCTAAAYGATGACATCATCAGGGGATACAAGTGAACTGAGGAGTATTAGAAATTGCACTAAACGGTACTAGGGTCACAAATGTAACACTCATCATTCATACAGGTAGACTATATGTATTGTTACAAATGACTGATTTATTCTAGAACCAAGAATTTTTTTAAAGATATCAGACCATGATACGCTTACATTGAAGATGCCATCTATCAGTGAAGCTAATGTAAGGTATGTACTGAGAAGAAGAAATCTAAATCAAAAAAACTTAAGCAAAATTCAGTCAGACCTGATTCGAAAAATGAGAAGTGTGTATTATGGCTTTTGTATTTGTGTGCCAAAGTTAAACGAAAACGATTTTCTTTTCATCTTCTTTCACTCACATAATCAACCTAGTTGGCTCTTCTATGTCCCAGTCCTTAAAAATTCGAAAAATTAAAACGAATTATTAATATCTATATATTATCAATGCTCAAAAATTATTTTAATAGGTCATAATTGCATCCAAATGTTTTTTCTTTTTTACCGAACGCAGTGCATAAATAATATATTTCGAAGTCCTTCTATCCACTATTATGATATAAACATTCCTGATATGCTTTTTTTTTTGTTAAAATCCTAGCGAATTGAAGTCTCACACTTGCTCAAATCACAATAAATTTTACCTGCAATTAAAAAAATGTAACGAAAAACAAAGGTAGCAAAATAAAATTACCCATCAATTCCTATTAATAAACAAGAATGGCAATAAAGTCACAGTTGACGGCCATTGAAGAGTAAATAACGTCTTTTTAGTTAAAATTAACATTCAATTCATTCGGTTTTTTTACCTGACGAGTCCGAAACTAGTAGCAAAATCAGGTCGAATTGAACAGAGCAGTTGGAATGCCACGCGACCTCTCAAAATCAAACCCTTTCTTTGTGATTTTGCGAATTTCCAGTGCCCGCTTTAAGCCGTTTTAAAACTCTTTTTTTGTTTGTGTCTCAAAATGAATAGTACGTAGTTTTAGATGAGTAGCAACATTATTTTGCACAAGCAAAGTATATCTAGTTATAATGAAATTTGTAATCTAACTGTATAACATGCACATCTGAGCATTTTTAATATGCAAAGAAAAATCTCGCATTCCTAAATATTTTTATTTTGATTTTTAACATTCCTGCAATATTTATATGCTGTGAATATGTTGAATGCTGTGTCGAAAATTATAAACAACACATTTTAATATCTTTACAATCTTTTAACTATTGGAAACATGCGATTAACGGTTAACATAACTAAATATGTAAATAAAAGACAAGTATTTTAAATAATATGATAAGAATATATATTTTTTTATCCAAAGCTCTAAATACAACAAAATAATTCCATACATCTATTATATTTTTACAAAAAAGTCTAACAAGTTTACACCGACTTAACTTAAATATATTAATTATTATCATCATCACTACTATCAAATTCTAAATCACTACTAGCATCATCATTAACATGTATTATAAAATTTTGAAAATTTGGGGATACATAGCTATTTTCAATTTCAATAACATGCTTAATACAGCTTTTCCACAGTTCTTTCGTTATACTACTTACCTCTCTACGCACTAAATCTACAACTCCCGAACTTAAACGCGGACATGTATTGTTTCTTCGTATTCCTTTTTTAAGCGTACTCCACACTAATTCATTTGGGTTTAGGACGCAATAATAGGGTGGCAAACGCATAACTATATGTGCATGYCCTTTCGCTAGTTCATCAACTCGATATTGTTTAGGTATGTTGAGATTTTTTATTATTGTCAACAGGTCTTTTTTGGTAACTTATCCATCCGGAATTGTAATTTTATTCTTTTACATGTAATCAATTATTTCTATTTTTTTGTAGATTATGCTGGCGCCTTTTCATTAATTTTGAATGATAACTCGCGTTATCCGTGACTATAAAAGATCCTGGTGGTAGCTCTAGGAATAACTGCTGCTGAAACCAAGTTTCAAAAAGTGCATAGTCCATGTCGCAATGGTAGTCAGCAGAACAATTTTGGATCTGTTTCGCTGACAGTAATAAACCATTTTCCACCCATCCATCACTTCCTCCCGCATGAAGAATTATAATTCTTTATCCTCTCGAAGGTGGTGCTTGCGGAACGCAGTTATTTGACCCATCTGTCATACCTTTTTTTATCAAGTCGTGGGTGTCGTACCACGTTTAATCCGAATATACGATATTACGATTTTCTTGGCGGTACCTTCTGATTATATAAACGAAATCCCATCTCATTCTATTTAGTCGGGTTGATTCCATTATGGACAAACGTTGGTTTAATGTACTATAATTAAAACCGATGCTCCTCAAGTATTTTCTGAACCACTCTTCGCAATAACTTATGTCATATCCTAATTCCAAAAGTTTTAATTTCAGACTTGCCGCAGTTGGAACTTTATTTTCCTTATACATTTGGTAAATAACTTTTTTAATTTCTATCCCAAGCTCTTTTGATATATTTAGAAATTTCTCCGAATAGCGTGATTTTCTTGAATTGCCTTTATTTTCAATAATATTTCTCACAGTCGTGTAGGGGACACCAACCATTTCACTTGTCACTTTTAAGGGAGCACTGCACTCTTTTTTTTATAAAAAAGTTGTATACATTTTTTATGATTTCTTTGGCATCTTGGGTAAGGTAACGACGATTCCTCTTGTTTTCTTTCATTTGCACTTCCATGTCAGCGTCAGCAACTTCATTCTGAGCGGTACTTGGAGCAGCTTTTTCCCATGGATGGAACATTTTTCGTTTCTCTTGTCTCGCGCACAGAAATACTAAGACTGAATGCTAGTTTTGGTTTGACCGGTAGTGAACTTTAAATAATCCGACCCTGCTTAACTATCTTCCGAAAATTGGACCTAAATTTATGGTAATCCGGATATTTGCGGTAACTTGTGAGGGGCCGCCTGCTGTTCGAGATGAAAGATAAATTTTGTTGCAGGGTTGTAATAACGGTAAGAGAGTTGCATTACTATACAGGTACGTATAAGTATAAACGTGCTAAATTATGGTTGTTACCTTTATCGTGAGCCTTTTCCAACATTTCATCAAAATCATCAAGAGTGCCAAAGAGTGGATCTATATCAGTGTAATTGCTAATGTCGTACCCTGCATCTGTGCCTGGCGATGTGTATATCGGTGACAACCACAAAGCCGAAACTCCGATATCAACCAGGTGGTCCAGTTTTTCAATTACACCCTGCAGGTCTCCATAACCATTTCCATCAGAATCCTAGCACAAATATCAAACAAAAATTATGTAAATGTACGTTGAAATATTTACGCACTAACAAATGTTTGAGTTATCATAAATACTATATTTTTCGACAAAACGAAATGTCTAATTGGAAATCGCTAGCAATAGATTAGAATTATAGTGTTTTGTGTTATAATTATAGACAGTAATAATTAAGTCCCAAAACTGCCTCGTTTTTGTTAATTTATCGTTCTTGCATTTATAGGTGTCCTGTAAAAAATACCTATAGGAAGGTGTACAAACATAAATTATATCTACTTGCTTATCTTATTTAAGAAAAATTAAAAATAGCAAGAGTTTAAATACTCACTTACGTATTTTTTTATTTAATAAAAAAATATGTATACGACAAAAATATCTGAAAAAACATTTCCGCCTTCAATTAGCCTTCGTTTCTTTTGATAAAACATTTGTAAGCCAGAAATATATCTTTAAACAAACTGAGCTAGTAATGAGATTATTGTTTTTAGAAGATTAAATAGCAGCAATGGCAGCTACAATACGACTGTTAAAATTTTTATAGACGTCTGATATATTCACAATGAGTTATGATTTATCTGTATCCACTAAGTGGTCCTATCAATATTATATAGTTAAACAATTATCAATAAAATACCAGATAGGGATGTATCAGTAGTTATCTCAATCTATATACTTGACAATTAAACATGTTGAGCATTAAGAAACAACTTAAAGCTAAATGCAGTTATAAAACTTAATAAGTGCAATTATCACAGGATCACCAATTACAGTTCCATTAGAGATCATGCAGAGATTATCTAATCTAATATGTGTAAGGTATTTCGCCTGAGAAAATTGCTACGTTATAATATTTTTTTCACATGAGTACTGGAGTAGTTCCATTAATGCTTAATTAAAATATTTGCACCATTCTTCACATGCCAATCAAAAAGTTGTTGTCAGGATCCAATGCCTAGCTTCTGTGGTATATAAAAAGTATCTAGCTTACAAATATCTTTTGGTGAATATCGGCTAGACTTTTATTTTCCGAAACCAATGAGAATTAGTAGTGGACAGTGATGAAGAAAGCTTATGAACCATTACTAAATTTCAAATATCAAAAGAATCAGAATTTAAGGACCATCTTACGAGGATAAATCAAAAGCATGATTTGCTTGTTAATGCAATTGTTGTCACTCTTCGAATCCAAGAATTCTTAAAAATTGATAAGGATATAGGTACTTAAGATATTTACCTAAACAAGTAATACAGTTTACGCTATTCAGTGTAATAGATAATGATTGTTTTTAAGTCAGCTGTTTGGTACCTTTTTACTGTTCAGTATCTTCCTAACGTGAAAGAACGAAGTATTTTCTTTCTTCTGAATACACTGTGGATGATGGCTCAAACTGACATTTCACTTTTACACCTGTACTTTAATAACTCATTACATACCTTGAATGATCTGGGGTAAATCTGGTAAAACACTGCAGTTTTCCACCAGTCGCTATCAGCTACAGCAAACCCGTGAAGAGCACAAAGCGCTGCTGTAGTTGCCAAGAAAAATTTAGCGAGCAACATTGTAGAATGGCTCGTGCCTGCAATGGCTTGGTGTTTTTATAATCCTTCAAACAGTTAAGTAATTGCTATCTATACTAATCACATTGATTAAACACAGTGAAGTGTATTTTGCTGATGCGGTGAGCAGTTATCAGTAAGTTAGTGGAACACTAGTGCTTTGGAGTATCTGCATTTGTATTCTAAAATGATTTTACGAAATTCATTCGTTTGATGAGTGTGGTCTAATGATCTAATATCCGGTGAAGTACATACCTTATCATTGGCAAAATTGGCAAAACTGAGCTAAAAATTCTGCTGTAAGAAGAGATGTCGTTATTTTTTTAAATACGAATTTCATTGTAAGAAAATTAATAAACGCCAATGCTTATGGAATCTCCACGAATTCGAAGTGGCAAGTAAATTACTTAAACCAAATTAAACAATTTTGAGATGAAGATAGATCAATCATATATGTCAACGACACCCGTGATACGGTGAAAAAAGGTTGGTGCGATAGGGTGACAAATGTGTGTTGAATGTACTGTCGTCACATGACAGAAGAATAATTATTCTATATGTGGGATCTAAAACATGATGTGTAGAAGGTGCATTATTTTTATCTGCTAAAAATATGAAGGACGCAAAGGTAGAAAACAGTATATTGTAAAGTAGTTCTTTGTTTTTTTTTTGGATATAGTAAAGAATTGTGCTTTACTTACCTTTTGTAAATAAATTTCAGGAGCTTTTGATTCAAACAACAAAATATATACATATTCGTAAAAAAAATTTGTTGATTTTATTATTTAAACACGTTTTTATTATGTTCAAATTTTGCAATCGTTTTTAACGTACTTGATGAGCTAGAGGCTTGAAACTTTAATATAGCTCAGAACTGAATGATAGTTCAATATTAACTCACTTTTTTGTCCATTTGTTTAATTTTTTGCTGGTAATAATAATTAAAACAGCTAATTGCTACATAGCAAATAAATAGTATAGCACATTGAAAAGACTCAATCACAGAATGCAACCATAACAATTTTCCGACTTATTTAATTAGACTCATACATTTATATTTAACACATCGCTATCTAAAATTCAAAATCAAGAAAACGACTTCAAGTAAAACAAATTAAATAAATCTGGAGTACCACTAGGTTCATTAGTAGGACCTATATACCAGGTAACAATATCAGTTTCCAAAAACAAATATCGCATTATTCGCAGATGACATTGCTATATATCTACACTCGTTTGATCCAGAAGTAGCAAATAAACAAATACAAATTTTTATGACATTAAAAATAGACAACACAATTATTAACCATAATCTAAACTTTAAGAAACATCTGGATAAAGCAGTTAATAAAACGTGTACTTACAGCACTGAATTGCATGCAAGTATTTTCATAGTTATTAAAAATTCACAACCAKAGAATTTTAGAAGTGTGTGGGTTATCTTATCCCAAACGTTCATTATAGTGGTTACTTACTTTTATTCTAGATGTTTGTAAGTATTGCATCTGCTTTTCCAAAAAACATACTTATTGGGCCGGTTTCTCTTATCCATTTTAAGCTAAAATCTAAGAAAAATTGCATACTTGAATTCAAGTTGTTGTCATGGTTACTGGGTTGATTTTAGCTAACATCAACTTTAGCAAAGAGAAGAAAAATGGACCCACTATTATGTCTAATTAGGAACTACGATAAACTATAGGCAAGGATGATCTAGCTTTGTAGATCACTAGATCTGCTGTTTGTATTTAAAATCCTTGCAGGTACACTCCCAAACTTTTACATTTTACCTCTGAATTACGAAAAAGATTCAATATTTTTACATATCTTTTTAATTTAATCATTAGTTACAACACTTGTTTGTCCTTAGTATGAAGTTTACTGTTTTCTTTCTGAAAAGCTCCTAACCAAAGTATTCAATATTTACTGATTTCTAGCAAACCAACGCAATTTAATGAAGTCCGCTACCTTCTCTGCTATCATCATAGTAGGCGCATTAGTATGTCCACTTATCGTGTGTGGAATAACACTAGAATCTGCCACTCTCAGTTTCTTGATTCCATATACACGTAAACGACTATCGACTACAGCCTCCCTGTCCCAAAAAGGACCCATCTTACAAGTAGAAATTGGATGATATAAAGTACTCGTAAATCTTCTGAAGGCACAAAACCAGTAATCGTCAGAATCGTAAGTCACGTCTTCGCATCCTGGTACCCGTGAATCACTCAGACTTGCATTAAATTGCCCATAAACTTGCGTTTCAAGAAGCTTCTGGATGATCCTCAAACCCTTCAGCATCACTTTCAGATCCTGCTCGTTGCTGAAAAAGTTGCCAATGAGGAGTGGCGGTTCAAACGGATCTGCAGATTTGACTTTCAGGGATCCCGTTGATTTTGGGTGTAGCAATGTCGGGGCGATGGAGAATTGATTTGGGTTTTCAACGGAGCTTTCGTATTTCTTGATCACATCATCACGTATGGAAAGCAAAGTTCCAAAATCCTTTGATACCGCAAGAGTGGATGGCAGGTAAAATAATTCTATATCCGGCACCGAATTTGTTTCGTTATTCGTGTTTATGAAGGCTAATGTTTGTAGCCCACCAGGTGCTGTTAAAGGACCGGTTCTCCGTTCTTCGTACTCTCTCAAAGCTTTTGCTTCGTCTGATTTAGTAGTTACGTTTGTTGTTATTACTAATCCGTAGTATGTGAGATGCTCCTTCAAAATTTTACCAACAGGAAGTTCTTGTATCAGAGGTATTCCCAACCTTTTTATATCAGCCTCAGGACCAATGCCTGAAAGGATTAGAAGTTGTGGAGACCCCACAACACCAGCAGACACAATCACTTCCTTAGATGCATTAACGACATACCTCTTTCCCCCTTTGAAATATTCCACACCAGAAGCACTCTTGTCTTCATCGATAAGTATTTTAGTAGCAAACGCCTTTCTTTCGATGTGAAGATTGGTTCTGTAAGAAAATGGCTCCAAGAAAGATTTGTAGGTGCTTTGCCTTATTCCGAATTCAATGTTGCCTTGCATTTTACTGAAACCGAATTCGTTTGGAGAATTATAGTCCGGATTGTAATGATATCCCATTTCAACACCAGCTTTGACGAATGCTTTCCCAAAGATGTTCTCGTAGGTGATGTTTGTACCCATTGGGCCATATTTTCCATGGAATCTGGGATCCACACCTGAAGATAATTACTTATCAGTTGTAATATTGATTTTATCACAATTAATTTTTGCTGCATAGTAAATATACGAAGCAAATGTGACTACCAAATCTAGATGTAGATACTTTTATGATACATGGTAAAAGTATTATGAAAATCAGTTTCAGTGATTGCTCGTTTATTTGAATTGGTAGTGGGAAATCTCTATTTACAAGTAGTTATTCAAACTACATTTTTAATAATAAGTTAATTAAAACCTTTTTGAATAATGTAATGTATGTATTGTTTTAATTGTTAGTGTTGTCTTTTAATACTAATGAATATAGCGCAAATTTCGCTCCATTACGTATCCATTTCTTATTCTAACTATAAGTAATCAATAGATAGATAGCGAAAGTGATACGAGAATGTTATGGCAAATGGGTAGAAAGGGAAGTAATGAAAAAACTATCTCGATCAATACAGCGCAAGCTAAATTTATTTATATAATAACAAACAAAATTTGCACCAAATGAGTTTGAGGTAGCAAGCGGCAACATAACTAATGCTTTTAGGACCACACGAGTGAAAAAAATCAATAACTTGTAAGAAATTATTTATAATTATTACCAAACCTGTTCAGATTTTTGAGCTGCATATTATAAGAATATTGTCATATTTTTATGTTTCACAATTAAGTGCCAGGATTCAAATCAACACAATTCGAGGTAACTAGGCCTTGGAAAATTAGGGTTAAGAGTTCCATTTGGTTAGTGCCGTCAGTCACGATTAAAGAAAACTATGACATATTCTAATGCTGAAGCTCATGACATTCTCAAAATTTCATGCAATGTAATTAATTCGTACTACCCGGAAGGTTTTGAACGTCAAACGAGAAAGACATATTTTAGTAAAAGGTAACAGAAGCTTCAAGCTTACTTAATTTTGGAGAAAGTATAAGGTATATGCTAGTAGAAAAATTTCACATGTAATCGTCAGAATTGTAGTTAAAGCCAAAAGCTATTTAGTAAACCAACATGTCAATAAAGATTAACCCTTTATATAGGGTGTTGCAAATTATTAGGTCATCCCGTTAACCCTAGATTCTTGAGGACAAAATCTGACGATTTTGTTATTGGTAGGCTTCTGAAAAATGCTTCATTTAAAAAATACAGGGTGTCAAAGTTGAAATTTAAAAATCGTTTTTTTTTTAATATAACCACAGTTTTGGAGGTATCGGGTGAAATTTGGTACGAGTTTGTAAGTGTACCCCTAGATTATTATTAACAATACTGTAAAAACAAATGAAATCAGAGGGTTTGTAACTTTCTAACCTCCCCACATTTTGTTGACGTATGCCCATGAGACAAGCGGATTTTTTTTCTAGTACAAAACTTCATTGTCAGTTTTTTTTGTCTCTAGTAATTTTTAGGCAAAATGCTTAGATTCAGAGATAAACGCCGTTTTGTAAAACTTTCCACCCTGCGTATTAATAATAAATGTATTTTTCCAAGCCTACTTAGAAAACTTGTTAACTATTGGTTTGAGCATTAAAGACACATAGACAACAAAAATGTTTAAAAAACACATAATTTGAGCTCCCATATGGCAATAATTTGGCTTTACATGTTACATGGAAAAATATATCAATAATATTAACCATTTACAACGAGAGGAAACTCATTATTACTAATAATAGACAAGATGGAAAGTTTAATAAAGCGAGTTTATCTCTGAATCTAAAGACTTTTCTCTAAAAATTAAAAGATAACAAAAAAAACTGACAATGAAACTTTGTACTAMAAAAAAAAATCCTGTGGTCTCATGGGCGCACGTCAAGAAAAGTTGGGGGGGGGGTTAGAAAGTTACAAACCCTTGATATTAATTTGTTTTTAAAGTAATGTTAACAATAATTTAAAGGTACACTTATATGCAAATATTACAAACTCGTAACAAATTTTAACTCGATACCTCCAAAACTGTGGATTATATAGTAAGAAAACGATTTTTAAATATCAATTTTGACACCCTGCATTTTTTAAATGAAAAGTTTTTCAGAAATTTACCAATAATAAAATCGTCATATTTTGGCCTCGAGAATCTAGGTCTAACGAGATGACCTACAAATTTGCAACACCTTGTATATAGAAAAGCGTACATTTTTATAACAATTCATGCTTGTAAACTTCAGAAAGTTACATATAAAATTCGGCCTCACAAGGAAAAATGAGAATAGAATTTTTTGATGTTTGTATATTTTATTATTATATTATTAAATATAACAACGGCTTGTCAAAACAAAGTAGAAAATTAACAATACTGAAAATAATGAAGTAGCATTACATTTTGTCACTAGTCTAGGGCACATTTCAAGAATTAAGTTACTGACAAGCGTACTCGGTCTTCGATGGCACGTAGTTTTGTTCTTACATATCGCATCAGCCTTTGGACAATTCCAGTATTTATTTCACGCACCTTTTGATAAAGGCGCCTTCGCAACAGTTTTCCGTTTCGTGTTTCTCAGCCATTATCATAAACTTTTCTACTTAGTAGACTCCAAAATTCTTCCATAGGTCGTGCATGTGGGAGATTTGGGGGATCGTCTCGTTTTGGTACAAAATGTATGCGATTTGTAGCCAACCATTCCCTTGTTGTTTGGGAATAATGACAGGATACCAAATCTGGCCGGAACTTAATTTCGCCTCTATTATGATGTGTTGTAATAAAATTAAATAGTTTTTGAAGACGTTTTCGTGTATATAGATTTGCATATATAGTTGCGCCTCTAACATATCCAACAAAGGGGCGTGAAACACCATACTAATACTTTGTCGGTCAATTTTGCTTTACATTTAAATCTAACACTATCCGGAGTATTCTTGATATCATCTGTATAAAAACCATCAGTTCAGCGTTCGCCAAAGTAAAATATTTTTCATCGTCCATAACAATGACTTTATTGGTTGCAACTGGGTATTCGTATATTTAGGACATTTTTGTCTTTTACGAAATTTCAAACCATTTCTAGCAATTTCCGTACTGATGGTCATATGGGAAACTTGCAATCGGCGGCATAACTTTCTTGTTGAAGTTTCAACTCTCTGTTTTTTTGCACTTTCTAGCATTCTGTTGACAGCTTATGGGGACAAAACCCTTGGACGGTCACTTTTTGGTAGGTTTATGTAAGAAATTTCTTGCTCACAACCCTCAATCACGCGATAAATATTCTGATGGAAATATTTTGATTTTGAAATATGCGCACAATTTCCCTTTTGGGAAGCTGGCCAACTAACGTATAAGTACTCTTACGTATATCCACTTTGTAAGACATTTTAAAGTAATTAAAAACCAAACCAGTACAGATGTCACAAGTATTGACATTTGTTATTGTTCTGCATGCAATGGTAATACGATAATGCTAATGCAATTCGAAAATCCTGCAAAACATTTTGTGTCAAAACTTTTCTTACATTATATTTATTAATTGAAAAAAATCAACTGAATTGAACTGGAAGTTTATTTTGCTGTTGTAACAGTTAGTTTTGCGACTTCGTTAACGTCCCTTGTATATCGCATTTACCCGTATTTTAAATGCTCTTTGCCGCAGTTGTTTTTATCGCGCCGGTATCCATATTGTGGGATTGAATTGGCTGCGGAGTTGAGAAACTCGGTGAATTAATTGGCTGACCATCATAGTCACTGCTTGCTCTTTATAAGCAGAACCCTCCTGTAGAGGTAACGTGACAGCTTTAGTTATTCAATAGTGAAGTAATAGGGTACATTTGGCATTGTAGGGTTTCGTTGGCACGGATTTTCCAAGCATTATAAAGCGCAGAAGGGATTTTCCTAGCTCTTAAATACCACTGGTTGCTGTCGACTGTTTCTAACCACCATCCCTCAGCAGTGTTGCTTTTCATGGTTACTGCATAGATCTGTTTTGGAGAAAACTCTGCAAGGGCTTGCGAAATTGACGCTTCCGATATTACCGCTGAACGTGCCGTCCAATGCCGGCACCTGCGTCTCGACGCTCGAGGACGCTTCTTACAGCCAAGCAAACTATTTCTTTTGCGTGGGATGAACYGATATGCGTTCAGAGCTGCTAATTTAATTGTGCTTTTCAATAATCCGCTATTGTTCATTCTTTAACTCTTAACGCAGATATCAGATCATCTACTCAAGTAATCCGCCACGAATTCTTAATGCGTGTTTACATTATTTACAATATGTGTTGTCATTAATTTACATTTGCATCTGTTCGTATATAATATGGATGTTGTGTGAACCAGCATAGAGCTCTATACGGGGGAACATCGTTAATTATTTGACTTTACACATTTTTGAAGTACATGAATGCGTTGATATATTCGTGCCGTTGAATTTGTAATAATTATTGAATGCCATTGGTCATTAAAGGGGGTAGCAATCAACCAGTTGTCTTTTACTTATGATTTGATCTTTGCCTTTCAGTGTACGCGAACTATTCAGCCTGTTTCCAAAATTTACAGGGCGGCTGATCATTGCTTCGACACTTTCGTGTTAAAATTTTGGTGGCGCCTTAATTTAATTAATAACTAAGAAGTGGAACCTCTCCACTTGCTTGCCCCAAGCGAAGCGTTTGGCAAATTTTATACTAGTTTAGTTTTGTGACGGTAGGTAATTGACTTTATTACTTCTTCTGATTATCTTTTCTATTGCACCATAGTCAGTGCCCAAATATACCTTCCCTTGTATGTGGAAGGTTTGCTATCCAAACTTGCGAAGATGCACTGGAAAAATTACAGTTCTGGAAACAGTTGTAGTAAGAAATAGTCATGGATATGAACTGAACACCACTTTTTTTTTATTAAGCTCCATAAATATTAACTAAAAGAATCTGCAATTCTTCTTTCACATAATATCAAATTTAGAGTCCCAATTACTAACCTTTAGAATGTACGCGTTCTGATTTCATAAAATAGGGCAGCACCTCCTTATAAGACCAGCCAGGATTTCCAAGTTTGGCCCAGTGGTCGTAGTCTTTTGGATTTCCTCTAGAGTAAATAACATAATTGATAACCGACGAACCGCCAAGACCTTTTCCACGCGGAAAGGTGCACCTTCTGTCCACCATTGCGAGGCATGCAGTATCTTGAGGTTCATATGTAAAGTTCCAGTTGTTGTCCGTAAATTGCATCTCAGTTGCTTTGGCGGGGATGTCAGCAAGGGTGTTTGGGTAAGTTTCGGCTTCAAGAAGAAGAACATTCCACTTAGATACTTCTGAGAGACGGTTGGCTATTACTGCACCTGCAGAACCTGCCCCTATGACAATGAAGTCAAAATTTTGTTCTGAAAGGTAAAATGTTTAGTGAATAAAAATCAAACGTTTATACTAAAAACAAGGTACTAACTTACAGTGAAGTAAGAATATGTTTGAATGAAACTTATTTGGTTATCTTATATGCAATATTTGCTAACTATAGGGAAATTATAAAGTTGAAATGTAGTAATTGTTCGATATCTAAAGGAACACAATGTTGCTACCGTTTAAAAATACAAGCTACTTAATATTTTGATAGATTGAATCAATTAAACACTCTCTTACCTGCAGTCAGGATTGTTGGAAATAGGAGGACTACCACTTGGTAAAAAATCATCGTTTGCTGGTTCGGTTGCGTCAAAGAAAAAACTGCCAACTAATTAAAAACTACAAGTAACCTGTATATTGATAAAGTAAAACTTTTAAAAGGCCCATTTGCATTTCTTATCACTTGTTTGCTTCCGCGAACATGAACAAGATAATCTTGTAATGGCCATATATTGGCAGATACATACGTAAAAAACGATTATCGTACATAAATTGCTATTTTTCAATGTGTATAGTTCTTATACTTTAATACGTCAGAACTTGATACTTGAGTGAACATATTATAATATAATATCAGATTATGTACGCATTAATTAAGTACTTTCTCCGTAAACCGTAAAATCCTAAAAAAATAATACACTCCTAGATTTGTTGGGATATTGCTCGTAAAAAGCAGACTGATTATGTTGCGTTTGAAGGCTATACATACGAATTCTACAATTTCTTGAAGCATATACCTACAGTCAATAATAATTTGTGATTTTAATTGCACGAGACTTCTAGTTAGAAGGCGAAAAGCGTACAGTCTTTTTACTGGGTGTTAGGTTGACCATGGACATCGGTTTTATCTGAAAATTGGTTTATTGTAGAAGCTCTCGAAAAAAATTATTAAAGTGGTATTGAGATTTTAAGAAAATGATTTCAAGCGAATCGATAGGTAAAAATAACAGAATATATATTTATAAAAATATATATTAAAAGCAGTATTATGTCCTGTTGCTGATGAGCTGTGAGTATATAAAGTGTAGTGTAGTGTTCAGATAGGTGGCATGACTCTTGTGATTAGAGTAACCTAAAGATCTCCCATTTCCAGTATTAGCAACTTTTGTAATACTTTAGAAGACATTTGGTGTGATATTTACGATAAATTTAATATAATTATTTGTATAAGAGATTTTAACATTGATTGTTTCAAAATTGATGCTCCAGCTGTTAGTGCATTACTAAATTCCACGAAACAATTCAATTTTACCCAGCATGTCAGTCAGGCCGCACGTATTACTGATAATTCTTCAACACTTATTGGTTTATCTTGTTTGTCAATATTGATGTCAAAGATGTAAACGTTGCCCACGTACATATTTCAGATTTCAGATATTACTGCTAAATAATTACCTTTGTCATAAAGTCAAAAGCATAGAACCTACACACCAGTAATATCAAATTGTTGGTGAAATTAAGGGATTAAGTTTTATATAAATTCAATAAATAGAGACAACTTCGCAATGCCACTTCTTCAGCAGTTAAAACGGAAAAAAGGGCTTTCCTAAATTTTAAACTGCGAAATTGCACAGCTTAACAACTTTGAATGGAACTGAAAAGATTGGGCATAAATAAAGTTGATGGTTTTGCATTGCCAGCAAACTTGTGTGATGTTGAAGAACTTAATAACTATCTTCTGAGATTTAGCCAGGATATAACATTGGATAGGGATTTAATACAATTTTATTCTAGTAATGTGAGAGAAGGGATACAGAACTTACTGAAGTTGACTTTGTGGATGAAATAACTGTGTTCAATCATATTAGATACATTTAGTCTAGAGCATTTATTAGTGATATAGTAAATGTATGTTTTATGATTAAAACGTGTTGTTCTTGCAGTTACACATTTATTAAATTTCTGAGGCATTCGTTATAATAAACCATGAAATGCTTTTGTGTATTTTACACCACATAGGCCTTGATCATAATGCTGTTGATATGATGATGTCCTTTTTGTCTGGCAGGAGACAACGTATGACTTATAATTAATGTTAACTTTTGTTTGGTTAGTAGCGATAAACGGCGTATTCAGAAGGTGCAAAATATATGTGCTAAGCACACACTAGCTTTAAAGACATCGCTAGGGCACATTGGTTAGGCTCAGAGAATTGGAGTGGCTAAGTTTGTTTGAAAGAGGTCAGCTGCATTTTCCTTGTTTTACCCATAAGCTTATTTCCACGAAGGAGCCTACATACCTATATTCAAGACTTCTTTCGTAGTAGCATACATGCAGTTAACACTAGAAGAAGGTCGTCAATGTTAACAATACCTGGAGACATCGTAAAGAGATCCCTTACATATAATGCCATCTGCATGAACGCCTTTACTGACGGTGAGCTGCGTCTCACTTATAGATTGTTTAAAAAGAAGTTCTTATCTACTGCATCATCGTAGGTTTTAATCAGATCCCGTGCGATATGCTATACAACATTACTATATACACTTTTTCTTGTTTCTAGACTCCTTCTTCCTTTGAATATTTTTTCTCTCTTCTTTCTTTTATGCTGTTTTCTACATTAGTATAGGCAGGCTGTCTGAAAATCAAATGGAGTTGGGTTAATTTTTTTTAAATTTTTGCACCTCCGATTTGTATAATTTCAAGCATACTTACTAATCTGGACCTCCTGAATTTCGGAATGGTATCCGGTGGTCGCTAGCTACTACGGTTCGCTCTAAATGTGGCGTAAAGTAGGCCGCCCGACGTCCTAGCTCATTTCTGATCAAATTTTTGGAATCTGCAGCTCAAAATACATCTGTTTGTCGATTTTGAGCTAAAATTAGTTTCCACCGAAAAATCACAAAACATCAGAGGCTTAACCCCTTTGTTCTTTTTGGACCTTAAAATTTTTGCACCTCCGATTTGTATAATTTCAAGCATATTTACTAACCTGGACCTCCTGAATTTCGGAATGGTATCCGTCTGTCGCTAGCTACAACGGTTCGATCTAAAAGCGGAGTAAATTAGGTCGCCCGACGTCCTAGCTCATTTCTGATCAAATTTTTGGAACCTGCAGCTCAAAATACATCTGTTTATCGATTTTGAGCTAAAATCAGTTTCCACCGAAAAATCACAAAACATCAAAGGCTAACCCCTTTGTTCTTGTTGGACCTTAAAGTTTTTGCACCTCCGATTTGTATAATTTCAAGCATATATTTAGTAACCTGGACCTCCTGAATTTCGGAATGGTATCCGTTGGTCGCTAGCTACTATGGTTCGCTCTAAATGTGCCGTAAATTAGTCCGCCCGACGTCCTAGCTCATTTCTGATCAAATTTTTGGAATCTGCAGCTCAAAATACATCTGTTTGTCGATTTTGAGCTAAAATCAAAAAACATCAGAGGCTAACCCCTTTGTTCTTTTTGGATCTTAAAATATTTGCACCTCCGATTTGTATAATTTCGAGCATATTTACTAATCTGGACCTCCTGAATTTCGGAATGGTATCCGTCTGTCGCTAGCTACAACGGTTCGATCTAAAAACGGAGTAAATTAGTCCGCCCGACGTCCTAGCTGATTTCTGATCAAATTTTTGGAATCTGCAGCCCAAAATACATCTGTTTGTCGATTTTGAGCTAAAATTAGTTTCCACCGAAAAATCGCAAAACATCAAAGGCTAACCCCTTTGTTCTTTTTGGACCTTAAAATTTTTGCACCTCCGATTTGTGATTCTCCATTATAATAAATAACTTTAATCATTACAAGTTTTCGAATGCCTCTCCAAACTTTCAGTTAGGGAGACGTTTGGGTGTGAATTTTGCGACCCAGATTTACAAATTCAAGTAGATAACTATGTAATTAGTTGTTAGTTACCCCCCCCCCACCCCACCCCCACTCAGTAACATTATTAGCAGGTACGAATCCACAAATGTTTTATCTTCAGTAGCCTCTTAACAACGGCCTGTCACTCAATTACAGGTATGTACGTAACTAAATGTAATAATACATTGCAAGTTTGCTATGACTTTTATTGAAGCAACTGTTCTACAGCGATAATGTTAACATAATTGGTCACACCTTATTGAATTTGTGAAAGTAAGGTAAAATCAAGATTCCTAATTAAATCATCCTCTTCAGGCTAACCAACCCGATTTGATTAAATCAGCTGCTTTTTCCCCAACCATCATGCTAGGAGCGTTAGTGTTACCGCTCGTTGTAGAAGGAAAAATGCTGGCATCCGCAACCCTGAGGCCTTGAATTCCATAAACACGTAACTCACAATCGACTACTGCCTCACTATCATAAACGGGACCCATTTTGCAAGTAGAAATTCCATGATAAACGCTATTTGTGAATACCTTGAAGGCGCACTTCCAATATTCATCCGAATCGAATTTATAGTCTTCACATAAAGGAGTTACACCGCTGATTTTCGCGTCGATTTTTTTATACGCTGGCATCTCAAGCATTCTCTGGTAAATCCTGAAGCCCTTCAGCATAGTCTCTAAATCCTCCTCGGCGGTGTAGAAGTTGCCGTAGATTAACGGAGGTACACTCACATCCGTGGAATTTACCTTAATGTAACCAACGGATTTCGGATGTAGTATTGTGGGATATAATGAAAATTGACTAGGGTTCTTTATGGGTGCAGCGTATTTTTCAAGCAAATCTTCACGTATGAACAATGCACGAGCCAATGCCCTCGATGAAACTATAGAGTCTGGAGCCCAGAAGAGCTGCATATCCGGGACGGCGCTTGTTTCGCTATTAACTCTAAGAAGTGCCGTTGTCTGCATTCCACCGGGTGCACTCAAGAAACCAGTACCGGATAATTCGTACTCTAGTAACGTAGCTGCTTGATTCACTTCCGTTGATGCATTAGTGGTTACTACAAGTCCCCAATAGGAAATATGCTCCCTGTAGATTTTCCCAACGGGCAGATCTTGCACCAAAGGAATACCCAATCTATCCAGATCATCTTTAGGGCCAATTCCCGAAAGAATCAGTATCTGGGGGGAACCTATAACGCCTGCGGATAAAATTATTTCTTTAGTCGCTTTAACGACAAACGTCTTCCCGTTTTTACTATATTCCACACCATAAGCTCTTCTTGCTCCATCAACTAGCACCCTAGAAACCAGAGCACGTTTTTCAATGAGCAGATTCGATCTGTCAAGATTAGGTTCCAAAAACGATT
Organism: Rhyzopertha dominica; assembly: GCA_025024175.1. Lineage (NCBI taxonomy): Eukaryota > Metazoa > Arthropoda > Insecta > Coleoptera > Bostrichidae > Rhyzopertha > Rhyzopertha dominica. The sequence goes on from QCXZ01000075.1 coordinate 4,295,308, forward strand.
TGTAGGTGCTTTGTCTTACTCCGTCTTGGATATTGCCTTGAATCCAGCTAAAACCGAACTGATCTACACCATTATAGTCCGGGTTGTAGTGGTGTCCGGCTTCAACGGCGGCCTGGAGCAGCGATTCTCCGAAGATGTCTTTGTAAGTGATGTTGGTGCCCAAAGGACCAGTTGTGCCACGGTAACGATAGTATACACCTGCAGATTAAACAGCGATGGTTAAAAATATCCTATTTTGTTCAAGTTTGGAAAAAATTTGAAATTTTGAAGGGATCTTGGTTTCATTCCTCTAGCACCCAAAGCCAAGACTTAAAAAGTAGTAAGAGAGGTAGAGCGATTCATATTTTTGAAGCTGTTTTCAATATGTAATGTACAAAATTGTATGAGTCATTTTTGAGAATCAGGAAATTGCTTAAATTTCAGTTAATTGAAGTGTATATAATTATTAATCCGAAACGCTCATTCGAATTTTAATAAAGTTTTTTGTGGTACGGATGGATAAAGAGATGTTCGATTGAATATAATATCATCTACTTAAATTAATAAATTATTATTCTTCTTCAATACAACTTGTATACTTATATACAACCAGTATGGTTACTAGATTCTTCAGCCCCAGACAGTAAACTTTTTAAGATTTTATTAACCAGTTAGTCACCCAAGTGCTAGTAGAAAGCATAAGTCTCCAAGAAAGTAAACTTTGTCTTCAGCAGGACATACCCCATTATCATGCAGAAGAACAAAGTTTTGTAGATTAAATCAACGCCTTTGGACGCTTATTTGTGAGGCCACAAGATTTCTGGTCCACCACTTTATTCTTCTACAAATAATCATCGCAGAATGCCATTTGGCCCCGCCGGAAATGTTGCAAAATGTTAATCAAGCTCTTGAAATTGATTATAAGATGATAGGAATGCAAGTTAGAGCTAAACATTTATTAAATTAAATTGTATTTAGATTGATATGGCCCTTACTTCATGATAATCCCCCATAATTAATGGTACAAAAACACTACATTTTTGTAGATTTTCACTACTTTATTTGTCACATTGTGACACGTTTCACTAACACTGTAGCTTCATCAGATATATTCTAAACTACAAATGTTTGTGAAACCGCAGCTCATAAAAATTTGTTTGCAGCCTAATATAATTTGCAACCCTAAAATTTTATGATGGAGGGATCAACTCTGAACTAACACCTACAATCCGGATATTTGTAATTTAACAGGTTGTGCAAATGGGATGGGCTTACGTCAAACTGGTTTATGTTGTCTATTTCAAGCGCTTGCCAGAAATTTAGTCTTAGGCCTTTACTGCTAGTGTGCAAAATTTCTAATTCAGGATTAAAAGTATGGTTTTCTTCTATTAAGTGATTGGCATAGTTTGAATCGTTCTTCTGTTACTATAACTAAGTTTATGTTCATTGATGTGAATTCTGATATCAATGTACATTTGTTTGTTTTAAAATTTCTAATGTAAAGCATAAAACAAAAATCCGCTAGAAATAATATAATATTCACTAAAGCTGATAAAGGTAACACAGTGATAGCACTAAATAAAGATAAATTCTTAGAAAAAAGTTATGATTTTATAAATTCTAAAGGTTACGTAATTTTAAATAAGGATCCCACTAATAAATAACAACTAGAAGTAAAATTTGCAATTGATAATGCCAACTCATTGATCGTTGATAAAAATAATAATAACCTAAGTTTATAAAATCCTCTACCCGCAGAACTATATTCATTAATTAAGCTGCATAAACAAAATTACCCCATTAGACCTGTAGTGTCGTATGTTACTGCCCCAGCTGTCAAAATTTCTGATTAGTATTATCAATACGTTAGTGTTTCTTATTCGTACTCTGCCCAAAATGAGATAAAGATAAATTTTGGTCTCGGTTCAAGTTAAAATTGCCCATTATAAAATTTCTCCATTTTTGACATAATTGGAAATTGTAGGGAGCGCAAATTTTAGTTGGACGCCTTGTGCATAATATAGGTATATGTCAAAAAAGAAGGTGATAACAAATTAAAACCGATACACCCAACAATTTGTCTAGTATAGATAGTATAGATCTCTAAGTACCCGTATGACAACATTGATAATCTCATAATACTTTTGAAAAAACTGGGCACATTCCAAAAACCAAAATTATGGCAAAAGGTTTATATAAACATGTGTCGGAAATGTTTTGTATATTTGATATACATTTTAATTTTTTTAATAAATTTACATTTTTTGCAATTATAGGTAAATTAATCGTGGTGAATTATTAGTTGTAGGTTTTGCTTCGTATCTACAACAGTGGCAGTATTGCATTTTAATAATGAACAGAGATTGTTTATTTTGTGGCTGGTAATTGACCGTGATCTACCGCAAGTTGATTCTAATAAGAAAACATATGTTTTCTGTACAACTTGCTCTAATGTGTCTGTAAACAGCCTCTCGATTTCTCAAAAACGACTCGTGCTAGCAAATAATAATTACAGTATATTTTGATTCACCTTTTATTGTTCTCTGCATAAATGGCAATTTGCATTTTCAAATTTCACACTCACTCTTTAAAAAATGTCCTTTGTCTCACGCTTTACACCAGGTATCTCTGACGATCATATTTAATTAATAAATTATCAGCTTGTCCAGTTATTGTATACTTGCTGAAAAAGAATCATCTGGATCATTACTAACTTTTAGCGTGCACTTTTTCGGATTTCATAAAATAAGGAAGAACATCTTGGTACGACCACCCTGGGTTTCCCAGTTGTTCCCATAAATCGAAATCCCGCGGATTCCCTCTGCAGTATATCGCGTAGTTGATGAGAGAGGAACCGCCCAAGCCTTTGCCACGCGGAAAAGCACATCTTCTGTCCACCATCCCAAGACAAGCGTTGTCCTGTGGTTCGAAAGAGAAGTTCCAGTTGTTGCTAGTAAACTGCATTAAAGTCGCTTGGCCTGGGATGTCGACAGGGGGAACGGGATCTCCTCCAGCTTCCAACAGCAGCACATTCCACTCAGGGATTTCGGAAAGACGGCTGGCAACGATTGCACCAGCTGACCCCGCTCCGACCACTATGAAGTCATACTCCTGCACTGAAAGAAGATTTTGGTTAACTTAGCAGTTACTGATGAAATAACTAGAGATAACCACCATTTTTGCTTCATAAAACTAACTGCCAGTGCTGGATTTCTTCACTTCATTTGGTGCCCCCCCCCATTCTTTCTTACTATAACTATAAAATGAAACAAGAACTTCTATACAATATACAGGGTGATTCAGATTTTACTAGAATAACTTCAGGTATCGATAGAAGTAACCGAAATAATGATAATGATACTACAAAAACGCTTCCGTTTGGAGTAAAATGGTGCCAAAGTTTGAAATATTTTTCGGTTTTTATTTTATTACTCCTAAGACAGGGGATGTAAGTACGCAAGTGTTTGGTTATATGCTAAGGGCAACGTAACTGACATGTGATAAAAATTTAAATAAATTGCTATACAGGGTGTTGTTTTTGTGGGTGTCAACTGCACGAAATCTGGTAGAACTTTTTTGTCACACGCCACTGGACAAATTATTTTTTTTTCTGATATGTTCAGTCTTTTTACCAATTTTTTTTGTTCTTAAACTTTTTTGATATGTCGCTTAGTTTTGGAGATATTCCACTAAATTCAGGACACATTACGACTACCATGGAAGGGACTCAAAATGAAATGACACTAACAATTAACATGTTTTAAATAAATAATGTCAAGAACGAAGCAAATTTAATAATAAAAATACTTACATGCGACAACAAAATTATAGTAAGTGTTCGAAGTGCATTCCTCCAGCCTCGATACATTTATTGCATCGACGAATCAATGAATTAACTGCTGCTCCAATTTTAATGGGATCATTTCTTAACTCGTTGCAGGCGTTCTGTATTCTTTCAGTTAATTCATCGCGAGTGTTGATTTGGGTTGCATAAACGATTCCCTTAACATGTCCCCAAACATAATAATCCAGGGGATTTAAGTAAGGTGAACGCGCAGGGCTAGCCACCGGCCCCTTACCGGGAATCAAATTCTGACGGTTGCCGCCTTGACGTCCTATCCGTCGGCGAGGATAATTTTCGTCTAGCCACTGCTGCCATCCATAGTGTGCAGGAGCACCGTCTAATTGCATCCAACATTCTTCACGTAAATTTAATGGAACATCTTCAATAACTTCAGGAAGAATATTTTCCAGAAATCATGGAACAAATTGGCATTGAATCGAGGAGGAAGAAAATGTGGTCCACACAGATTGTTACTTATAACGCCAATCCACACATTTGCACTGAGCTCGTGCTGAAATGAGGATTGCCTAATACACCTAGGATTTTTGTGATCCCAGACATGGAGATTATGGTAGTTCACGACTCCAGCTCTCGTGAAACTAGACTCATCTGTCCACAAACCTTTGTGCAGAAAATGTGGATTTATTTCGACTGACTCGAAAATCCATCTACAAAACGTAAGACGCCTTTCAGCATCTTCAGGTAACAAACCTTGGACAGGCTGCAAATGGAAGGCTTTTCGGTGGTCTTGCTTAAGAGCTCTAAATACTTTAGATTGGCATACACCGAGTTGTCGGGCTGCTCGACGTGTACTCATTGTTCTATCATTGTTGAAAACTTGAAGAATTCTGTTATCTCTTCGACAACCAATGCGATTCTGATTATTGAGAATGGCGATGAACTTCTACAAAAGTGTGGGAGTGCAGAACTCTTCTGTTCGGAAAACGTATGCGGTACTCTTCAACGGCAGCATTAGAATTTCCGTCGCAGAAACCATAAACATAATGAATGTCGGCGTATTCGGCATTTGTAAACATTCTGGGCATCTTTTCGCACAATAAACGTCACAACAAAGGTCTCGAGCAACAATGACATTTATTTTGACTTAGGACTTACGCTAGGATGTGTTTTGTTTTTCAAGGCATGCTGCTATTTGCTCAACGCAGCTGAGCTGTGTTCGGAATTTAGTAGAACATCTCGAAAACTAAGCGACATATCAAAAAAATTTAAGAACAAAAAAGTTGGTAAAAAGACTGAACATATCAGAAAAAAAATAATTTGTCCAGTGGCGTGCGACAAAAAAGTTCTACCAGATTTCGTGCAGCTGACACCCACAAAAACAACACCTTGTATAGCAATTAATCTAAATTTTTTATCACATGTCAGTTACGTTGCCCTTAGCATATAACCAAACACTTGCATACTTACATCCCCTGGCTTACGAGTAATAAAATAAAAACAGAAAAATATTTCAAACTTTGGCGCCATTTTACTCCAAACGGAAGCGTTTTTGTAGTATGGTTTATAATATAAACTATCATTATTTCGGTTACTTCTACCGATACCTGAAGTTATTCTAGTAAAATCTGAATCACCCTGTATACCAATCCATCTGTTATTAAACATTACTCTTGAATAATTGCGGTTATGTATTGCGTACTGGAGCGAAACCTCTCAAACTGATACCAATTGTACCAAATATGTATACGTTTCTTCATTTAAATGCCTACCAATAAATATCGCTGATTAAGTCATATAATTGGGCAGGTACGCTGATTTGGCAAAGTTCTTCTCCAGTGTTTACATTTATAAAAGTAATCGATTAAAAATTAGAAACGAATTCTACAAATGAGGTACAACTTCGGGTTCTACCTGGCCACAATTAGAAGAAAAATAACGTTGTTCAAGCATATGTTATTTTCTTGCATCCGTCTCGGCACCCAATTACCAGAGATAACGCAGATCTTCAACTCTTGTCAAGAGTGTTATATGTGGACTGCCTGCAACTTGCGTGAGGGTCAAAATACCCACTGTTCATGGTTTTGCGTTTAGGCTGCCAGTGGCACTGATTCCAGATTTCTAGAGGCCATGTGAGACTTTGGGTTAATAGAAAAATATCTCTGCCGGCAATAGTGCAGCTGGTCTATAATTTTTTGTACACTTCTGCAAAATTAACAAAATATTAACTTGCAGGTTAAAATCCGCTTCCATGTTTTGAATAATCCTTCACTTGTAGCAGATCTAATCATCTGTAATAATCTATGACGAGAACTTTCGGATGCCAAATATGTGTAGTTTTTCCTTGAACAATTTTCATAAATCAAATTTCTAAGTTTAAAATTCGGAAAACCTTAAACCGATACGACAGTAATTAAGAACCTGACGACATATTATATCTATAGTATCCGCGAACTATATTATGTCCTACTTGCACAATTATTGTTGTTCCGATAAAGGTAGAATAGCAGAGACATTTAATTTTTTGAAAGCAGGTTAGTATTGTAACCGTTCTAGCGGTTATAATGCCTAAATTTTACTTATGAATTAAATTTGTACGATACATTTGAGCTGGAAAATGATCATCGGTCATCCAAACCAAATTTAGGCATTTGTTTTTTTATAAAATATATAAAAAGAGACAATGCAAAACGATTGTAAATTCAAAATAGGTTAGGAACATTTAAAGAAAAATTTACCTTTTCAATAGTGACATTCTATGCACTGAATTAAAAAAAGTAAAACTGAAAACGGTATATTTCTGCTCTCGCATTTTTTAGGGAAACGAGAAAATTGCACATGTAGAACCTAAATATGCGTATCTATACCAGATAAATCACCCCAATAAATGCATAATAATTAATAGATTATTATTAAGTCATACGATAAACATTTGTCGAAAAATGATACTGATTTAGTTACCTGCTGTTAATGACAGAAGCACATCATGCAAAAGTAAAATTGTAAGATAATAAAGAAACATTACTTTAAGTCTCTCTGGTAACCAAAACATGAATGGAATGTATGTAACATCTAAATATATATAGTCAGCGTGGAAAGCATATACTTGTGATATACTGCAAAATTACCGAGGATAATTTTATTAGTTCATATCGAGCATACCCATACTCGTTGATAATTTTACATTTGAGCAAATTGTTGACCCTTGCATTGAGAAGAGCTTTATATTTATTACTGTTAATGTTTTATTTTGTTTCAGGTAAGTCTGCAAAGAAGTTCCAGTCTGGGGATGCTGTAAAAGAAATATGGCAGATTTTGTGAGTTTAATACTTTTATGTAGATTGGTAGAACTAGCAGGTTTTATTTAAAATAACAACAGTTAGTTGAAACTTCCGTGTGTTTTAAGGTGCTTCGCTTGTAGGTAAAGGAATATGATTTTGCGCCTATGTTTACCTAAATAATAGGAAAGATATACAATATGGAAAATAAAATACGTGGTATAACAAAGACAATGTATTTGTAGATTCGACTGAGGTAATATACTTGCCACAAATATACCTGTATTTATAATGACAACGATATTTTAGATTATTTTCCACTATATTAAAAATTCTCGGAAGATTTTGTTTTAACTTTACGTTTTTACTTGCTCTAACTCTACTATTAACAGAAAGGTAGGCGGTTCTTGAATCCTTCGGTATGTACGGACTAAATTTATTTAGTTGTTTACTTTTTTAATTCTGGCTTGCTAACTGAAATAGTTGCCGCCAAGTTATTAGAATTATCATAAAACTGATGCTATGCAAGGTTATATTCTCCAAAGCACTGTATAAACTTACAGCTTTGTGTCTTACTTTAATAAAAAATGTAATGAGTTGTCATAATAGCAATATGTTTTCAGGACATATGAGGACTGGATATGACCAACGGTGTGCGAATTTGTTTTGTTTTGTTAAAGAATTTTTTATTAAAAGGCCGATTTTTTTTATTTATTATTTAAAGTTTTATTGATAATTCTCTTGCAAAATATTTTGTATTGGTTACAAACAGAAAATTTTGTAAAAAATACAAGGTTATATAAACGATTCATGCATCCAGGGCGCTTATGGAAATTTTTGATTAAATCTGTGTGCCGCCTCTCACGAAAGAGAACACAGCTACTGTTTTGGCGTATACTTGTCATCCATCGATTCTAGAATTATTTGATATATTTTAATATGAGAAAACGCGTGCGTTTGTGTATTTTCAACATATTCTGTAGTGTTCTGTGAGATAATCAACTTTAAGGTTGCTGAAAGCTCACATTTCGGAGCTACGTGGTGCTTTTTAATATGGTCCTCGCAAATTTCTAAATTATTCTTCTAGATAAGTTATTGAACCAGAAGCTTTATGTGTGCTTTTATTTAATGCAGTAGTAGCTGAAAGACGATTGTCACAAGTTTCTTTGGCTATTACTAATTCGTACTTTGTTGACTATAGTGCTAAAGGAAAAATGTGGTCAACATCAATCGAGAAACTAAATTAGTAGACCTTTAACAACGATATTTATTGAAGATTTGCGCCACAACAATGATGTTAACACAATTAGCTTTTACCGCATGTGAGATTGTGACAGTACATAAAAATGAAGATTTCTTTTCAATCCAGCCAAGAAGATTTAATCAAATCAGCAGCTTTCTCACCAACCATCATGCTAGGGGCATTAGTGTTACCACTTGTTGTATGAGGAAAGATGCTAGCATCCGCAACTCTTAGGCTATCGATTCCATACACACGTAACTCATTGTCGACTACAGCCCCTTCATCATCAGCGGGGCCCATCTTACAAGTAGAGACTGGATGGTAAAGGCTGTTTGTGAATACCCTGAAAGAGCATTTCCAGTATTCGTCCGAATCGAATTCATAGTCTTCACATAAAGGCGTTACACCGCTGATTTTAGCATCTATTTTTTTATAAGCTGGCATCTCCAGCATCTCCTGGTAAATCCTGAAGCCTTTTAGCAGCGTTTCCATATCGTCTTCCACAGCAAAGAAGTCGTAATAGATTAATGGAGGTACGGATGGATCGGTGGAATTTACTTTAAGATAACCAACGGACTTTGGATGCAATACGGAGGGATACTGTGAAAACTGATAGACGCCTGTAACGCTAAGAGCGTATTGTGCTAGCAAATCTTCACGTATAAATAATTCTTCGGCTAGTGCTGGGTTTGAAAGAATAGTTTGGGGAGCCCAGAAGAACTGCATATCTGGTAGTACATCTGCTCCGCTGTTACCTGTATCGTTGTTAACTTTAAGAAGTGCTGTCACTTGCATTCCACCAGGTGCAGCTAAAGGACCTGTTCCAAATAATTCATACTCTAATGTAGAGCTTACTACATCTATAACTGTTGATACATTAGTTGTTACTACGAGGCCCCAGTACGAAATATGGTCCCTGTAGTTTTTCCCAACTGGAAGATCCTGTATCAAAGGAATACCTAATTCTTCTACATCCTCTTTAGGGCCAATACCTGAAAGAATCAAAATATGTGGAGAATTTATAGCCCCAGCTGATATAATTATTTCCTTGGATGCATTAGCGACATACGTCAGTCCAAACTTGGTATATTCCACACCATAAGCTTTCTTGTCTTCATCGACGAGTACTCTAGAAACCTGAGCATATTTCTCAATGTAGAGATTTGATCTATCGAGATTAGGTTCCAAAAACGATTTGTAGGTGCTTTGTCTCACACCATTTTCAGCATTCGCCTGGATCCAGCTGAAACCGAACYGGTCTGCAGCGTTATAATCCGGGTTGTAGTCATATCCAGCTTCAACAGCAGATTGAAGAAATGATTCGCCGAAGATGTCCTTGTAAGTGATATTGGTGCCTAAAGGACCTGTTGTACCATGGTAATCGTAGTCTACACCTGCAAATAAAATAGCAATGGTTGTTTTGGAGACCTACCAGAACTATACAATTACAAATTAATAATAATAATATACGTCTTTATTTTATTATATTAAAATTGTGGACCAAATACTTAAAAAGCAATATAAAATTAGAATACAAAGAATGCTGTACAATGCTAACATCAATGAAAAAGAACATATTTTTGCCGCAGTAAATTATATCAAAGGAGTTAGTGTTTGTGTTAAAAATAGGCTGAATAGACTCGGAATAAAAGCAATAGAGGTTAATAAGTGCAATTTGGGAGGTCTTCTAGTTAACAATAAGCCAAAATCCAATATATTGAACAAAAACGGCATTTACCAAATAAAATGCATGCAATGTGACATGATATACATAGGACAATCCGGTAGAGCTATTAAAAACAGAATTAAAGAACATGTTGCGAATATAAATTTAAACAAAAGCACAACAGGTTTTGCTGACCATTGCATAAGAAGTAATTATCACTTAGATGAAAACGACGTCAAAATTTTGCATTGCGAAAGGAAAGGTAAAAGACTGAATCTTTTAGAACTTTTGGAAATTAAAAAAGCTCAGCATCAGAAAAAACATTTGGCAAATACACAAATAGAAATTCCCACGTCCAGTACGCCTATAATATTGCCGAAATTATAAAGTCGACCTTCAAACACAGGCGAGAGATTTTACAACCCCTGTAAACAAAGGGGAAGCAAACAAAATTCTGCACATCTGAGTTTAGTATAACGCTGTTATCTCTTTGACAATGACCGTTCTAGGTAGAAACGATCGTCAGAGTTATCTGATAAATCAAGTGAGACAAAGCACATACGTTCAATCAGCTATTCCAAGCTACCTAATTAACTCTTTACATCGACCGAAAATGAATTATTACTATTACCAACCTTCAGAGTACACCCGTTCCGACTTCATAAAATAAGGAAGCACATCCTCATACGACCAACCGGGGTTTCCCAGTTCTTCCCAGTAATCGAAATCCTTAGGGTTTCCTCTACAGTATACCACATAATTGAGGAGCGAAGTACCTCCCAGTCCTTTACCGCGCGGCATAGAACACCTGTGCTCTTTCATACCAAGGCAAGCACCGTCTTGGGGTTCGTAAGAGAAGTTCCAGTTGTTTTCGGTGTATTGCATGAGAGCAGCTTCTCGGGGGATGTCGGCGAGCACATTTGGATCTCCACCGGCTTCTAAGAGGAGTACGTTCCACTCAGGGATTTCAGAGAGCCGGCTGGCCACGACCGCTCCTGCTGAGCCAGCTCCGACTACGATGAAGTCATACTCTGGAAAATTACGATTGTTGCTACACAAATTTGTGTATTTAAAGTATAGGTTATTGAATTCTGCTCCCTAAATACTTTTTTATTTCTGCGTAATGTGAAATTTATTTTTCGATGATGTTTGTGTTAAACGTTGCTTACCTCTCCCGAAATAAAATGCTAGTAGGAGGTGACACATTATATACAGGGTGGGCCAAGTGAAAGTATTTCTTCCATAACTCCACAACTATTGAAAATATGAAAAACTTTTTTTATATAAAAGTGATCCAGTTTTATATGCTGCATATTGTAAAAATATTTTTGAAAACAGTTCACTTTCGGTTATACTGGAAACGCATACCAACTTCCTTATTTTAAATAGAACACCCCGTATATTTTTACATTTTTGCATTCCTTGTTGAATTCTAAGGCTATTATGTATATATACCGTTCCTCTAAAATGTACAGTTTTCGAAAAAATAAGCAAAAAATCGTCGTTTGTAGCGCTCCCCGCCATTTTAAATATCTTCCAATATGAGTAGGGTTGCCATCTCTAAAACCTGCCCCCCCCCAGGACCAGAAGCATAAGTTTCCCGGATTTTGGAGCTTTCACCCCGGACATTTAAATACTTTTTTTATTCGCTTACATCTTGATTAAAATATATTTTACTCCGTACTTGATAGAAGAACACTCTTTTGTTGCATGAAATAGTATGTTTAATCGTTCTTGTGACGACAAGTGAGTAATTTTGCTTGGCATTTTCCCGATTCGCCAACTATCGTTTCGCCAACTGAAAAATTTCTACCTGTTTTAGTGCTATTTCGCCAACTCCAAGRGCAATCCCCTTTAAAGGTGTTGCGTTTTGCCAACCACTGATTAGACCGGGGTCAGAGTGGTTTCTAGTAATCTTTACAATTGGGTTTATGACATGAGCAGGTAGTAGGTTTATAAATCTGCATTGTAAAACCCCTTTTACCAAGAAAATGCAACAAGCTTATAAAAACCTTTTATTATACACATTTTTGTTATCTACTTCTATTACTTTTATTAGGGTTAGGGGTGGTGTTATGTGTATAAATCGCAAGTACCTAAGCAAAAGATATTTATTCATCTTTTGGACGTAGTAGAGTTGCATTGAAAAGAAACACTAGGTTAAAACAATGGAAAATTTCGAATTAATTGAAACAAAACGAGGTCAGCCTTTGATTCTTTATTCGGGATACAGGCTGGTGTTTTCGAAAAAAAATAAAAACGGTACGACGCGTTGGAGGTGCAACGATAGAAAGTGCAGTGGAAGCCTGGTGACCAATGAAGAGAAAAAAATAGTGTCGGAGAAACAGCACACATGCAACTCTAACTGTGCTAAAAATGAAGTAGCGAAGAAACTGTTTGTGTGCAAAAAGAGGGTCAGAGAAGAACACCTACCGATTGGACAAATATTCGAACAGACGATGATGCCTTTAATGGACGCTGGATATGAGTTTGTTACCGATATGCCTTCTTTAGAGCGTGTGAAGTCTACACTTTATCGGCAAAGAAATATTGCACTCGGTGTTACGACCTTTCGGTGCAGAAGTGAAATTGTGTTACCAAATCATCTTACGGACAATTTTTTATTTGTGGACAACGGTGGCGAAGATCGAATTTTTGCGTTTGCTAGTGAGGAAGCAAGACAATTGTTGGTGACTACGTCTGATTATTTTGCAGACGGAACATTTAAAAGCTGCTGTCGAAATTTCGATCAACTTTATACCATACACGGTGACATCGGGAGTAATGGTGACGTTACAAACATCATTCCTTTAATCTATGCAGTATTGCCAGACAGAAGCGAAAGAACATATATACGATTGTTTGACGAAATCAAATTACGTTTACCATTTTGGCAGCCAAAAACATTTAAGGTCGACTATGAAACAGCAGCAATCACAGCGTTCCGGAAGTCATTTCCAAATTCTGTTGTGAAAGGTTGTAACTTTCATTATAATCAAAGCATATGGAGACGAGTGCAACGTCTTGGGTTGTGCACAGCATATAATGAAGATTCAGAAATAAGAAGACATATTCGCATGTGTACTGCACTGTCACATTTGCCCCGCAGTGCAATAGACGACGGATGGTTGTATATAATGGAACACGCACCGCAAAATGATTTGTTAGAAGAATTCAACGACTACTTCGTAGAGCAGTGGCTAGAAAATAGTGCAATGCAAGATATGTGGATTTGTTATGGAGAGAGACATAGAACAACAAATGCGGTGGAGGGATGGCATAACCGCTTAAACAGAAATATAGGAAAAATAAATCCTAATTAAATCATTAAAAGAAGATTCAAAATTTTACGCTTTTCAAGCTCGACAGACCGAAATTGGAATGACTCCTAGAAAACGATTAAAAAAATATGTGAATGTTGACAATTTAATACACAGTGCAGTGTTCGAATTTGTTAGGGGCAATATTCACGTAGGTGACTGTTTATCTAAATTAGTATATGTTATTAAATTTTAATCATTGCGACATTACTTTCATGTTTGACCGTATGTTGAATTTGTTATATATTGTTGTTCTTATATGAATACTGAATCTCAGGAAATTGTATGCAGTTCACTGATTATGTACAACACTTTTATAAAGCATGTTTTTTTATTATTGTTGTAGGTATATTATTTTATCAGGTTAAGTTGTAATAGAAAAATTTGTCTATCTGTTTTTTTTGTCTATGTAAATAAAATCTCTATGAGTTAGACTGTGTTTCATTACACACGATACTAGTTGTTTTAACACTAAATAACCCAACCAAACAACTAAATAATCAGGTGAGTATAATAATCCGCAACGCGACATTAGGGTGGTCAATACTTTGGTTCTAAGAAGCAATCTCATTACTTATTCTATACAATAAGTAGGTAAGTAATAAATATCTATATTGTCGTACGGTTGGCGAAACGCAACTCATCCAGGCTACCTGCCGAATACGGTTGGCAAAACGGGAAAGTTGGCGAAACGGGAGTTGGCGAATCGGCACTAAATCATTTTGCTTTACTTTTTAACCTTTTCAGGTATTAAATAAAAAATGAACAAACCCAATATTAGTTACTCGGTTATTAAATTTAAATGAAAACTTGTTTAACTTTTTATTTTTTATACAATTAACAATATTTACCCAGACTACAATTTAAACCCCGCCCGGACGCTCCCCGGACGTCTTTCAAATTAGGACAAATCCGGGGAATTCCGGATGGATGGCAGCCCTAAATATGAGACACCTAGAAGACCGCGGTTTGCGCGCCGCGTAAGTTAAGAAAATGGCCTATCATTTGCGTCTTCAAGCAGGTTTATTACTTTTAAATTGAAAATAATACATCAGTTACCATATGAAATATTTCAAACTGCGATAAGTCAATTTTTTAAAGGGAACATACAATTTTTTTACACCATCGGATGCAAAATTAAATTATCTTTAATTTGATGTCAGGTTGTCACTATCTATTACTAACAGTTTTGCAACAATTTGCGTTTTTCTGATTTTTTAGATTAAAATCGCTGATATCAAGTACGCCTTGACAAGACCTGGAAGGCGGCAAAATATCGGCGCTGGCTCCGAAATGTGACTTCTGCAACCTTAAAGTTAATTATCCCACAAAACACTACAGAATATGATGAAAATACACACTCACGTTTCGGAGCTGTGGGATGACATTGATCTGCAACCTTCACTACTATCGCCGTGCTTATTGTAGCTTGGCAGCAGTTACAATAAGGCGGCACAAAGAATTCAACAATTAACGCCGCCCGCATTGCATGATTCTTTTATAGAAACCCTGTATTTGAATARATTGTGCTAAAACTCACCAAGGGCCAGCGCTGACATTTTGCCGCCTCCCAGTTCTTGTTAAGGCGTATCTGATATAAGCGATTTTAATCTAAAAAATCAGAAAAACGCAAATTGTTGCAAAACTGTTAGTAATAGATAGTGACAACCAGATATGAAATGATAGGCTATTTTCTTAACTTACGCGGCGCGCAAATCGCAGTCTTTTAGGTGTCTTATATTGGAAGATATTTAAAATGGCGGGGAGCGCTGCAAAAGACGATTTTTTGCTTTAGAGCTTATTTTCTCGAAAACTGTACATTTTAGAGGTATAGTATGTTATACAAAATAACCTTAGAATTCAAAAAGGAATGCAAAAATGTAAAAAATATATGGGGTGTTCTATTTAAAATAAGGAAATTGGTATGCGTTTCCGGTATAACCGGAAGTGAACGGTTTTCATTTTTACAATATGCATCATATAAAACTGGACCGCTTTTATATAAAAAAGTTTTTCATATTTTCAATAGTTGTGGAGTTATGGAAGAAATACGTTCACTTGGCCCACCCTGTATAAAAGGTGGGTTAGACGACCTATAAGATTAGAATTCCAATTTTGTTGAAGCACAAAAATATAATTCTTATATTTAACAGACACTGCATAGTGAGTTGTAAATGGTTACCAAATCCACGGTAAAAACTAGAGAAAAAATATAAAAAATGGCGAAAATTACCTGCTGTCGTTGTCACGAGCAAACCTTGTAACACTAGAACTATAAGAAAATAGGTGAACATTTTTCTAAGGCCTGCTGGTAAAAGACACATGAGCATCGGCCTAGTAACTGAATGTAAATTTATATAAATACCTGTCATGCATGCCATATATTTGTGATACAATGCGAAATTACTGAGGATCTTTTTTATTGGCCCATATCAAGCATACTTATATGGTACTATTTTTTAATAACATAAATGGGCTAAAGCTACCCGTACAACTATGAGGGATAGAAAGCTCTGTTTGCGATTTAACAAAACTGTTGACATTTGAATTATTGTGCGTTAAAATAATGACGTTGAAAGATTAGTGCGATGGAATTTTGATGGTTTGTAGCACTCATAGTGCTAATTACATGTTTTCTAGGACCGTATCTGTTTACTATCTACTTTAGACCAACTAAGACTGCTACAGATTTACAACAAATACTTAAATCCACTCAAAGCTGAAACGATAAAATATAGCGGATGCAAAAAATAGAGGGTTTAGATTAAACGACTTGTTGACAACGTGTTAACTTAAACAAAACCCTTTAGTGCTGCTACTACTTACGCGGTGTTTAACTGTTACTGAATTCATTTCATAGTACGGTACTCTTAAACTATCGGTCGTTGATTATCGAAAACTTTGACAAAAATACAGCTTCGTACTAAAAAAGTAAGACGTTATTTTGTTAACAAAATGGCTAGCGCAAATAAACATTTAATACCTGTTTTGCGGAAGATTTCATGAGCAGTGAACCTGGCTAAAAAATGACTAATGCATGATGCATAATGGATCTAATGAGTCGTTAAGAAACACTCAAAATGATACGTAAATTTTAAGAAATTCGATAAATAATACTGTAGGATGGCTAATGTAAAACCAACATTTATTTAAAAAAAATGTATAACGCGTAAGTGTACTTGTAGATATTATTTTGTTATACACTTATGATCCAAAAATAGTGAAATAACTAGAAATAAAACATAAACAGCACAATAAATTTGGGCTGTAATTTTATTCCTATCTAATATGATTGACTTCCTGCTGGGATTTTAACTGTAGTTCGATATGAAATTATGCTGAAATCGGGCGGGCAGAAAACTATTCGGTCGCACCGACAGCAATGATACAGGAGAGAAGTGGAGTGCTATCACAAAAGTGGGGCGAAGCGTCCAGCTTTCTCACCATCCGATAAAGGGGGAAATAAACTTTGGTGAGATCTATCCATTACTTCTATCTATCTATCTTCTGCGGTGCGACCCCGCATATGGGGCGGGGCGCTGCACTTAGACCTTTCGATCCATTGTGCCCGCACCGTAGCTTAGAAGAGTCCTGCCTTCTCAAAGAAGTGCAGTATCTCTTTCCAAGGTAATCTATAAAGATCTTCAGTCTTAATAAATTGAGACCCAAATTCTCCAAACCTTTTGCCCCCCAGCGTCCGCAGTCCTCTTCTGAGCAGAACCTACAGGTGCTACTTTCCACTACACCCATATTATGTAGGTCTTTATTGAGCCGGCAGTGTCCCGTAAGGACACCCACCACTAATCGCAATTGAGAACGACTCCGGCTTAAAAGCCATTTGCGTTCCTGGGCAAGCGTAGGTCCAGTGATGAAGGCCCTAGATTGCCTCAGTTCCGGCACATCTTCCCAATACAGGTACAACTGACGACCAAGCCACTTTGTGATCTCGGCCCTCAGTCTGCTTTCTGGAATGGCGATGGAAGATTGTGGTCCGATATAAGGTGCGGACGCCGCCTTCTTCGCTAATTCATCAGCCCTTTCATTGCCTTCAATGCCTGCATGAGCAGGCATCCAAATCAAGTTAACCCGATTATGTTGGTCCACCCTTACTAATGTGTTACGACAGTCCAGTAAAAGGCCGGAGCGCACCCTAACGCAGGTAAGCGCTCGAAGTGCCGCCTGGCTATCGCAGCAAATGTAGATATGCAGCCCGGAATACCGCCTTCTGAGGTTCTCATGAGCACATGCCAGGATTGCATAAATTTCCGCTTGGAATACACTAGGGTACTCTCCTAGTGACAAACTGAGTTGCACCCTCGGAGATGTACCCCATACTCCCACGCCTGTACCTGTGTCCCATTTAGATCCATCTGTGTACCAGATGAGTCCTTGTGGCACAAGCATGTTTTCACCATTCAGAAACCATTCCTATTTATAGGCGATAACGATTCTGTATGGTGTGTTAAAACACATAGTCGTGTTAATCCTATCTCTTGTCATTGAGAGAATAGCTTGATCTCCGTTCGGTACAGAGAGCGCTATACGGTGCCCTCCTCCCCCAGACTTCCAATTACCTAACCCCTGCATTCTAAGGCCGCTTTCCGGGCTTCATACTCTACCCTTACGTGTAGAGGTTCCAGTCCCAGAAGCACCTCCATAGATGCAGTAGGTGTCGTTCTCATGCCACCGGTTATCATAAGACAGCCCAGTCGTTGAATTTGTGCTAATGCCTTCCTGATATTGTGTTTCGCAGTAGAGCGCCACCATACCAGGGCGGCGTAAGTGATGAGAGGTCTCACCACAGTTGTGTACAGCCAGTACGCGACCTGTGGTTGAAGTCCCCAACTGTTTCCCCAAAGACGTCTGCACACCCCCAGTGATGCACACGCCTTTCGGCTGATTTCGTTAACATGATCCGTCCAAGCAAGTTTGGAATCCAGGGCTACTCCTAGATACCTCACCGTCGGTACCGGATTCAATGTTACGTTT
Source organism: Rhyzopertha dominica (assembly GCA_025024175.1). NCBI lineage: Eukaryota > Metazoa > Arthropoda > Insecta > Coleoptera > Bostrichidae > Rhyzopertha > Rhyzopertha dominica. The sequence goes on from QCXZ01000075.1 coordinate 4,313,585, forward strand.
TGCAAAGAAGGCCATATCCATTACGGGTTCAAAGTGTTTTTTATTGCTGTTAAATACGAGAAAAAAATTACAAGCATTTTGATGGCAAAAGACTTCATGGATGAATTTACTTGGAAAGTGCTGGTTGTTGCTGCTTGTATACGTTGGTGATGGCTGTCCTACAACCAGAAATTGAGCCAATTAATAATGAATTGCTATTTTTATGGTAAAGTCTTTCATTATTGTTAGAAAAAATGACATTGGTCAGAAAATGTAACCTTTAAATTCTGCATGTTGATTGTCATTGCAATTCAATTGAGTTTCTTCCGACATGAATATTACGTTTTTTTGTCTCTACTGTAGGTGGTACGATACTAGCGCGGTGTATAATAAAGTATTCGTCGTACTCACGATATATGCAAAAGCTGGCTGGGATATTTCAAGAGTTGAAATATGGACGTATATACATCCTCAAAAAGCGAAATAATCACAATCACAATACTAGTTACAGCTTCCGACCGCTCAGATAGGTATTAAGCGTTAGCTTAGTCATTTTCGATCCGACTGCCTTCATCTTTTACTATGTTGTATTACAAATAATCCTCTACAACGCATCGAGGTCGGAGTTTTAATTGTGACCTTGCAAAGCCAGAAATAGTGATTTTTATTTTATAACAATTTTTAAGCTTAAATGTTTCAATTTTAAAGCAAAATTTTGGGAAAATGGCGACGTGTCCATTCAGATAACAAGTATAAGAAGCTCTGTACACAAAATGGAATTTGTATCTAAAAACTGTAGGCGCTAGATCAAAATTAAGTTTGAAAAATTTTAATGTTTCCGCCCCCTACAGGTATACGCCCTTAATTGCACCCGGTCACCTATCATAAATTGTCTTTCACCCTATCCCAAGATGCAAATAAACTGTTCAACMTGGAAAGTTCCCACATTGGTTGAAGATAAGCATTTTATTGCATTATACTCCATTTTTGTGATGTGTCACCAAGTATTCCTAGATACTAAACTGATGTATGAACGGTATCGTCAAATTGCATAAGAATACAAATTTTGGATTTTAGTTTTACAATATAGAGGATATAATAAAAACTAGCGATCATATGGTTACATTGTGCAGGTTTTTTGTTCTAGGTCCATTTAAAAATGGTGGTAATATCTAAACAAGTAAGATAATGACTGTTTCAATAGTATATAATAAATAAATTGTAGATATACCACAATTTCTTTGGGAATGCGTGAAACAATTATTCCTGGTACCATACACTTTCTATAAAAATCGGATAGTTACCGAGCATTTGATTTGTCCACATATTTTCATCTCGGGCAATCTCTATGTGGAAGTCGTTCTGCGAATAATTTATTAAAACGCAAAATGAATATAAGAACAGACTTAGCACATCGGCAATCGACGAAATCAATGGTAAAATTAAGGAAACTGCATATTATAAAAAGTAAAAAAATAACCTATCGAATACTACGCGAGAGTGGGAATAAATGATAAAATAATTCTTGTCATTTGGCAACATTTATCACAGTTATGTCGAATTATATTCAATTTATATAATTGACAATAAAACTTAACATTAAGAAGTATTTCTGCAATTGCACAGATGATGGCACATGCATGTTCGCGCACACATCCACATATACAAGAAAACAATAGTTACTTATCTACAGTGTAGATATACCTTGTCTTTACGACCCTTTTCTAACTGAAATAATTATGGTCTTCCTAGAAACTACTAATACATTGTCCAAGGATCAATGTAATAAAAGCCGGCTAGCCCCAGTCCTTATAGTACTTCTAATAAAAGTTACATTATTGTCACCATTATTTTTTGCAATTCTGTACGCTCTGCAGCATATGTTATACCACTTTTGTAGTAATTTTGCAATGAGTTGAAATTACCCTCGTCAGTCCCATTTTCGTTGTTCGTTACAGCTCCGACATTATTGTCTTATTTTTTTATGCGAACTGAACTATGGCGTTGCCATTTCTTACCGTCTTTTGTTTTGAAGCTAAGCCTGACTTTTTAATAACCTTACAATTTCTGCAGTCCTTAAAATATCGCTCAGACGGTAGAGACAAAAAAAATTGAATGATTTAACCAGATTTTATGTTTACACAAAAAATATTAAGGAACAGGAGAACACGCAGTATAGTAATATTCAACGGTAATTTAACAATATATTGATAAATAGTTGACTATTTACATTGTCAATTTTTCGATATGTATATATCAAATGTATCAATCAAAATGCATTTCCGTGCAAGAACTTTGGATAATTATAACTGAAATCAGTTCCGCACTGCCTCATACTTTTAAGGATATTAGATATCAATTTTTAGTTATCATCTAAGCAATACTAGTAGCATTTCAAATACAAGTTGACTCTTTCAGGCCTTTTAGTTTCTAACATCGTCATCTCTAATTGACCCCTTTAACCTCATGTCGTCATGTCCCTACAGAAACTGTTTTATTACAAAATATGAAGGACAGTTATACTAGTACAAAGTCAGTCTGCCTGCTCTTTGAATGGCGAAGTACAAATCGTGCCTAGACAAGAAATTCTCCGTTATCGTTCATCCACCGTGGCATGCAAATTTATTGCCCCAAACTAACTCCAGACAAAGACACATACTTACGTATATATTATAGTAAACTAAGTGAACGATTAAGAAATACGCTTATCCTACAGTAAAAATGAAAAAAAATAATAAGTTAAACTTTTTCGTCTGCTAATCGACTAAATCAGATAATAGATTTCTTTCTGATATATCTCATCCCAGTCTACGTGTACAGCATCATTAAGTGTGTTATAGTCTGTGAAGGATCAAGTAAATTTTGCAGTCCTTTACGCATATGTTTTAGAGGGGTTTCATGGGTGAAAGATTGGAATATTTTAGTGGGCAAAGCAAAAAATTAAATTTGTCTAGCTCAAAGTAGTATAAAAGTTACTCTAGCTACATTCAGCCATGTATTGTTCGTTCTAGTAGCAATGTCTTTAAACAGTTACTTTATTGTAGGTATACTGACGTGTAGTGTATTTTGTTAAATTAAAGAAAAGTAGGAGAACCGATACCGCGAAAGCCAATGCAGCGGTAAGACAAAAAGCTGATGGATATTTGTTTTAAAAAAGAAAGAGGCAACAACATTTGCTTATCATTTTTCATCCTTATAAGTATAGAGCTTTCTTGAAAGAAAATTTAAATAGAAATCTTTCGTAAAGAATTAAAAGATTATACGCATGAAACGATCAACTTTAACTCCTAAACCGCTAGAGTTGCCACCAAAGCATATTTACCTAATGAAATCAAAAGAAGGGGAAATTATAATTCTAATTTTGAACTTATCTTATTTTATGCCGATCTTTATTTGCCTTTATAAAACGATTTCACGTGATTTAGTAGTAAACATGTTTTTGTGCTGCTTTAGGGGTAACGATCTATAGAAGTACAATGGATATTAGAAAATTTATGTTAACTCATACTGGTATTATGCTTTATGACCTGCTGAATGAATAAATGAATGAATCTTAATGCTACATGTTACTTACGTTATTTGCACAAAGTGTCCCACGTTCCGCAGTGTATTTCGTAGGAAACTTCATCCCTTGATGTTTCATTAATTACATTCAATTAATATATATCAAGATAAACTCTTTATAGTATAGTATTCAATGTATCGAAAGACTGAGGTATATCATTTAATGTGGATGGTTAATTTTATTTTTTCTAAACGTTATGTGGTCATAAAATAGAAAGTGCTTAAAAACGATGAAATGTAGACTGCCTCTTTTCTCATGGTCTACATAATAAGCTGACAGACTGTACTACACCTCCTGGCGGAACACGTCTCTATAAATAATACATTTTCATCTTCAAGATACAATATCAGGCGAACCACAAGGGTAGATTATTATTTTTAATTAACAGAACAGACATTTTTGGACAAAATAACCTTCTGCACTTAGCAGTGACACTCTAACGCTGCAATGCTTTAAGACCAAAAACGATGTCGTAACTATCGGTGTTCCATGTGTTCCACGGAACAAGGACTCCCAAAAGCAAAGAGCCTTCAAGGCTTGGGGTCAAAGAAAGAATTTTAAAACAAAGGAATGAATCTTAAGTTACCCCAGTCTATTGTTTCTTGGTCAGTAAGCCTGCTTTTTCATATAAGGTCACTGAATCTTGATAATGCATTACCACCTTACTTTTTTAAGTGATATTTGCTATCTTTTGAACGTAATTGTAACTTCTTGGAAATACTTTATGTATTGCATAATCGCTATAGATTAAGATTCTAGGGAATTCGATCTAGGGGATGCCATTATTTCAACTTTGTTGTTGTAAATTGTTTTTCTCATACGCTGTCTATTTTATCGTCTCATAAGAGTTATGCGTAAGAATACTTGATTCGAGGTAAAATCGAAATGAACCCAAAATATCAGGGTCGAGATTTTAACATCGCAGGAAAAAAGTTGGCTAAAATTGACGTATTTTCACGTTATTAATAGTAAAATTGCGGACATGAAGGTGAAGACAAGATATTGACACACCTTCTAGGTAGAAATTGTTCAATTTTATTTCTTTCTGCTGTGGCGTAAAATTCGTTTTAATTCTTGTAATGAATTAACTCAACAGCAAGTCGATAGCAAAAATCGTGTCACAATTATTGCAAATGAAGTTTTTTTTCAGAAATGCATATGCTTGGAAATGGTGTAAAACGAAAAATCATTTTAGACGCTCGAAAATCTCCATCTTTCTCCTACTTCTCTACTCAAAACATTGTAAAAATGTGCCAATTGAACACTGTTTTGAGCTATGTTACTATAGAGAAAAAAATTGTATTTCTTGGGGGCCTCCTTTTCCCTCCAAACATAAATTTTTTGTACTCGTAGATTCTATTTTATCAGGGCGTTGGTCTCAATAAATTACAAATCATTTTAACTTTTCGCCAAGCTTTCGGGGGTGTTTGCCTCCTTCGTCAGGGTCTAAAATCTTTTATTTAATTTATATACAAACTACATGTAACGCTTACTTCTAGTTATGGATTAATTAAGGACGCTGAACAGGATCACATAAATTTCAACCCTTCTTGTGAATATGGAGACCCCTCCAAACAATTGAAAATATGGTACAGTATGACATGGTGGTTTTGGGTCTATCCGTCATGTTCATGAAGATGTGGAAGATGGGCTTAAAACAGTCGAGATCTGATTAGAGTTTTTCTAAAGTTTTTCTTCAATACTCTATCCAGAATAAATACATACATGTATGTGTCTGTTCTGGATAAAGCTCAAATGCGAGATCTCTTATCGTTGAATGTAAAGATTTCTTTTTTCTTTCAACGCTTTTATAAAGGTCGACCGTAGTCGCATGAAATGAACAGTACTCTGCAATGTATTAATGATTTTCATAAGAATACATATATACCAACTGCGGGCCGCTGGGAGGCAAAAGGTTTGGAAAATTTGTGTCTCAGTTTATTGAGACTGAATATCGTTATAGGTTATCTTGGAAATAGATACTGCACTTCTTTGAGAATGCAGGATTCTTCTAAGCTACGGTGCGGGCACAATGGTTCGAAAGGTCTAAGTGCAGCGCCTCGCCTATTTGGGGGGTCGCACCGTAGAAGAGGGSAGATGTAMATTCCTCCGATTTCTACCCCAAACATGTAAATTCCTCCGGACGATCAATTTTGACTTTTTCCGGAATTGGCAAATTGCTCGGACGCGACGGTTTGTTTAGCACTTGATAAGCAAATTACTACTACCTGTGAGGATTAAGAAAGGTTCGCTGTAGTTTCCATGGTGACGAGAGAATTTTATGTCATTCATTTCATTTTATTTTTGTAATAACTCTTGGAAGAGAGTGCAAAAATGTTTTTTAAGATAAAGTTAAGATTTAGTTTTTTGTATAATAAAAAACAATATTTATGTAATATTTTATATTCTACAATTTTTGTTAACAACTTTTTCCCTAGATCTTATCAGCATCTTAGAAAAACACTATATTTAAATGTTTACACCTTTTGTCAAGGGTTGAAACGAAAAACTATTTTCTGTTATACACATTAAACTAACTTATACAGGGCGCGTCAGTTATGGTCTATTTCTGTATTTTTATTTGATGCAACCCAAAATACCACCTCCAGCATTCACTAGATTTGTAGTTTTTAAAAAATTATAAAATGGGTTGTTAACTTAGTTATTCATTCAGTACTTTACATTGGAAACCTCATAATAGAAATTCCTTTAACCTAGCCTTAAAGGGACAGCCTATCAAACTTCAGTACTTACAGTTAAAAATGAAGAACTTATTACAGAACAAATTCAGGAAGAACAAGAGAAGACTACGTCAGACTCAGCGTTCAAAGGGCCTTTTTAAACAGAGATGAGGCGTGTTTACTCCAAAAATTTTATTTAAAGGCTTATTTGGCTTGACTATAACGGAAGAGTATTATAATGGTATATAACAATATACACGTCACCCATGAACATAGAATATTTTGAATTCCTAAATTTTCGAAGATCTTTGCTTTAATGATATCTTTGAATTAACACTAAAGGAAATAAAAAATCATGACAACTGTCTATTATTTTTATTAACATAAATGACGAAGCACAATATTTTAAATAAGAACTGTATAAAAATTACAACGTGTTACATGCAACATTATGACATACTTGTTTGACAAAGTCACAGCGACTTATAGATTCACTTTTGTACAATTCAAGAAGAAAATTTAAACGATTGTACTTTTGCAACGTACTAGATGCAGTCTTTTTTTAATATCCACATTATTTATTTTGAGATAAGTGTCCATTTGAAATTTTAGAAGCGTTTCAATAAATATATACATGGATGGCTTACACGTGTAAAAACTTGAATTAAAATGCGCACGAAACGATTCGCAGTTATTTGTCGTGCGAGTAGAACTCGCAGAAGCACTTGCCCAAATTGCTGGGGGAAATGTGGCATTAGGTKAAATATAAGTTTCCATTAAATAATCTACATATTTTATAATTTTATCGTTGAATTGCGGATGAGCTAATTACACAACTTTCGAGACAAAACAATCGTTAACTTCTTCTGCAGGTAAATGTTGAAGTCCAAATGTGTACTTCAGCCATTTTTTCTGTGGGGCTATTAGATTTATAGTCGACGGAGAGACCCAATTCCTGAATTTTTCTCCACCATGCTTAGGATAAATGAAATCTGCATCCAACAATAATCACTTTTCGCCAAGTTCGATTAATAGCATTGTGAATGGCAAGCTCAAAATCGACTGTTACATTCTTCGGTTGGAAATTCAGTTCTARTTTTTCGCACTCACTTTTTATTAACTTGAAACATTCTTCGTACGTTTCAGTCCTTTTATCATTGATTAGACAATAAACTAGCGGCACATAGTGTCCGTTCATGAACCCATGAATAGAAAATAACCGCACAAAAAATTTTGTGCAATAAGAAAAGATTCCGTCTACGTAGATAGTCTCGCAATTTGTCAGAAAGCGGAGATTCTTTGAGCACGAAAAAATGATTATGTTTTCCTGACTATCATTTACCAGAACAAAGTTTTCGTTTTCAACGGTTTTGAAACTTAAACTATATTAATGCAACCTTTATTCAACTGAGTGATGGACTGAAAATTCCGTTCCTCCGATTCTTTTAGGTTCTTCAAGACGCCGTGGAATACCTTGAAATAATAACATATGTTAGTACTCAAAATAAAAATAAATCGTTTCCGAATTATAAATCAATTTTTCAAGCTTTTATTGAAAAGCTATCTGATGTCTTTTAAAACTAACACACGTAAGTATTAATATGTAGGTACGTAATAAAATTAATCGATTAGTAGGTATAAAAATTAATGCATATTATTATTTTTTATTATACATACCTTGGAAGGTCGAGTTGAAATTTCTTCTGTAGCTTTCCGTTTTGCTGCCACACTTATAATTTGTCGTTGAATCTTTTCAACATCAGGTTCATAATTATGATCAAGCTGACTACGACTTATAATTCTATCACTGCCTTCTCCCAGGGTGTACAATTTTGCACTGCACTTTCTGGAGCCACGAGACCACTTCAGTTCACCTGATTTTAAACAGTCTTTCTTGAAAAACTTAAAATTATTGAAAAGAAGCAAAATGTTGCCCTTTTCACTCAGTATTTCTTTTAGAGACATGTTGAACGCAGGTATGTGTAACAACAACTGAATGCAAATTTGGAATATAAAAATCTATGTCGCCAATAGGGGTTGGGGGTGGGAGTGGATTATGTGCCGGTTTACCTGGCGGTCGGAAACCCTTCCATAATCCGGCGGAGGAACTTACCATATTTAATTAGGGGCTAGTCTGACCATCGGAGAAATATACCATATTTTGTCGGTACCTTTTTGACCATCGGAGAAATTTACAAACTCCGGTAGAAGATATAATACAAAGGACTAAAGAGGGACACTATGAAATGGTGTACTCTGATAGATTGCAATCACTAAACTACCTTTTTAAGGATTAGCAGTATAAAATGTTATTATTTTTAATTCAATAATACACTGAATAGTTGCTGCAAGCTTTATTGAACTACACAATAGTGTTAACACATTTAATCTTTACCACCGAAGATGCGTCAGCACAGTATAAAATATATATCTTTTAAATTCACCCTCTTCAGGACAGCCAAGATGATTTGATCAAATCAGCTGCTTTTTCTCCAACCATCATGCTAGGAGCATTGGTGTTACCGCTCGTTGTGTAAGGAAAAATGCTAGCATCGGCAACCCTCAGTGCATTGACACCGTAGACACGCAATTCGCTGTCAACGATAGCCTCTTCATCATCCTCAGGTCCCATCTTGCAAGTAGAAACCGGATGGTAAACGCTGTTTGCGAACACTTTGAAAGAGCACTTCCAGTACTCATCCGAGTCGTATTCGTAGTCTTCACACAAAGGCGTTATACCACCGATTTTTGCATCGATCTTTTGATACGCTGGCATCTCGAGCATTTTCTGGTAAATCCTGAAGCCCTTTAGCATAGTTTCTAAATCCTCTTCGGCGGTGTAGAAGTTGCCGTAGATTAGTGGAGGGTCAGTCACGTCCGTGGAATTTACCTTGTGGCAGGCCTAACATCAAAGTCGATGTGGCCGAATTATCATGCTTGCTTACCGATTAAAATTGACAGCGAGCGGATCTACCAATTTCACACTGCAAGCTCTAAATGCCAATACTAAGGTCCCCGTCACAAAACACAGTGGTTGGCCGATACTAATTACTGGGGACGCTTACTAATTAAACGAATTCCCGGATTCTAGTAATTGCGTGGAATCTAATTCAATTGTAACTGAACTATAACAAAGCAAAGAAAGTGTGTGTCTTACCTTTTCCGAACGCTGCTACCAAACTTACACATGAGCACTGTAATCGTTTTCGTCGCAAGAATGAAAGAGCTACGTTTCAAACAACAAATATATTTAACAATTAATTAATGAGAATAATGAACATAATAATAATAATAATAAACCGTAATCAACAAAACTATTGTACTTCCCAAATATTCTTTACAATATGATATTCAATGAACGAGAATATGACCTCAACCCGTGAATTAACAATTTTGACCTGTACGCGAGTTTAAACTAATTAACAAAGAATTTTCAAAATACCGGGACGAGTGACTAACCCATCTTTTAATCTAACTGTCAAGACTTGCTAACTGACTTTACTTAACATTACTCTATACATCGCGAGCTGGACTAGAGGTTACATTGCTTCTGGTATCTAAGAGGATGGAACGTAGACTGAAGATTCTAACTTTTGAAAAATAATACGTTACTACTTGCTGGATTTTCTAAGCTGAGACCTGATTGGTCAAAACTACCCCCACTTGCTATTCTCAAAGCGCGGCACTGGTCATATTCTCGTTGACAAACAATTGTCCAACTATCAGATTATCGAAATATAAATAAAAGCTAACCAAAGCTAAACAATTTTAATCGGACCTAACTAACTCGTGGATATCCCCAAGCTGAAGTTAAGATACCACGCGATATGGCAACGACTTTGATTACTAAGACCAACATTCTTCATTTCAATATGCAACAACATGTAAAGAAAACTTCAGGAAAAACTTCACATGGTTGCCAATCGTAACTAAATCCTTACTTAGTCTCCTGAGGAGATTGAGCAATCGAATCAATCATTTCTATCAACTAATGCGGAATTTACTATAAACTGAGAGGTTTCGCGCGCTAACCATCGTAATTTTTGGGCCGTGTACCCCAATCACAAAAGAGCCGCAACGGTCAGAACCTTCTAGGAACAGGACCAACTCTACATCTGGTTGCAATAAAATATCCGGACTGAACTGCAATAACCGAGTCTTTTTAACAATGCACTATTGCCTGACAATTTTATGACATCACCCGAAACGAACAGAATTAACAAAATTTATCCCGTTGCTGCAAAGTAATGTTAAAAATTTATCCACGTATGTTCTAAAACCAACCATTTTGCTACATTTCCTCCCCCCTATAAAAAATCAGTTTTATTTCCTAAACAGCGCAAATAAAAATGATTCGATTACTCTGATTTCCTCTATCTAACCGTTTTCCTAACCTGAATTCCCTAACCTGAATCTTAAATCTAATTCTTCTGCCTGGTCTTCCTCCTCTTGGCCGGTGGCATCATCTTCTTGTCTGGAGACCTGGTGAACAGTGCCCCTGAGCAGCCCACTCTGGCTGACTGCTCCCCGTCTGGTCGGAACTGGGCAGCTGGTGGCATCTTCTTCTTGGCTGCTCTTCTCCTCCTCTCCAGGTCTTCATTTCGGCTCCATCTACTGGTTTTTTCTATTCTGGTTCCAGCTACCATTCTCTGCTGCTACCGCCTCTGGAGTAGAAACCCTGGCTCTTGAACGGAATACCATCTTCTTCTCGTACGATCTGGTGCATTGCTTCTGTAGTAAACGACTGCATCTCGAACTGCGACTGCAAGACTAAGGCTGGTTTTCTCTACTTTGGTATCGAAGCGTGTCTGGCGTATAATCTCTAGGTCTCTTCCCCGCGGTGAAGACGTCGTCAGCAACAATAACAACTACAGCAGCTCTAAAATTCCTTCTTGCTAATTGAGGTCGGGACACACACGTTCACATGGAACGTCGACACTCCGCCTCTTCTCATTAGAAACTCTTTACCTGCTGCGACCACTTGACAGTCATCTTCATGCCAGGTGTTTTAAGACCGGGACACACACGTTCATCCGGGAACGTCGACACACCGCATCTTATACTCGTCATCCTAGCCGCGCCTGCCAGTATTGTCAATGAAATGTGTCTCGAAGTGGACAGAAGTATTGTGAGTATATGAGAATCTTGAAGACGTGTTCTTCTGTTTGTGGATGGAAATGGTATACTATTGCGTTGTGTGGGTACTGGGTCGTGATGCATTGCGGCAGCGGGGGTGATCAGTCCTCGATGTGCTAGTTACCACGACCTGGAAATCCGAAGGAATTCTTGTTGATTCAAGGAATAGGCTATGGTGTAACTGGGTCGTCTTCAAGTTCGTCTGGGCTATTGTAATCTGGGTTAGCATCTCTGCTTCTTTTCTTCCGGTGGCAGCCTGGGAAAGTGTTCACATCGTCTTCGTCACCACGGTGAGGTCCTCCACAAGGCACTGAAGGTGACGACCAAACGACGACACACGCTCTCGGTGGCGTGGCCCGACTTCACCCACCCGCAGAAGTCCATCCCGGGACCTGCACCGCCCCGACTCGGCACGGGGAAATTCGGCGACTACCTTGTGCATGGCCGCGGTGGCTCCAACCGATGGCTCGTGGTCTGAGGCGACGCTTCCCCAGTAGAACGCTCGTTGACAGCGCTCCCACGGTTTCGAGATGGCTAGTCACCTAACATGGGATACGTGGCTTCCTCTAAAACATTTGCGTTATCCAATCGACTACTAAAACACAAATCTATCGCGAACTACTTCATGCACTAAAAGGTTCGAATGCCAGCTTAGTTTTGTTTTTTTTTTTATTACTTGCTTTCCTACTATATCCTTTTCGTAAGGACTCAATACTAATAGCAATTTCACAACATTCACTCATCTTTTATCCAATGGAGACAAAGAAGGTAAAGCAAGTATTAACACTGCTCCAGAATTCAGTAAAATTACGTAACATATTTGATGTTGATTAAAATTCATTCTGCATTTCAAAACAACAAAACTGAAAACAAAACGACTAAGCTTATCTGAATTTCTTGCAAAATATGACACAATAAATTAGCTTTAAATCCACTAAAAACAAACATTCCTAATTTCAAAAAAAATTCCTTTCCTTTTACTTTATTGCTATTTATTTTATTGCATTACGAGGTACGGTTTAGTTTTCATTATTTTGCTTTTAATGTATTCGTCTAACTGAGTAAAAAAGAAATCAATCAAATACAAACACCAAAAATTTACTACCTAACTAACTGCGGGCCATTGGATCTTTTAAGTAATCCTACGTAACTCTGATTACACTAATGTTAAAAATTCGTGACGTACAAAGAAGGGCATGCAACCAGCACCGACTTTTACAGTAAACTAAAGCATCCTAATCGGTTTTCGCGGTTACTCTACTTTTCTTCTCAAGTTCACGAACAAAATTCTTGAAACCACAAACTATACTTTACAATTTTTACTTTATATAATTACTACGCTTGTCAACCAGTCTTCTAACTTCAATTAAACAATGATAACTTCTTCGATAATTACAAATTCTTGCTATCTTGTTATTCAAACCGCTCTCATTTAACTAAACTATTAGCTTCTATATCTACTCCTAACTTCAAGTTTACTTTAGTTAGTTTCTTACTGGGAGACCGTTACTCTACAATCCAAATCGAAGGTTACTGAATTTTATAAATCTTTATTCGCGAATCTGATGTACGAGGGATAGCCAAAATCGACGTATCCAACCGCTCTTATTTGCCTTGAGGGAATCGCGGAACCTGAGATCTACTACTACTTACTAGAACCTACATATATACATCACTTTTCGATACCAACTTTCACGTACCCGTGAATTACTCATTAATGCGAACTTTTTCACGCATGCACTAATTCCAACTTCATACCTCGCGAACAGTCGTTTGCTCTCAACTTAATTAACGCGAAAACTCCTTAAACGCCTACTTCATTATGAACAAAAACTTCTTTAAACGCGTATATTTCATTACTAACATGAATTTCTTAACCGTAATGCAACACATCCAGATCATACTCGTTTGCAACTCTAATACAATACTACAATTAACAACATCTACTTAAACACATAAAAATCAAAACATATGCAAGAACCTGAAACAAAACACTATTAGTTCTTATTTTAAAAACATTCAACAATTACAGCGAACTAGATCGTTCAAAGAACAGACATATCTCATCTTTGCAGTAACTTTACAACTTGAACTCTTAAACTCTTTTTCACTAAAACTGAAACTTAAATTTTAACTCGTTTGAGCGATCTAGTTTTTCCTGTACCTTTCGATAACGACTATATTTCGTTTATAGCCGGAGTCTGACGTTCCATCCCTCATACGAATATTAAATGTAACAAACAACTTCTTACAATTTCTGCAAAGCATGGTCAAACAACTAACTTCGAACAATTCCTTGATTAGCTCCAAAAGCACTTTCCTTAATCGAAAATTACACCTGTTTGACACCTACTGACCGACTTTTACAAACTATGCAAATTATCCAAACAGACCCTTTCAACCCTTAAGTTCATGACTGCCCAAATCTACCTGCTTCGAACAACTGCTTCCTAAAGGAAACCTCTAACGAATGCCGCTTTTAAACCGATTTTTGACCAACAATTTTTAATAACGCGATTAGACACTACAAGAAATAAAACTAGATTCACAATTACCCCACACCTGACACCAATTTTTATGTGGCAGGCCTAACATCAAAGTCGATGTGGCCGAATTATCATGCTTGCTTACCGATTAAAATTGACAGCGAGCGGATCTACCAATTTCACACTGCAAGCTCTAAATGCCAATACTAAGGTCCCCGTCACAAAACACAGTGGTTGGCCGATACTAATTACTGGGGACGCTTACTAATTAAACGAATTCCCGGATTCTAGTAATTGCGTGGAATCTAATTCAATTGTAACTGAACTATAACAAAGCAAAGAAAGTGTGTGTCTTACCTTTTCCGAACGCTGCTACCAAACTTACACATGAGCACTGTAATCGTTTTCGTCGCAAGAATGAAAGAGCTACGTTTCAAACAACAAATATATTTAACAATTAATTAATGAGAATAATGAACATAATAATAATAATAATAAACCGTAATCAACAAAACTATTGTACTTCCCAAATATTCTTTACAATATGATATTCAATGAACGAGAATATGACCTCAACCCGTGAATTAACAATTTTGACCTGTACGCGAGTTTAAACTAATTAACAAAGAATTTTCAAAATACCGGGACGAGTGACTAACCCATCTTTTAATCTAACTGTCAAGACTTGCTAACTGACTTTACTTAACATTACTCTATACATCGCGAGCTGGACTAGAGGTTACATTGCTTCTGGTATCTAAGAGGATGGAACGTAGACTGAAGATTCTAACTTTTGAAAAATAATACGTTACTACTTGCTGGATTTTCTAAGCTGAGACCTGATTGGTCAAAACTACCCCCACTTGCTATTCTCAAAGCGCGGCACTGGTCATATTCTCGTTGACAAACAATTGTCCAACTATCAGATTATCGAAATATAAATAAAAGCTAACCAAAGCTAAACAATTTTATTCGGACCTAACTAACTCGTGGATATCCCCAAGCTGAAGTTAAGATACCACGCGATATGGCAACGACTTTGATTACTAAGACCAACATTCTTCATTTCAATATGCAACAACATGTAAAGAAAACTTCAGGAAAAACTTCACATGGTTGCCAATCGTAACTAAATCCTTACTTAGTCTCCTGAGGAGATTGAGCAATCGAATCAATCATTTCTATCAACTAATGCGGAATTTACTATAAACTGAGAGGTTTCGCGCGCTAACCATCGTAATTTTTGGGCCGTGTACCCCAATCACAAAAGAGCCGCAACGGTCAGAACCTTCTAGGAACAGGACCAACTCTACATCTGGTTGCAATAAAATATCCGGACTGAACTGCAATAACCGAGTCTTTTTAACAATGCACTATTGCCTGACAATTTTATGACATCACCCGAAACGAACAGAATTAACAAAATTTATCCCGTTGCTGCAAAGTAATGTTAAAAATTTATCCACGTATGTTCTAAAACCAACCATTTTGCTACAACCTTAATATACCCAACGGATTTTGGATGTAATACGGTTGGATACATTGAAAACTGATAGGGGTCTGGAACGCTAAGCGCATATTCGGCTAGCACTTCATCGCGTACGAACATTAATTCGGCTACTACTGGATTATTTACGATACTTTGAGGAGCCCAGAAGAACTGCATATCGGGAAGTAGGTCTGTTCCGTTGTTCGCTGTCTCGTTGTTAACTTTCAAAAGCGCCGTCGTCTGCATCCCTCCAGGGGCAGCCAAAGGACCAGTTCCGAGTAAAGTGTACTCTAATGTTGCGCTTACTAAATCGAGGACCGTCGATTCGTTCGTGGTTACTGCGAGTCCCCAATAAGAAATATGATCTCTGTAGACTTTCCCAACAGGCAGATCCTGTACCAACGGAATACCTAATTCTTCTAGATCATCTTTAGGACCAACGCCCGAAAGAATCAGGACTTGTGGGGAGGCTAAAGCGCCAGCCGATAAAATTATTTCCTTGGTCGCTGTACGTCAGTCCGAATTTGATGTATTCCACACCGTAAGCTGTGTTGTTGTCATCAAAGAGTACTTTGGAAACCTGCGCATATGTCACAATGTTAAGGTTTTCTCTGTCAAGATTAGGCTCCAAAAAGGACT
The DNA here is from genome assembly GCA_025024175.1 of Rhyzopertha dominica. Classification (NCBI taxonomy): domain Eukaryota; kingdom Metazoa; phylum Arthropoda; class Insecta; order Coleoptera; family Bostrichidae; genus Rhyzopertha; species Rhyzopertha dominica. The sequence continues at coordinate 4,329,560 of QCXZ01000075.1, forward strand.
TGTAGGTGCTCTGTCTCACTCCGTCTCCAATGTTGCCTTGAATCCAACTAAAACCGAATTGCTCTGCACCGTTATAGTCCTCGTTGTACTCGTATCCAGCTTCAATAGCGGACTGAAGGAATGCCTCGCCGAAGACGTCCTTGTAGGTAATGTTGGTGCCCACAGGACCGGTTGTACCATGGTAATCGTAGTCTACGCCTGCGAATAAAATGACGATGGTTATTCTGAACACTAGGCTTCTAAATTCTAATATAAAAAGAGTCGTATTGTAAGGGTACGATTCTTGAAGCCCTTGTATATTTAAAATACCGTTGGTCTCAATGTATTGTTGAAAATTACTCGTATAGCATTGGAATAAGATTATATGGAGGGTCCTTTTGTGTAGAAATCAAACCGTACCAGTCCGTATTGACAATGGGGTCGTCCCACAATTTTTTTTGTTTTACATGTAAAATGTACATAAAAATTGAAGCACAAAGACATTTTTGCGATTTTTTCCGGTTCTTCTTTGCCGAGAAAAAAATGTGAAAGTATGGATTATTTAATATCCGTTTCAAATGCCTCGATATTCCGCCACGAAGGTGACGTAAAATGTTCGCATGCTGACGAAAGCGAGAAACAACAATAATAGCCAGTGCTCTAGCGGCATTGCAAGTAATATTTGTTTACATTTTTTTGAGCTGCGTCGCGTTGCCAATGTGGGCAAATTTTCGCGATCCCGTGAGGAATGTACTCGTAAACTGGCATTGTGACATTGATACCTAGGTCAACTTAAGGCGTATTTGTGAAAATAACTTAAATCATCCTTCAGTCAGTTTATTACATAATGAACAGTTCAATATAATAAGCGCATTCGCTGGCCTTTTGCTGAAATATGAAAGCACTTTAACCATCGAACCTGCTTTAGAACTAATGTTGTTATTACGAGGAATTAAACGACGCTTGAAGCTCGATAATGTTTAGTTTGTATACTTTCGTATGACAACGACATGATAAATTTTGAAACTGTCAGGACGATCTCTGGCCGTCGGTAACGGTAAACCGGTAAACGGTAAAGTACCGCTGACAACATCGCACGTTCGCACGTGCTCCATGTGTCACATGTGTAACGAATAATCCTAACAACTCTAGCCATGCGTTTTTGTTTACATAGTTTGGTCAAACTTTCGAGTTTCCTATTTGTCAGATTAAGTGGTGGAGCAAGATGTCGAAKTATTTGGGTAATACGGTTATACTTATACCTTCGCCCCTCTTTCTCACTCTCATTGCATTATTTGTATTTCTCTGGCTATTTATAAAACTGACAACAGTGAGCACCTAGTTACCTAGGGAGCTGTAACAGTGCGCATGACGGAAATTAGGAACCTTTTGCGTAGTTGTTGGCGGATTTAAGAAAATGTTTGAAACAGGGTAATTTTTCTACCGCCGTTTGTTACGAGTTGAATTAATTTGAAAGCAAAATCGATGCGTGGCACTAGTATTCATGATGTAATCAATAAAAGGCATAGGTTAAAACTATCAAATTTTAATGTGCGGGACGACCCTATTATCCTATTTAGAAATCGAAAATGTGTCACCATTTATAGCCGCTTTAGATATGAATATGCATAACATTCGCATGGACACGTTTGCTTTCTTACCTGKACAGGTACTCGTTTATTACGATTTATCCAGAATTTATAAAAAAAACGCTTAAACCTCAATAATAATAATCCCTTATTTCTAAAATTGAGAATAGCTGAGTTTCGAAATAATGTCCAGGCAAACTTAATAACTTATTAATACGGATTATCGTGGCCCCTTTCCATTTAACTCTTTACTAAATAAAATAGATAGCAAGATTAGGTAGAGCAATTAGAAACAAAATTTATTTCTTTGACAACCGGTCGTCTTACGTGAGAGTTTTTGTGCTAATTCGAAGTGAATTTCTTTCTTCAACATGCTTTGTTCATGGGAAAATGCAGAAGAAGAACTGCCGTCGAAGAAAAGAAGGCGTCATTTGCATCCAGACGCTCAAGAAATATTAATAAATGTGCATCAAGGTTTGATCAAAATGGGATGTTCTAGTCCGGTTAAAGTTACAAGTGATTTAACAAAAATACTTTATACATCCGGTCAAAAGATTGTAAAAAAGATAGCTACAAGAGAAAAAAATGAACAAAAAACAGTTCACGAAATTCAGTGAAGCTTTGGGTACAGAAATGAAGAAGGTTATATACGATATGTTTAACGAAAATAAGGTGCCTAAAGATTGTTCTGCTGACTGTCATCAGGACATGGATGCCTTACTGCTTGAGTGGACCGTAACCAAAAATTGTGTTTAGGCTTTTGTAGAATTTTTTTCCGTACATATAAATCAATGACCATTATTTCGTATTATTATTTGAACCACAAATATTTCTCATCTAATAGCTTTTAATGAATAAATCGTATTCTTTTCTAATTTAATGAGTAGTATCTATTTTTCTAACCATGAATGGTAAACATTCCAATTTCAATGCGGCAGACCATACTTTCTAATTTTTGTTCGCGGTGTGCAATCGTCCTCTGCCCTGTTTCTTCACAGGCTAAAATTTTCTTTTAATCCGGAGGGTTGTAGTTTCTACCTGTACATTTTTTTTTGGAAATAAGAAGAGATCGGTACTATTCTACTCCTACTATAAACAGTATTGAAAGCATATGTGTTTACTTATATTTTAAAGTTTTACAGCATATAAGCGTACCAAGTGCAATATTTTTTATTATTCAGTCATACCTACATATATGTTTACATTTAGCCACTTATTAAGAGGCGTTTGTGACAAATACATTTCGTAGGGCAACTGGTCAGACAGATTATTGCTGATTTTTAACTGTGGGGCAACTGAGTATATATATTTATGTAAAAATTTAAAAGAAGTGTTTGAAAATTGGTTCAAAAACATTTTATTGCCCAAATTGCCACAAAACAGCGACATATTAATGGACAATGCTAGTTACCATTCGGAGCAACTGGATAAAATTCCAAATACCACAACTAATAAGGCAACCATTCAAGAGTTTTTAAAAAAAGAAGATTTATATTTCGAAGAGGACTACACACAAAAAAACAATTGTAGGAACTGCTTGGCACAAAAAAAAATTCGAAGATATTTAAAATTGACATTCTCGCTGCTGAATGTGGACACACCATTCTACGATTACCCCCCAATTCATTGCATTTTCAACCCCATCGAAATGATATGGGGGCAGTTGAAACAAAGAATTCGACGAGGGAACACCGGTGGAAAATTTAGCAATGAAATGCTGCTAAAAATTAGACACGAAGCTGAAATAACAAGTGTCGATGCATGGAGAAATTCAGTGCGGCATGTACTGGACAATGAAAATCGGTACAGAGCGAATCATGTACAAGAATTAATAATAGAAATTAATCGTGATTGTAGCAGTGAAAGTGATAGTGAGTCTTTTTTTTGAGTTTGTGACTCTTGTAATGTGCTTATTAACAAGCTGTAATGAACATAATCGATACCGTGTATAAATTTTCTTGTGCACTATTGTAAATTTTTTCTAACAAATGTAAATAATTTTCTACTTACTAATTTGTATGTTTTTATATTAAATTTTTATAAATTCCTTGTGACATGCAAAGGCTTTTAATTTATACATCTGAAAATTTAAACCCAATAAAGTATCACATAAAAATAAATCGCGGGTCGTGCCAGTTAGCATCAGGTCTGAATTAAATAAAATTTGTTACAAAAGCTTTTATGTTTTATTGATTGCTAAATTATCACATCTAACAAATTTCAAAAATTAATAGTGGAAAAGTTAAAACTTTAGCCAACAAGATTTTTTTGAATACGGCCCATTTAGGAGCTTTGAAGCGTGCCACTAATCCCAATAGTTAACGATGGCAGACCGTCAAACTGTAAAACCCTAGGCATAAGTCAGTCTCATAGATCGTTGCTTGATACTTTACCAAAAAACTTTCCCAATTCATTGTAGCAACCGATATAAAAGCAAATGCTCGTAATATGCTGACATGTTTCTAAAAATCGATTATTACAAATATTACTAACCTGCAATGTGCACTTCTTCGGATTTCTTGAAGTAAGGAAGCACATCCTCGTACGACCAGCCTGGATTTCCCAGTTCTTCCCAGTAATCGAAATCCGCGGGATTTCCCCTGCAGTATATCACATAATTTATGAGCGAGGAACCACCCAAGCCTTTACCACGTGGAAAAGAACACCTCTGGTCTCTCATACCGAGACAGGCATTTTCTTGCGGCTCGAAGGAGAAGTTATAGTTGTTTTCAGTTAACTGCATGAAAGCGGCGTCGTACGGGATGTTGGAAAGTTCATTCGGATAGCCACCTGCCTCCAGGAGGAGGATATTCCAATCGTTGATTTCTGAGAGGCGGGTGGCTACGATTGCACCGGCTGACCCAGCTCCGACGACGATGAAGTCGTAGTCATCTGAAAGTTCAGGGCTGGTGTTAAACAAATTTGTTAAAAATTAAAAAATGTAACATGATGGCTGTTCCTAGGGCAGTAGTTAACGTACGAGGCATGTTTTTTAAGTAAGTACCGTTTTGCGATTCCGCCGCCGCAGCGCTACGKTCGGCGTTCCGCGGATGCGCGCTGGTTACCTACATCTCTTGTCTACGCACTGACGCCATTACAGTTTGATTCTTCATTGTATACGTTGTTTACTGAGTGTTTAAGATGCCTCCGACAATCGTGAGTCCCGCCCATTGTGAAGTACGGGCTGTTATACGATTTCTTAGTGCTAAAGGCGTAAAACCGATCGATATTCATCGTGAGATCTTTGAAGTTTACGGACAAAACATTATGAGTGATGGAATGGTAAGGAAATGGGTGAGAGCATTTAAAGATGGCAGCACAAATGTGCATGATGAAGAACGGAGTGGGCGTCCTTCGGTCGTTAATGAAGATTTCGTGCAGAAAGTGAACGAAAAGGTGAGAGAAAACAGACGCTTTACAATTTCATCATTGTGCGACTGCTTTCCTTAATATTCTCGTAGTGTTTTGTATCGCATTGTGACCGAGAACTTGAATTACCGGAAATTGTGTTCACGTTGGGTTCCGAAAATGTTGACGGATTTGCACAAAACCCAACGTTTAGGCAGTGCTTTGACTTTCCTTGAGCGGTACCACAAAGAAGGTGAAGATTTTTTAGACCAAATTGTTACTGGTGACGAAACATGGGTGGCCTACGTCACACCAGAATCGAAACCACAATCTATGGAATGGCGACATTCATCATCACCCAAAAAAGTGAAGTTTAAGCAAACAATTTCTGCCCGGAAAATCATGTGCACAGTTTTTTGGGACAGAAAAGGAGTATTGCTAGTGGAGTTTCTGCCTCGTAATGAGACAATCAATGCAGCGTCTTATTGTAAGACATTGAACAATCTGCGTCGTGCAATCCAGAACAAAAGACGTGGCAAGTTGAGTAAGGGTATCGTTTTGCTGCATGACAATGCCCGTCCACATGTGGCTAATCGGACCAAAGATCTCATCAAATCTTTTAAATGGGAAACTCTAGATCATCCTCCATACAGCCCTGATCTGGCGCCCAGCGACTACCATTTGTTCCTGCACTTGAAGAAACACTTGGGTGGTCAGCGTCTTCAAGACGATAACGAAGTCGAAACATTTGTGATACAGTGGTTAACAAGTCAGGCGGCAGACTTTTATGAGGAGGGTATTCAAAAACTGGTGCCAGGTTATGACAAGTGCCTCAATATATAATAGAAAAGTAGATTAAGGTACAGGCTTTCATGTAAGATAAAATTATTGCGATATCTTTGCACGTCTTTTTTTAATTCCAAAACGGTACTTACTTAAAAAACATGCCTCGTATTTTACCAGTATTTTGCAGATGAGGATCAGATTAGACAATAGTGTAGGGCGATACATCAAATGTATCGATATTCGTAGTATCGGATAAATATCGATCCAGGACATATCAAATCGATATAAAGTGAATTAAAACACTTCTTGTTTTACATAATTTACATCACTGTTTCTTAACACCTTTCTATTGGCCAGCTTAGTCGGTTACTAGTGCATCACGTTAAAAATATCAATAATTTGTCGCCATGCAAGGACAGGGAATTGAATAAGTGAATTTTATTAAACTGAATTGTTAGTGGGGTTTATTTTAACATTGGTGAGAAAAAAATAGTCATATTTGCTATAAAAGGATTGACGACATTTGGGGATTTATTACGATTATTGAATAATTATTTAAAAACGCATTTCCAATGGATTATAGTAATAGATCAACGGTTTGCTTTCAATATCACCGGATCTAACACCATCCGAATAACTTTTGTGGGGAACCATCTACTATCCGCCCAACGGAGCACCTGGCACATGATGTTTTTCTATGGTTTCATAACCAGGACAAACATGTAAAACTAGTCTTAAATATAGAATCTTCTTAACAATCATTTGAATTTTGTTGTTTTGGTTACTCAAACAAGTGTAGCAATAAAAATTAGCTAAACTGATTTCGACAATATAACAAGTGGAATAGGTATAAAAAGCTCATAAAGGGGCGAGAGAAGCATATTATAATAGTGCTGATTGAGACTATGCTGAAAAAATGTCTTTAATTATTTAATTTTTGGTATATAAGATATATCTTAAACTTCACTTTTTTCTTAGGTAAGTCATCAAGTCTATGCATTCGTAAGTCGCCTCCATTACTGTGTCTGTAAGTATACTATTTGTGCATGTCAAATCTCACTATCTTTGTACAATCACTATTTACACAAAAAAAAATTATAAAATTAGATTTCTGGAGAGCACGAATCTTCTTTTAGTGGGAACAAAAGCAAATGTGACTTCTTTTAAATCTTCAACCATATTCATCTAACAAATACTACAAAGCAAGGTGTTAGCTATATTTTTCCCAATAGCCGTTTTCAATGCCACTGGTTGCAAAAATCACGATAAAAAGCATATGAAAAATGTTAAAATATTAATTAAATTACCTGCTTTCGTTGACACGAGCGCATCTTGGAGCACTAGAATTGTAAGAAAATAGGCGAACATCCTTCTAAGACCTAGTGGTAAAAGGCACTAGAGCATCTGCTTGATAACTGAACATATATATATACCTGGCATGGATGTCATATATTTGTGATACAATGCTAAATTAGTGAGGATTTTTTTTATTGGCCCATATCTAGCGTACTTAGATGTTTGTTTCCATAATAAATCTATGTTTAATGCCATAGTGGGGTTAACACTACTTGTACAACTATAAGGGATACCAAGTTGAAAAGGTTCTATTTGAAGTTTAAACAAATTGTTGACATTTGAATCATTTTGCGCTGAAAAAAATGACTTGTAAGGATTAATGTGATGGAATTTTGGTGGTTTATGGCAATCATAGCGCAAATAGACATGTTTTCTAGGAACCTATCTGTTTGCTTTTTACTTTAGGTGAACTAATTGTGCTGACAAGTAATATACCTTACTGGAGATTGTAGAACAATACTAAAAGACAAAATCCATGCAAAGAAACTTGGTAAATTAATTAACAGCGTGAGTAGGCAAAAACAAATAAAAGAGGTACTTGCTTCCTGTTTTATTTACAAATTTTACTACCCAGCCAATAAATTGTCTAAAAATATATTAGCTAACTACAGAGGGCATTTAGGATAAATGGTTAAATGAGTACTTTTCAAACAGCAGTTGCCACTGGAAACACATACTATCAAATCTATTGTGTTGTACCACGTGCAGATTTAAAATTCAGTTAATATTATTGCAGACAATTTGTGATTCAGTTTTCATGTGTTGATTTTTTTTGGTAGCAACCGAGATCTGACTGCATTCGAAATTAATTAGTTCCCCAATTGGTTGTCACAACTAATAAAAAGGAACATGTTTATTCTGAGTCACTTCTTATATGGATTAGCAAATGGTAATAAATAACTGTTTTGAAACCTTTACTAAACTGCATTTTCGTTTACAAGAAAATACAACAGTTGCTAAATCAATTGGGCAACCTTATTCTGCGAGATATCTATAATTGAAGATCAGGTACTTCAAATTATAGTGGATTACAATACCACAAAATTGTTCAAATGCTAGTTACCAAATCGTTTGGGATATTTTAAAAGATATTGTGTCATATTCAACGTATTCAAGCTTCTTTACCTAATTGACCACCTGCTCTATCTGCAGTATTGCCGATGGTTTTTTTGGAAAAACAAACAATGAAACTATAAATAATCTCGATTTTCGGGCCGCAATAATAATAATTTATATTACTTTGGAAACACACATAAACAAAAGAAACAAAACAATATAAATGGCAATAGATATGCAGCTGTGTTAGTTTTGGATTTTATTTGTAGAAAATTCAATTATAAATTTTCATATAAATTAAAAACTACAATGAAATGTCTATCTCAAAATGGAATTATAATATGCTAAGGAGTATCTGATTTCTTTATTACGTTTATTTGGTTATAAGAAGATTGCTTGTTTATCTTTGTTGCTAAAATATTACACAAGTCAATAAAGAAATTCTGCAGATAGGCAATTACAATTTGATAGAGGTAGCCATGGAAATGTCTACTGAGCTTTTGAGTTTGCTTTCTAAAGAAAATATTTATTATGTAAATTCCATTTGTTCTATTCTATAGCAAGATTAGCGTTGTTATTATTTGCAAAACAGCTAGAAAACTGAACCCGCTGACGATTTACATATCTTACGTCTGTGACATCAAGGTCGACCTTTCGCATAGAAACCTTGTCGCTAGGTTGATGTCAGTAAACTATGACTTCTATTGTAGAGATTTCATTACTTTAACTAGTAAGAACAATAGAGCTGTCTATTTTTTAGTCTTCTCTTTAGGCTTCTCTGTGTGCTTTTATCATTCTTTCCAGTACATCATTGGCTGCTTTCCTGTTCGGTGATAGGGGTGATCTTTCTCGGCGGAGTGTTAAGTTAGCTGCTTCCTTGATGCCCTTGGTTATTTCTGTTCATGAACTGTACCCAGTCCTGTTTTTCATCTTACTCTCAATAACTTCTGTATACTTTTTTCTTACGGCTTCGACTTGCAGTGCGCTGATGCTAATAGGTATATTTTGGGGCTTGCTAGGGTTTTTGTAGGTTTTCTTCAGGTGAATGTTCTTGAGACTTGTGAGTGAGTAGTATGTTGTGGTCTGTGCGTATATTTTCTACCCACTTTGGTGTTTATCGTTTTGTCCACTAGTATATGATCTATTTGTGACGTGCTTATCCCGTTGCTCCAGGTTTGAAACCATGATTTATTTTTGCTCTTTTGCAACCTGCATATCATGCAATAGCTGATAAGAAAATATTAAAACTTAGTGGTAAATAGCACTTGCCTTCTGATATTAAACCGCAAAAACGACACTGTCCTATCTTCTTTCTTAGCTTAGAAGAATTCGCGATTTTTTACAACCTAAGATAGACAAGCGCTATAGTTAATAAAGTGGTGTGGATTTAGGTTTTGCTTTTTCTTCTTTTTACCATTAAGTACTTTGTAAACCAAATAATCATTTAAATGCCTTTTCAACAGTGGTGCCACTTAATCACTTCTTATATTTGGGCTTTGATGTATTTTGTATATAAAAAACAATGAATATATTGTAGCTATCATTATGATTAAAATGTGTGCTTTAAAACTATCGCCAAATAACTATTTGCACACAAAAAATAAACAGAAGTATTTTGAAAAGATTTTTTTTTCATAAAAGTTTTTTCGTGCGTTCTCAAATTAAAAAGGTATATCGCCAAAGTTCTGTTAATTATTATGTTTTTGTAAAAAACGCTGTCACTAATTAAATACTGACAAAAGATTGTCCACCTGGCGTTTCGACTGAACATGTAACATTCTGTCTGACACAAGTACAAACAAAATTTTATATTTGGTGGCTATTAGTCATAAAGCGCCGAAAATTTATTGGGTGAGTTGATCAGATTCAGAATAAATTAGAAAAACCAAATATATTTTACCGGCAATACTAATCAAAATATAAAGTTCGTAAAGGTTTCAATAACATACTTATATGATCAAATATGTATAATATCAAATCATAAGATAATTACAAAACTTAAATATTTATTCTTTCTTCGGAAACTTGGTCAATAATATTGCAAGTATCTAAATTACCCAATAAATCACTTTCAGTGAAATAGAGAAGGTAAACATCTTTTTATTCTATACGAGGGTGAATGCTTTCAKCGTCCATAAATTAAGATAATATTTTGTCGGATAGATCGCTGTCTCTTGAAAACACTGACAAAAAATTAATAGTCTGACGTTTCGATTACACCTGTAATCTTTGTCAAAGACGAAGAACCTCAAAATTTGCCTGACAGCGATCTATCCGACAAAATATTATCTTATCTTTTTATTCTTTTTAATTTGTAGCGACAATACCTAACAAAAATACCTCATGATCTGGTCTCACTAGAAATAGCTCAGTTTTAGAATCAATTAGACTTGAAACCATGTTCTGCAATAGATGTATCTTTTTTATCTTCATTTAAAGATTATATTTAAAATTAAGACATTCGTCCAGAAAATTATTGTCCATATAGTCGACATATATTTCGCATAACTTTGCAACGTTCTTCAGTATTTGATAGTTACTGAAATATTCAGTTTTACAGCATTTTATCAATAATCATATAATATATATTATAGCTTTTTTGTATTATTTCTAATATTGCGCTTTAAAATGTCAACACTATTTTCAAGTAAATTAAACTCATTTAACGACCTCTGAGCTTCAATTTTTGTGACAAGCCTTTGAATATTATCATTACGAGTTTTTTTTTAAAGCCGCTTTCAGTTTGGAATAACCTGCTTAACTCCTTGGGCTAGGGTATTTTTTCGCGCGGGTTCCGTTTTTATTGACATATCTAACCGCAAAAGTTAACTGGTCCATATGAAACATATCAGGTGTTGAGTGTGCTCCTAACTAAAATCTCGGTGAATTCATCGCAAATATACGATGATAAAGGCCTAGTGCATTAATTACAAAATTAAATAAAGGTTGTTGCAAAATGGAATAAAACTCTATGCTCCTTATATACTCTCTATACTTTCCATTGCATTTATTTACAGGAATTTTGTTGTATCCTCTAAAAGCCAACCACCTTGAACTTTTGATTACATTTGATTACCTACATTAACAATGCATCGTAAAATATTTTTCCAGTAATTTGTTTATTTTTTAATTATGCATATTTTTCTGTAGACCAGCTAAAAAGTACATGGATATTTTTTCTTGTTGCATGGATTGAGTACAAATACCATTTGTACTTTGTAAACTATAGAAATTTACGCGTATACTGTAAAAAAATCCACTTCCCTTAAAAGGTGGACACCTACTACCCCCTTACTTCTGTGGTTACAGAGCCCTTGAAAAGATGCTCTCAGATTCGAGATTTTAGTATTAATATTGACATTCAGTTGTCTATTTCTCATTACATTGACAAGATTTGCGAGGATGCCTTAAAAATGCTCGTTTTTATAAAGAAAAGCATTGGTAGCTTTGTGAACATTGATATCCTTTTGCTGTTGTGCCTTTGCTCCTTTGGTAAAGAACCCATTAAGGCACACACCTAACTCCTTTGGAAAGAGTTCAAATAAATCCCAAAGTATTTGCATTTTGTTAGATACATGTCACACATGTGTTTATTGTCTATTTTTCTCAGTCGAATATCTTCTTCCTTACAGGTATTACAGTATTGCATTGCAAAAATGACGTGTACACATAACACCCCAGGATGTTAAAATTGAGTTATATCTCATCACTATGATAGCATGCAATATTAATTAGTAGACTGCCTGATGTAAAATGCGACTAAAGCACGTTAACCAATAGTGAAGGACAAAAAAACTGGAAAAATTAAATTAAATTAAATTAAATTAAATTGTAATTTCATGACCTCGTCAATATGAGACACAAAATTAATTCCGGTTCTTAAGCTGAAATTCAGACAGATTAAAGGTGGCTGCGAGATAACATGCAATTGCTACAGATTTTTTTTATTTGCCTTTATAAAATACTTTTTGCACGACTTCATAATAAACATGTTTTCATGTTGTATAATCTTGGACTAGTATGAACGTTTATGAATTGCTGAAGGAATGAATGAACTTTAATGGCATATCACAGGTACTATAAATAATGACTATCTGCTTCTTTAATTGCTGCGAATTAGACATGCTGTTAAAAAACAGTCCTGATTACTGAGTATGCAAATATTTTTAAAAAAAGGTGGAACTAACGTTGGTCTCATACGTCACTTAGTCAAAGACAGTTAATTTAAATAAAAAAACATTCTTTAGGCAAAATATATCTATCGGCTGGCTCTTAGCTCTTTCTATAATTGAGAACAAACCTAGTTGTCTAAAAAATGTTGTGCTCAACTATGAATGTAATAAGTCAATGACGCTTTAATTCATTATTGTCAAAATTAGCTATTAAAAATTCTTTCACTCACCGTTCAGATAAATTTTTGGATAGTAAATAAAGAAATCATCAAGAAAGAGATGCGTCCTATAAACCACCTGCCTAAACTGATAGGTTAGTAAAGACCAACAGCAGGTCAAATTATTATAGTACCATTTTGATCCTTTAAATAGTTTTAGGCCTTCGTAATCATGAATTTTGCGGACAATTAAAAGTTACTGCTATATTTGGGATATCCAGAAGCAGCAAAAATATATTCACTAAGGCAAACAACATACATTCACTTGCAAGAGTAGATATGCAAACCACAAGCAGTAAATTAAAGCAACTAAATATAAACAAATTAACGCCAACCTCCTAAAAACCGTTAAAGAAGATGTCACATCGTTGACATGTGATAGTCTTAGCATGTTGGTTCGGTATTATTATCAAATAAATGCGGGGCCTGGCGCAAAGAAAATTATTGTGAGGTCTTGATACTTTCGTACCATACAGCAACAGTTTACCGCACTTTACATTTTTTTGCTTATTATATTAAACAGTTTAATATCAGCAGTTACAAGTTAATTATTAAAAACAATTCAATCACACCAAATATTGTTAATAAGTTAAATAAAAAAATAATTGCTCCAAGCTAATGCGAATGTAGTACAATATGAAACGCTGCACATTTCACAATGCGTAACAAAAAAGGCAGCTTTGTTATAATGTCAGTGTAATGCTGACAGATGGCATTGCCATCCAAATTTCTACTAAACGAAATACAAAGCTATAGTTTTCTTTTTGTTTTACTTTGTGACATGCTTTATAGCAAATTCAGTAATAATATCTTAATATTTTAGTTATCTTGCTAATCCAGATTCGTTAGTCCTAGACTTTTTGCGGCCGTAGGCAAAACTTAAAAATAAAAAAAAAACGATTTACGAAAACTGCACTCACAATATTTACGTTTCTGTTTTAATTAAAAACATAAAAACTAAAATTAGTACAAAGAAAACATTCAAAACAACAAAGAAACTAGTAACTAGTAAACACTTATAGAGTGCTCAGATAATCTGGCTATAATGTAACCAGAGCACTTTTTAAAATCAACTTATATCTTATGGAATGCTTATGACAAAAAATCAGGTTGTGCAATGGTTTCCTATAGTAGTCAATTTGTTTATGGAAAATTTTGAAGAGGTAGGGATCAACAGTTTTCAGTTTAAGCCAAAATATTGGTATAAGTATGTAGATGATACTTTTGTTGTTTGGCCCCACGATTTAGAAGAGTTAGGTAGGTATCTAAATCATTTCAACAGTCAAAATCCTGAAATAAAATTTATTTAGCAGTGATAGTTTACCTTCCTTAGATAGCCAAAATTTCAGAGTAAACACTGATGGAAAGTTAGGACACAGGGTTTACAGAAAACTAACACACACATGCAGATATTTACATGCCACATCTCACCACCCTCCCTCTCATAAGAATAAGTCTTATAAGAACGTTATTTGCTAGAGCACAAAGAATCTTAGACGAAAGTTTCACCCGTATCACAATGAGTGTGTTTTGGAACACTTTTTTAAAAACACTTTTACAGCTTACACTTAAATTCTCAAACGTGACATTTGCGAAATTTGTGTAATTTTTAATTGCTGCATAAAGTACATTTTTAGTCCTAGTTTCATGTTATGTCGGAATCAAAGAATTTTGCAAATTTGCTTTGGGCATTTGCTACCCATATTTACAATGTTTGCATTTTTTTTTGACACAAATAAAGCCTAATAAACAAATCAGTTTGCAAATATGTACAATGCTTTCTACTTGTTTTCAAGTAAATTTTAACACTTTGCAAAACATTAGATATTTTGCTAATAATATTTTTTTATATGTATCTTTTATGTTGCCGCTTCCAGGGAATTTAGCAAATTTAATATTTTGATTAACGTTTTCGGCTTTTTATGCAAAACGGCAGTACAGTTTGCAAATTTTTTTTATATAAGCAATTTCCTGATCTTGAAGGACTTAGCAAAATAAGTTTCAACTACATTAAAAACAAAATTAAGCTATAAATAATGTTGGCAGATATTTGGAATTGTAAATTCATCGACTTATTATGTTAATTTCCACTCATCTATTATGAGTATTCACTTACCTTAGCATACTTTTAAGGACAATCAATACTGTTGTACTATGAATTACTATTGAATTTTTACGCTGAAAGTAAGATTCGTTGTTGCTTGAGCATATTACTAGGTAACGAATGATTTTGAAGAAGTTTTTTAGCAAGCAAGATTTTGCTTTCAACATTCTCGGTGGTAAAAATTTATAGTAAAACAGAAACATTAGTTATTTATTTCTTGTTGCGGCAAAAAATAGTAAGATGACACTAATGAGCTATTATTTAATTAACCTCTTTTATTGTTCTATAATGTTTTAACACCAATACACACACGAAATTGTAACAAAGGAACACATTGTGTACTTCCACTTCTGGAAACGTTTAGGAAGAATCTATTTAATTATAGATTCACACTTTACTAGAAAAAAGTATAAATAAACAGCGGCATTGTCGACAGATATCAACTCACTGAGAAAAAGTAGTTTTATTCGCATTTCTTATCTAAGGTAACATAGGTAGAATAGGTACTAAAATGAACGTGTAGACTACGTTAACAGTGATTTATGGCTAGCGTCAAGCTAGACAAATCCTAGAAGTATTTTTATTTATTGCTTGTATGCGGGACTCGCATGCGTAAAGAAGTGATTAGGCGTACTTAAGTAAATTGTTCAGATTAAGATCTTTAAGTATTATTAAAGATAATAGTCATTACGCTGCAAATTAAACAACATAGGAAAGATGGCACGTGCTTATTAAGGCTTGACCTAAAATCTGTAACTTGCTATCTGAACGGCTTCAAAGTAGTTTAAATAGAGGGAATGTTGCCAAATTGTCGTTTTTTTTAAATCGTCTAGTTTGAAATCTGTAAGAATTCGTAAAAGCATTTTTAGGACACTTATTAGGTACTTAGTTTTTAATTCAAATACATTTTTTACAACACTTTTGTCAAGTTTATTATTTTTTATAGAGAGTTATAGTTGTAGAAAAGATATATGAACTTTAAATTTTTTATTAATTAAGCTTTCTGTGAACCACTTCTCAAAATCTTCAACAGTCATATCAGAATGATAGGCTGCTCTAGCATTTGTTAAATTTTGACACTTTAGGTGTAATCCATTATATTTCACCTTTAGAAGGTGGAATATTTAAAGCACATTTCCTAAAACCGTCAGTCTATCCTTTTTGGACTGTTTCATTTGCATAAAACAAGGTCTCGTTTAAATAAAATATTTGTCTGTTTTCTTCTCTATATTGTTTAATTTCTTGTAGATAACGATGTCATCACCTTGTCACCATGTCATTTTCCATTAAGTAGTTTATTTTATTAATGCGCAGGAACGCGAAACCAATATTTTTTAAATATTTTTCGACATCATGACACAATGTTCTTCTCAATTATATTTCGGTGCAACTAGCTTACTGTAGGCACAGTTTTTCTGCCATAAAATTCATGCATAGCTGTTTGAATTCGGTCTTCTTGAATTGGGAGCAAATTTTTCAACGCTCCCGTATCCAATCGAATTTTTCTTTGTGATGGTCTAAATTTCACCAACCGCCACTTGATTGTTTTTGGAATTCCAAATAAATTGGATGTCTCTGCTAGGGCACTATCCTCCTTTTCAATTATCTCCTTCTCATATATCTACAAAATAGCATATTTTTCATCGCAGCATAGAAGGTTGCGTTTTCTTTTCTTGGTACGCTGTTCAACCTCTTGCACATCAGTTCGGATTTTTATTGGGATTTAATTGTGAACAAAGTATGATATCTTCAATAATAACTGATACCATTTTGTTCTAACAGAGCCATTTTTACCAACAGAGAATTGTACAAAAATTTGGATGTAAAACGACAAGTATACTTTACGATCACAGCAAGACAAAATTTTCTTTATTTTATATAAAAAGATTGTTTTGGTGCATTTATACACTAATAAAGGTTGTGCATATTTATAAATTTTTCTTCTACAAACAAAGTGACAGCTATAGGAACCTTTTTTGGTTACTGTAAGTACCAATCTCAGATTTCAATATTTATTGGTTGGATTTGTTTTATGAGATGTTCCGGTACGGGATACAGACATAGAATTTCTTGTTAGAACCTCTATTGTTGTTAGTTAACAGCTAGCTTTCTTAGAGATGAATTTATAAAGACCACACAGTCTTATAAGATTTAATAAGCTGATGTAGTATTATGGCAACTATATTTAGAAGAAAAAGACACTGGATTGGTATATAATTAATACTTAAATGATATAATTGGGAGGACACAGAAACTTTAGTAATATTTATTGGTAAATTAAACGAACTTATCACTACTTCTTGGGTATATACATATATTATACGTCATCATTACTATTCTCCATATAAAAAATTATGTGTCTGTTCAAAACAAGACAGCTTACATTCAAAAATATCGACCAAAGCTTTTATTTAAGTACTGAATGGTAAACAATGTGCTACTTCACCAACGCCTATGCTACATATTTCGAGCTTCTCACAGCCACAAGGCAACATATCAGTTCAAATATCATTTTTTATAAACTGGCGTAATTCGATTAAAACACAATCCCTCTTCATCAAACCAACTGCATCATTGGATGTACCTGAAGCTGGTACAATGCCACCAAATGTTGGCYCATGTTCCAGATTTCCATGCATGCATAACAGATTATAGACGATGCAGTTTTTATCGCAAGAAAAACCCATTCTACAAGATAAACTGGGGGAAGTAGCATGAACCTTTGACGAGCAGGTTTCCAATAATCACTGTAATTGTAAGATGTATCTTCACATCCCAGCACTGGATTAGCATCAGACATATCACGAAGTTTTCGGAAACTCGATGTTTGAAACACTTGATGGATTAACATGAAACCGCTAAGCATTGTTTCTAAGTTATCTTCATTGGTGAAAATTAACGGTGGGACTACTGGATCTGCAGAATTCATCTTTGGAAAACAGGTGGGAATACCTAGAAAAGATTACGTCTGTAATTGGCCTGTTTAACGAATTTTTTGAGTTTTGTAAGACTTCCATATCAAATGTCAGCAATATTTGAATCAAATTTATAAATAATTTGGTTACCTGGTGCCGATGGGGTAAGTGTGTGTTGAAAAAGGAGGAAGAGGTAAGCCAACATTGTTACACCAGAAGTGAGATAAAATTCAATGTACAACTAGAGAAATGGGAGGTAATTATTCAATTTATAGCATTTATCAAGCATGGATAATCAAGAGTAAGATCGCACAATCATATTATATCACTTGAAGCTAGGAAAGAAAAAGTTTGAGTGTATCAGTGAAATGTGAACAAGTGTATAAGCTCACATAAGTAATTTGTTTATACAGTCAAGCGAATGTATGACCGATAACACAGTAGTGCAAAAAACGCACGTGTTTGGAAACACGTGCAGTTGCACACCAGTCTCGAGAAAACACTGTCGTTAATATATATCTACTCAGTTGTCGGTATGGAAAGAGGTATGCCATAACTTAAGCATTTTTAATAAAACGCCTTTCTATTCCCTTGAAAACTTCTTCAACCGCTGCTCTAATGTCTTTCATTTTTTTCATAATTTGATCGAGAAGGCCATTTATATAATTTGGAACCTCCGTTTTTTTAATAACATTGATGCAATCGTCCAACGTATCGTGAAATTCATTTTGTAGAAAACTGAGATCACATGTACTAGTTAAAAACCCATTAAAAATTTGGGGAACAAAATTTGTTGATCCTCTGAGCCACATCATACATTAAACCTGAATTTGAATTTTCCTGCATCCAGAAATGTTCGTTATGTCTATTAAACATACAACTATTTGTGAATCGTATGTCATCACTCCTGAAGAATTCTATGCGTTTCTCACAGTCACCAGACTGTAGATATTGTGACTATACTAACAAAATGTCAAAGTATAAAGGATTGAGAAATTCACATTTAATTAACTCAGGAAAATGGTCATAACTCGTATTTTTTTAATCTACTTACATCATTGAGGAGCTTAAAATAGCTGATTTTTTCACCATAGCAAATTATGGTTGATATTTAGAAAAAGAGTAAGAAAATACTGTCATAAATTAATTAAAATAATAATAAAATAAATTAGGCTTACAAAACTGCAAATTTTTCTCCATTTAACTCTTCCTCTTTCTGCGGTAGTTTCTGACATTTCCATGTTAAACATCGGTATGAATAATTATTTAATTAGCTAATAGCGCTATTCGAGATTCCTTTAATTCCTTTAGTGCAATGTTCTTGTATCAAACAACGCACACTTTTACTTTGAATCGATGAAACAGCTAAGCGAATACACTACAATAGCCTTATGCATTGCTCTTTACTATGTCAAGTAAATATTGAGCAAATATACAGTTATTAAAATATTGTAGTTTTATCAGTATATAGGCGGTGTTAAACAGTGTAAGATAAACGCTAGTTGCTTAAATTTAGATGTGTTACAACTGTAGCACTAAAATCACACCAGTCTTAACAGATAAATACTAATGGCATTGCACACATTCTCTTTCAATGGTGGTAGATCAATGTGAACAACACCTATTCATCACTAAGAAAGATCGTTGATATGTGTGTAAGTGTAAAAATTACTATAAGTTTATATTTGTAATTAATAAGTTTACTGTATAGACATTAAGTTTTACCTTTCTTGCCAAAGTAAATTCACAAATTGAGAGTAAAAAATAGCATATGCATGATAAGCGGTAACTAAATGATTCATGCTGCATCATGACTTTCACAAAACTTTTGCCGAATATATAGACTGCAATTTTATAGTTTGCTGTTTTCATTTTGACGATGCCACACTTAAATTTATTCTATTTATTGATATCAACTTCTTTAGCATGGAGAAATGATCGGATAACTTTAGCATAAAATATCAAATATTAGACCAAAGGGTAATGCTGCCTTGGGCAATATATCCTTTCTAACTTGTTCAGTTACAGAGACTTCTTTCTAAGTATTACATATCCTTTCTAGTTGATGCTGTAGATAAAAAAGGAAGAGCTGTACTATCAAACATCACAAGACACTCAAAACTTCCGAATAGCCAATATCTCAGGTTATTTATGCAACTTTTTAACCTAAAATTTAACAAAAAAGTATTTTAGGTGGTATATTTAATAAATACAGTCTGAAGTAATTTTGTTCCCTGTAAAATTCCATTAATTTTCACATTAATCCTTAGCAAACACACGTTGTTTTTTTTTCATTGTTGTTTATATCTTGATGATCACTATCTTTAACGCTTAACAGTGTTAATCTCGGTAATTTACTTAAGTGCCGTTATCTCGTTCTTATAAGTAAGTTGAAATAAAAGCGAGTGCCGCATACACTTGTACCAAGTTATAGTAAAGTGTCCTTAAGAATTATACCGCCAAAAATGAAAACTGTGGAGTAATGCAACGCTGTAATGTATTCTGTAATGTATTCACTGGCAATTTTTTAATTCATTGTGCATTTCAACAATATTTTATGCAGTAATTTTCGAATATTATTTGCAGTTCCACATGTTCTTTCGAGCATTATAAACTTGAGTTAAAACAATGCAACAGCCAGCTTCAAAATTATAATACCTAAATATGCAATATGTATATTATATATAGGTATATTATCAAATAACGAAAATGAGGCACGACACAACACGACTTCTCAAAATACGTATTTCACGGACAAATTCTTCTAAGTTGGTTTGACCTTTTCGGCATGCAGTAGATAGAAATAATATTTTTATTATACTTTTTTAAATCCGTAATACATATAGAAATAAATGAGCGTCATATCATGTTTAAAGAACGTAATGCTCTGAGACTATTAATTCATTTAACATTTAACACTGTTTTTGGATTTCTGTGTCTACACAATGTGCTGTTTCTTTTTATGGAATGCTATCATCCAAGGAGCATCTTTACATAAGGATGATTTCTATACAGTAGGCTTTTATTAACAAGCAAGTAAATTGTTCTTTTTTGCCTTTCACGCTGGTTTATCGAATATTAATAATTGCGATTATATTAATGAATATATACAGATTCAGTTACTGAAAAACTCGAGAATATAAAGAGGATTTTTTATTCTTTTATGCTTATTTACACCACACAAATTCACCGGTGAAGCAAATATTCTTCACTAGATTTGGACTTGTACCTATCCCATCATAATTTTGCAGAATTGTCTTCAGCCCAAGTCATCTTCGCTGAAATCTTGGAGTGTTCATCTTAGAGGCAATTAATATGTACAACTCTCTGTATCTTTCCTAAGACATGACAGTGACTGTGAAAACACTACGCAGGTAGCTAGTTGTATTAATCGCAAAATGATCCCAAGTTGGGCTATGCCTTCAACTACCCTACTTAATGCTTTCTTTTTCATTTACATACAGATCCAATGTCTCGTAATTTCAGCACTAGGACATGAGTGCACCTAACGTCCACATTTTTATTAAATTACCGTTTGTAAAACACCATTGCAGTTGCACTAGTACAAATATTCTCAGCACCCTAAATACAAATTGTTATGACTCTTTCTGCAGTTAAATAAATTGTTTTCACTGTTACTGTGCCTACAACGTTATGTATGTTGATGACAAAACGGCCATGATAAAAAGCCGCCTACAAAGTTGGAAGACAAAAATTGTTTCAGAACACAAGGAATACAACTATTCAATTATTCAGTAGTTTTTTTATTATTTTAATTTATTGGAACAAATAAATTACAGTTATGGTCTTACCGATTCTTTTTCTTAAAACAAAATCCACGTCGTTGGAGGGAACTACCGCAGATGTGCTATATTAATATCCAAACCTGTGTCATGATCCTGAGGAGCGAAGAGCTGTCCGGTATTTTTTAAATTTTATGGGTAACAAGCAAATAATTCCCTGCTATTACAACTCTATCTCTCCTTAGTGGATATATTTCTAAAGCTTATTTGTTGCACTAGAGCCTGAGTATTACTGCATGGCAAGGTTAATTTTACTATGTTAGCGAATTTTGAATAAGTAAATAATGACTGGAGTCGTCCATCAAAGCAGGAAATAAAATGTAGTACTCGTAATTCTAGGTTTATAAATTGCCGCTCTATTTTTAATGATAACGGAAAATGTTGGCGACAATCCAAAAAAAAGCAAAAGTGTATGTGAAGAAATAGCAATGAGATGTTATATGACATCTCCAATTTAGATATATACTGATGCGCAAGTTAACAGCTAAGATTTCTTTAGAGTTTAAAGGATGATCACTTTATTACCGAACTTATTTGTAACAGAAACATATGCTTGATTTACTACTTACAATATGCATTTTGATGATTTACATAGATCATTCGAAATTCTAAGGTAGGGAGTTACTTTTTTAGCATTTTACTTTTTGCATGATCGTTTATCTAATTATATAGGTTATTGTAGTTTTACGTGTATACACATGTGTATGTATGTGTATATACACAGAAGTGTCCCAATATCAGCCTGACGAGCTCACTGTTGGATTCTATAATTAAAAATAGGTAATGCTTAAAGTTTTAATTAAACATGCTTCTTCAAATGCTTCCCAAGGAGCTAGCGTCCTTTAAAGGTTACCTAAATACAGTTTTTATTTACTATATCTGAAACTGCAAAGGTTAAATAAATAAGATTTGGGAAACTTCCTAAATTTACAATGGCAAATAGGAAGATGTGATTAGCCGCTCGAAAAGGTTCTTTTATAAACAGGTTAAAATCGCGTAAGAGTGTTAAAATAATTTATATTTTTTCTGGGCGGCTTATTTCTTTTAAATTCACAAGCTTGGTTGTTTTCTATTTAAAACATGTAACTCCTGTTAGACTTCGCTAGAATGCACCGTTTTCGATTAAATGCTAATATGAGGTTGTGGGTAGGATCAGCTATCACTGTGTATGGTATGTCACCGCTAATTTACAGAAGTTTCTTGTATTGGAATAAATATGTATTTGACAGAATCAGTCAATTCGAAACAGAAGAAGATCCAGTAAGAGAATTTAGTGTTATAAAGGATCCATTTTAGGTCACCTCTGTTTTAAAATACACTTCTTTTAAGTGATCCCTAATAAAATTTACTACCTGACAATATAAAAAAGTCTAATAAGCTTATTGAAAAGTAGATGTATAAGGGCTCTATTAGTATTTTGCCTGTTATCATAAAAAAACTGTGTTACAAAAATCATGTCAGCCAGTGTAATTTAAGGAATTTTTTTTTATAAAGCATAGTATTTACCTGTATCAAAAACAGTCGCATCTTATTTTCCTTGTTAAATGTATACGTACGAAATGTATATGGTAGAACCGATCCAGCATCACAGTCATAATTTTTATTTATATCTCAAGTTTTATCATTTATTACCATTCAAAGAGCTTTCTTACACACATCTTCCAGATCGCTGTAATGCAGACCGAAACATGTTGCAAACTATCTTATTCACCTAAGAATAAATCTTCTTAAGGATTTCAGCGAGTTTTTCCCCAAACATCATGCAAGGTGCGTGTGTGTGTCCACTTGGCATTGAAAGAATAACGCTTGCATCCGCCACTCTGAGATTTTTCACCCCATAGACACGAAATTTCGGATCAACCACGGCCCTCCTGTCTGTTAAAGGTCCCATCTTACAAGTACCACTGGCATGATATATCGTGACCGTGAACCTCCTGAAAGCACAGAACCAGTACTCATCTGAATCGTACTCCAAATTTTCGCATCCAGGAACCACAGATTTGACGAGCGTCGCGTTATATTTTTTGTAGGCTGGTGTATCCAGAAGCCTCTGGATGATTCTGATAGCTTTCAGGAACGTGTGTAGATCCGCTTCATCCGAGAAGAAGCCACCGTGAATTGCTGGATACTCGAACGGATCTTTTGACTTGACCTGGATGTAACCGGTTGATTTTGGATGGAGCAGTATAGAGATTATTGAAAACAGATTGGGACTATCCGTGGAAGAGGAGTATTGCTCGTATACTTCTCTGCGAACGTTTAGTAAACGTGCTGTACTCTCGTTGGCCAGAGTCGTTGGAAAGTGTAACAGCTCGAGATCTGGGGGTTYACTGAGGTTGTTGTCGGTGTTGAGGAAGGCTATGGCGATCATTCCTCCAGGGGCAGCCAGAGGACCGGTACCTGTTGGAAAATCGGTACTTTAGTAACTGATTAAAAATTTGTTATGCGGGTGATTCAGTACTGTAAGATAAACAACAAATAACTCTTCCCTAAAAATTGTATACGCTGGCAGTCYTACGTAAGGTCAGGTCAGGTCAGTCAAGTTATTTTACCGGGCTGGCGAATAAGTCCATAGAGTTGTTACACTATAATATACACTAAAAAATAGCAAGCAGAAGTTTTTTCTTCTGGGTAGTTAGGTATGTAAGTTTTGTCACCGTGTCAATTCATTGCTGAGAGATGGCATTGCCATTCATTTTTCTACTAACTTCATACCAAGTCTTTAGTATGTAGTCAAAACCAGTACTATGATACGCTGTCTGCATTAGATTTAAACTACATTGATGAGCTGTAATGATAACGAAATGGATCTATCTGTAGTTGGTTGCGGTGCAGGCAGCATGCATTTTTAATTTCTCTTAACGGTCTTCCAGAGAATTTAATTTAGATTATACTTCATTATATTTCATTTGGACAACACTGGTTTTAGAAAGCACTACAGGACAAAACATGTTTTGGAATCAAATTAAAAGGAAATTGATGCTTTTGAAACTAATTTTATTGAAAGATACTGAATATTTTTAAATGTTGACATCAATATAGAATATCTTGTTAAACCCGAATATAAGAAATATCTTTCATGGGAACGTCTTTTTTTTCACGTAAATCTTCATTATTATTTTCAATATGTTCATTATTCTCAATTTCTCTTTTTTATAATAAGACAGCTGCTCCAATTTTGCCAGTCGGAACCAAAGTGTTTTGTTTTAGATTGTGTACATCACCAAGTCTTTTTGGATTTACTTTAACACCAAGGTTTACAATAGCAGGCTCTATTTGCCCCATAGATTTTCCCTCTTTGCAAACACTTGTCGGCGTTGTGAGGTCACTCTTATAATAGGCTTCTCCCTGAATTAAAATACCTCCTTTAGATGCCCATTTTATAAAAAAAAACGTTTGGCCTCTGCAAATCTAAAATGCCACGACCCTGTTTGTTATAAACAGATGATACAGCAGATTTCCAATTTCCAATTGTAGCCAAAGTCTTTTCATTGATAAATCGCTGGACAAATATTGTCGTTTGCACTTATCACGAGTATAGTGTGATTCCACTAGCTGTTGCATTTCAATAACAATAATAATTCAGCATTTTTTTTTTATTTTGATAATGACGTGATCTGGTGACTCCGCTGCAATTCCCCTTTGGTGCTGTATCATTTATAAAATGAGCTTTGCAGCACTTTGGATCCTTCTTTTAGACACGGCCAATATAGACATAAACGTTATTTTGGCATACGGGTACTACTTATAAACCCTGCCTCCTGCCTAAGTTGTGACACAAAGTATCTAATAAAAATCGTGTTCGAAGTGACATCTTTCCTAAAGCGTTTGCGTTTAGGTCATTCCGTTATCATAGACTTTAAAATAAACGAATCTCGACCTACTTTTTTTTTGAAGAATAAAATCCTTTGTGAAAACGTCTCACATCTTGCATGTTTAATTTACCACATTGGATAGCGTTCTTATTTTTATGTATGCACGTGGGTAGGCGAGGTAATGTTTTTGCAGAGTATTTGTAATATTAGTTTTGAGTACCTACCTAGATATTTAACCTTAAATCTTACTCGATACGTTTCTGCTTATTTTTTTTCCACTGTAAAGGATCAGAAAGTTGCCTTCCTTTTTGGCTTATCCATTCTTATGCATTCTTTTTTCAAAAAAACATTCACTAAATTAAAATCTATTATTAGTGCACTAAAATACTGTTGTCGCGCTTCACAGTCATTAAAGTAATGTGCACAACACACAAATTACAAAATTTACCTACAACATGATTTCATTAACGAACGGACAAACCATACTTTGGAAGCAATATTAATATCGCGTATAAATGTTGGAGTGAGCAATGCTCACTTTGCTGCAGTCGGACATGTTGCTAAAAACGTATGCACTAAGCTGGATTTGGAACCAACTCTTAACTTCTGAGTCAATTTTAAATAAATAAAATGTTTTTTGAAACAAAATCTCTGTTACCACAAATAAATTTCAGACCCACATGACACAAAAAATCCATTTTGCCTTTAACCTAACCTTTAATGTATTTCCAAAATTTCGGGGAAAGTACTCTACAAACCTTGTTCGTTGAACTCCCTCAAGGCAGCTTCTTGATCGTATGTTGTGGACACATTGGTACTAATTATAAGACCATAAAATGTCGGGTGGTCCTTAAGATGTTTTCCCACAGGAAGATCTTTTACCAAAGGAATGTTCAATCTGTCTAGATCTTCTTTCGGACCTATCCCTGAAAGCGTTAAAATTTGCGGGGAACCTATTACTCCGGCGGACAGAATTACTTCTTTGGATGCCTTGGCTGTGATCTTCGTTCCGTTCTTATAATATTCAACGCCGTACGCCACGTTACTAAGTAGCCTTTTCTTGATAAGTATTCTAGACGCCAGCGCGTATGTCTCTATTTGAAGGTTCGCTCTATCCGCGTATGGTTCCAAGAATGCCACCCAAGTACTTTGACGTCTTCCGTGCTTTTCGAAGGCCTGGGTCCTACTGAAACCATAGTCGTTTGGTCTGTTGTGATCCTTGTTGTATTGATAGCCAGATTGTACACCGGCTTTGATTAGCGCTTCTCCTAGTTCGTTGAAGTAGGAGATGTTTGTGCCCATCGGACCCTTGAAACCGTGATACTGGTAGTCTGCATCAGAAGCTTAAGGAAAATATTATTAGTTTTACTGATCAGTTCTGATGAAACTAATTTAATCTTTGACTATTTTTCACTGTATGAAGTGTACGACTCTTTGTAGTTTTAGTTAGATAGTACAAGTAGAGTACAATTATTCAAACTGGAAGAATGATGGGAGTATTTGGATAAAAAAACTACAGAAAAGATGAATGAAAAAGTTGTTGCTGAAAAGTCTAAGGGGCATACTGTTTAAATTGAAATTTAAGTTTGAAAAGAAATAATATAAGTTGAATGGTCATTGTCAAAGAGTACCAAAATTTTGCTAAGCTTAGTGTGACCTAACCAACATAGAATTTACGGAACAAGAAAATAAATGTGTACACAACGAGACACAGAGCTGTTAGCCGTAGAAACGGATGTCGCTTTAGCAGCTATGAAGTTCAAGAAATTAGAGGAAAATACACACAAACACAAGCAGTGTAAATCAATATACAAATAAAAACAGAAAACCACAATATACAAAATAAAAAGAAATCTTATAGAGGATAAAAAAAGGAATTGAAAAAAAATGACAGCATTGTAGTTAAAACAAGTACAGTACAAACAACAGTAAACTTAGGACAAGGAACACGAAGAAAAAATAGGACAAACAAGGAATAAAAAGAACAAAAAACAAGAACCGCTTAAATTACTATCAGCCAAAATTAAACCACAACTTAATTCTGCATACCCTGGAGAAATTTGAGGGACCAAAGTATCCATCAAGCCTAGGAACCTACAACTTTACGGCCAAATAAAGGGATGCCCAATAAGACCTATAGTTTCGTTCACAGATACACAAGTATATCAATTAAGCAAATGGCTAGAAGATCAATTAGAACAATAACAAATTTCCAAGCAAAATGGAAAAAACAGTGAAACAATAGATGAATTTAAAATTACCAGACCAAAATTAATGTTTAACGAAGTAATGTGTATCACAGAAGGTCTACCAATGGGATCTCCTTTATCCCCACTTTTGGCAGATACGTACATGGAAAAATTGAAGAAAAAATACCGAGCTGAGAAAATTGTAAAAGGGAACACCGAATGAACTTGAAAAACTCCATCTGGATCTAAACAAAGCACATAAGAACACATAATTTACCAAGAAAATAGAAGAAATAACCAAATTAACTTCTTAGACATGTAAAAATTAAAACAGGAAAAGAAATACAATTCGGTATTTATAGAAAAGAAACAGAAACGGACACAACCATTGATAACTCATCAAACCACCACAGAAAACACAAGATGGCAGGCTATTGGAAATACGTCAATAGAATAGAGAAATTACCCATAACAACGGAAGAGTACCATTAATTATTTACCACAACAAAACAGATGGCTGTCAACAACAGTTATGATGCCAACGTAATAGAGAAAATAAGTAAAAAAAGAAAGAAAATGAACAAGAAAATGCAAGAAATAGTAAAAAAAGGAAAAGACATAACCCAGGAGTATAGAACAATAGAGCTAATATCAGAGAAAATAAGGAAAATGTAGATCTAAAAACCAGTCTAAAAGCAACCAACACTATAAAGCAGAATTCGACCAACATAAAACGAGGACAGAAAATATTAAAACAAATAATAAAAGAACAGCAGAATAAAAATAAAACACCTAAAAGAAAACAATCACTCATTTCGACAGAGAAAAAACCAGACTACTACACTACTGTAAAAAACGATATAAACTAACAATGCTCGAAGCAATGGAAATTTTCAAAAATAGATAGCAAGCGAAGGGTTTAAGTGAGAAGTAATACTGGGGCGTCTAAAACAGACTGGAGAAAATCAGGTGGGAGTGAAAACTGTGTACTCAAATAGCAATGCTCCGACTTCTTGAACAAGGGCAACACTTCATTGTACGCCCACGAACCATCTCGAAGAAAACTAGCCCAGTAATCGAAATCCTGTTGGTGTCCTCTCGAATATATCACAGCATTTATAGTTGAAGAACCTCCAAGCGCCTTTCCTCTCGGGAAAGGGCATTTCCTGTCAACCATGGCGAGACAGGCAGTTGTCTGGGGTTCGTAGCTGTAATTCCAGTTGTTATCAGTTGACTGAAGTTGATTGTTTAGGGCTGGATATTGAGCGATGGGATTTGGAAGACCGCCAGCTTCCAATAGGAGAACGTTCCATTTCCTGTTTTCTGCAAGGCGCCTTGCAATAACTCCTCCAGAGGAACCAGCTCCGACTACTATGAAGTCGTAGGTTTTATCTGGAAACAAGTAGTTAAAATGTAATGAAGAACAAGATTAAATTAAAAAAAGAGACTGGAACTGGTTTAACCATATCGTTTCCAATCAAACGGAGCTATGAAATTAAGCTAAAAGAATTGTATAAAAGGATAGCTGTTATGAGAAGAATAAATAGTTAGCTGTAACTCTTTGGAATACTATAAAATAATTTCGCTTCCATTTTGGCTTTTCAGAAGTTCGTTAAAAAGTTTCTCATGAAAAGGTTAAATGATATAAAATATGTATTCAAAAAATACACGTCAGCCGCAAGTGAAAAAATTAACAAATTTAACAATAGAGGGAAATAATAGGGTGCGTAAATTTCCCTATAAGAGGTAAATATTGTAAAAACCCAAACTTACTATAAAATATACTAAGTGTTCAAGTACAATTTTCTTGGCTAACTTTATTTTAAAAAAGGCTGAAGATTGAAATTAAAAGGTAAGACTTCCCTTAAGGGCATAGGGTGGGTAGAACGATAAAATCTATGTAAAACGCCTAAAAAAGTCAACCTGTAAATGAATTGTTACTATAGTATTGCATAGAAGATAACTAAATATTGATATCTAATATACTCAGAAGTGAGACAGCGTGGAAGTGATATCAATTATAATTATCCAAAGTTTTTGCAGCGTACGCTAATTATATAAATTATTACATACTCATATACTCGGATTTGCTTATTTTACAAGTGTTATTTATCTGTGTACATATTTTTCCTTATTAAGCAAATATATATCGTTAGGTTTATTTTTAATAGATCAGCTATTAACACAACTTTTTATATGCTTTAATAAAATCTTATTTTTTAATTTTCATTATTTATATGGTATCCTTGACTACTAACGAACGAAGGAACTGCATGCGCCCCTTTAATTATACAAATAGGGACATATTCTTTTTAATAGATTTAAAATTATTGTTGAGATTATTTCCTTCATCTGTCAAATTTAAATTTTGGCAAATCACATTCGTAGTTACAGCTTAAAATCAGACGCCGATAACAGTGACTATTACAAATCGAATATCAGAATCGGCTATATTAAAGTACCTCAAATCAAGTACACTAAAATGTCAAATAAATTAAAATGTCAGAGACAAAAAGATTCAGTCCATTCGGTAACGTGTCTGATCAAAAGATCGACAATGTATTCTATACAATTTGATTCAGGAAATAATCCTAACAAATGCAAATCAATCTTGATAAATCAGTGACTATTTATATTGTCTGAAATTTTCTCGACTGCAGTGCTCCAAAATTTAACTCGACCAAATTGGCATTAATAATCAAAGACAACAGCAGCAAATAGTCGACTATCTATTAAGATCTTGTTATATTACTGTTGAATATATACTATATGGTGTGTTCTCCTGTTCCATAACTTTTTGGTATAAACATAAAATCTAATTAAATCATTAAAAATGGAATAATAACAGTTCTTTTCAACCATCGTAAAGCCAGCTATGGTTTTCATTAAAAAAATGCAAGTTTGCACTAAAAATTTTTGAGTGTGTTACTGGATCGTATAGAATTGCAAAAAGTAATGGTAACAATAATGTAGGTAACTTAGAACTACTATAGGGGCTTGGGCAACCTGGCTTTTAATACACTGATCCTTGGGCCAAATAAACTGATATACCGAGACACATTCGCAATTCTCAAAGTATACAAATATTTGATGCGCTTAAAAGATTTGCAAAATTTCGTCCTTTCACAAGACAAGTAAACATTAAATAATTAATAACTATATAAAACTATACAATCAAATCCTCAAAATTTAAATTAATTGCTTAAACATGAAATTCTTGCTAGACGACGTATTAGCAACGTTGTGTGTTTTTTACTTTTATTGCCAATTTAAAGCGCCTTATTCTTCATATAGCAACCAAATATTGTAATGTATTTAAGGGTGAAGCGCAATAAATCCTATCATTCACCAATGAGAAAACGCCTCGGGTCAAGTTCTTTGCAGACCTCTCAGGATAGGACGAAATCTACTTTACAACAGGCAATTAGGAATTACTAAGGGCTTACCTGTGTGGGGCGTGAAATTATGCATTTTTCTTATGTTTTTTGGATTTAACTCATACAATACTTTACATACAAAATTGATTTTACGTCTACACATTCTTGTGTTCAATTCCAAGGACACTGCATTTTATTTTTTCCAAAATTTTATTAATGAACCGAAATAAAGTCGCTTTTTAGCAAAAAATTTACGGAAAAATTAAAAATACGCAATGCAGTGCCCTAGATATTTGTATACAGAACAATATATTTAAAAATTGGAGCAGTGGCTTTAAATGGGCTTCTCTGGACGTAAAATCGTTTTACATGTAATAGCATGGGCATGAAAGGGAAGCCCTACACCCTTAAGTAATCGTCTTTGTTAACAAAGTAAAATTTTAGGTATTACACTGACTAATACCAGGAGTATTTTATCTATCTAACCTTTCCATTCAGTAAATCTAATGTGACGTGTCAAAATTTGCAACCAAACGTAAATTACAACCTTTAACTTCTTTAATGACCATTTAAATGACCGAGTGAAAAATTATTGGTTAGCTTAACGAATTTTTTTTTCTTCTAGGTAAGGCATCATTTTACGCCACTAACCAAGGACAAGGTGATAAGTAAGTAGATATATATTTTTGTTTTTGTTATTTGAATGCGCTATAATTAGCTAATTCTTTGTCAAGAAAAATATTAGTTTAGATAAAAATTGTGAAATTTATAGCCGTCGTACAATTATAATTTGAATTATGCAGGTGTAATTTAATTAGAAGCCTGGTATTCTTCTAAATAGTAATAGTCTATAACAATTTATTCTGTAGTGACAAATATGTAAAGGATCCTTGGAATTCTTTTATTCGAAATAAAGCACGACTATCAGCGCAGCAGTTGTCTGGTTCTTATCTGTTTCTTTTATCTATTCCTAAGAATACGCTCTAGAATTTTTACAGGTCTCATCGCGAAAGCTTATTAGTTGAACAGCCAAGCTTCCGCTCAACTTGTCACCAATTATTTCCACTGTTATTAAAGTTATAATATTGCGGTTTTATCTGCCAAAAACCTTTCTAAATCGATATATTTTTTTAGCTAAAGCGTTACTCTTATTTCTTTGTTACTCAAACTAGTTTATACATAGTAATAAATGCTCTATTTAGTTTATTATTGTTCGGTAGCTGTCTGTTATTCTAAGGTGTATATATTTCGTTCAGTTCAACGCAAAAATTTTTTAAATTGTTTGCTTATCCTTTGTTAGCAGCGTTTATTAATTTTATACCATGCTCCTCAAGTTACTATATACACAATTTATTTCCACTTTAATTGTACTGGTAAAGTTTCTTGATGGCAGCATACTTCCCCTTTTAATTAATTGTCCTTTTGATTTCGTCTTGTAGTTTTCCTAAGATTTTTGCGTATTCTTGCAAACAAAGTTGTTAATTATCTTACTCAATGCGTAATTCAGGAAGTTTTCTGGTTAACACCTATAGATAGCAAGGTGTAAATTTGTTGCTTAGAATTATAAGTAGACTTATCGTTCCTGTTACAGTTTGAGAAATATAACATATTCAGTTCGTTGACATTTAGGTACTCCTTCTTTTGCTACTTCACAAGGATGCAATTTGCATATACGTTGTACGTTGTTTGAACCAAGTATCACTTTTAGTTTGTTAAGTTCATTTTATCCTTTCATATCCGTTTGCTCTATTTTGCGTACCTCATGGTTTCGTTGCAGTCTCAAGACGTAGACATAAATACTATCTGTTTCTTTGCAGTTCACTACAAAATTGAATGCACGTCTAGTTAGTTTTCTTAGCTTTCCTTGAAGCTTGAAGCATTTTTATTGAGGATAATATATAGGGTGCGCAATAAAATAATGTAAGATTTTGAAAGTTTTCACACTAACTAATGCAAGCAGTTCATTTTTTTAAAAAATGATATCCGCATATGGGTTACTTTAAAGTTCAGTAATAATATTTGGATTCCTGAAAGGGCTATTAATATGAAATTTAGCGTGAAAGACAATAATTTTTTAGCTTCGTCAAGTATGGATGTACGAATATTAGCCAAGTAGCGTCTATAGGCCGATGAAATCAGTAACTTCGAGCTGTCTGTGGTAGTAATGAGAAGTTTTTAAATTATGTGATGCTGTTACTGCAGGCATTGCAAACCAGTTTCAAACTTCTGGACTTAGCAACTTAAACGCACTGCAGAATGCTTTTGCCTCGAATAACCAAATCTCATTTGACACATTGTCTTACATACAAAATGCCATTGTTTTGATAAAAATGTTTCACCAAAGACCGCCAGTTTAGTCAGTGAATGAACTAGTTGGAATGGCACTGTTTGCATTAGTGTGTCAGGTTCTAAAAACTTCCAACAAAAGATTTTGGTTGGACATCCTGTAGGTTTGATCAATCGCTATGATTTTCTGAGTACTTTTCTATAACCTACTGTTTTCGAGCAATCAAGAGGATTTAGAACTGCAAAGTTACTATCGTTTAAAGTAGAATGAGTGGGATTGAATTATTTGAAACAAAACAAGCAAGTGCAGTTTATATCAGCATAAATATTTTTGGAGTAGACATGGATCATAAAAACCTAATATTTTGATATATTTACCTGATGTAACTAAATTTAAACCAAGAAAACACAGAACAGTCTGGAACAACATTGCATGCAGTCCCATCTACGGTGTTACTGGCGTTCCCGCGCAAATTGTCCACAATATATGTATTTTTAAGTAGAATTCCAGTGTCGTTTTGCTAAAGATAAGGCTAATTTGTTAGGAAGAAATATGGTATTATTTATCGTTAGCCTCTTAACAAGTTGTTTCCTACTTGCAAGATACCTAATGTTAATTGTTGATAAACCCTTTCATATCTTACACGTGTGTAAATGCTAATCAGATGCAAGTTAATCTATATATTTATATATGTATACACAAGTGTACAATCGTGGGCAATGGTTAATGACAAGTCATATAAGATTATTGTTTTATCAAGTGGATTTTAAAAATATAATTGGTGTGTACGTTAAATTTTTATAGGTATTATAATTATTGTTTTATACTGCCGATACGTGGAATAATTAAAACAAAATATATCAGGTGATAAAGTAATATTTTATTTTTCATTTTTATGATTAGAGAAATAGCAAATGTAACATCAGCGAAATGATAACTTTGGGTTATTTAAGATAATAAAAGATGATGTTAGGATGTTACAGTGGTCAAGTCATATACTGTGATTGTAGTGTATCTGAATAACACTAGAAGGTTTGATTCTTCAATTCTCGCTATGGAATGTGGATACAAAAAGAAACCTTAAGAGATCTTCAATTTTTAATCCATTATCAATCTGTTTTTTTGTGATTTAGGGAACTGTAATCTAGGGTGCCATGTAATTAACGTTTGTTTGAAAATAAATCACATATTTATTTATGTTATTGTGTAGATCCGTCTGATTAAATAATTGAAAGGGTTGGAATAGATCAGAAAAAAAATGAAGTTTGCCATATCWCTCAATAATGCGAGCCCCTAAAAATTTTTGAGTACGCCGCTACATTTAAAATTAATATATCTACCAAAAAGTTTTTCTCCTTTACAGATCTTTGTATTTACACACCCGCATGAGATATTGAGATATATATGAACAAACACAAAAAGAGCTTTCTCAAATAAAATTTATATCATTATTTTACTTATCCAATGCCTGGATATTTTTTTTTAGTTAAAGACTCCTAAGACCGTATTAGTAAAGCTAATTTTATATGTCCATAGAATTGTCATGCACTCCAGAAAATGGCCTCAAAATTATTATCTTGGACTTTTAAACAGGAATGGACATTAATAATTTATTTGAAAACAGTTAGCTCCTAAAAAAGTAGCAGGTCGTCGGTGAAATATAACAGCATATCAATTGTCTCTCTTCAGTTCCTTTTTTAGATTTTACATCGCATTTTTTTATTTGATGTTGCTTGTTCGTTCACCTATCCTAATCCGTGGTTCATGTTTTGAATACAGTTTCTTCAACAATTAATTAATTAAAAAAAAATAAAAATTAAAGAAAATGGAGACGCTTTAATGGCAAAGATCTGAAAATTTGTTACAATAATTTTTTGAAATATTTCCAAATAACATTTTCAACTTTCCTCGTATTGTTAGAGTTGTCTTCTTTGCATTTTCCATCGTTTAATCACGTCGGCATTTCCAGTGGAATACCTTCGCAACGTAAATATTTCTAATGTTTCGATTTAGTATTCTGAACTTCCCCCGTATTGCCAGAATTCTCTTCAAAGTATTTTTCCTTTCGCACCTGCATTTCCTGTGGAATATGCTTCTTGTGGACCACTTTTTACCGCGCCGTCGACAAAAACCGCGAGAGATTAATGCGAATCAGTGTTAGATTCGTATTTGGTAGCATTTGAAACAGGTGTGTTGTGAAAATTTGCTGATCGGTCTATGAACATATTGTGCAACGTTCATCCAAAAGTTTTGGGATTATCCGACCAACGAATTCTATTTGGACGCTAGAAGCTATTTGTTGTTTCGTTTGAGCTTCGTCCAAGCCGCTTTTGCGGGATTTAAATCACAACGCCACACGTTTCACTCGATATTGCTCCTTGTAAGAACCCTCTTCAGAGGGTTCTTTCTTTCCACGTCCTTGATTGTGATCGATTGTACGAACTGCTTTTGTAAACGATCGCTTTCCTTGACTGGTTCCTGGATTCTTTGGAGGCCGCTGATCATACCACGTTTTCCCGAACATTCTATCGAACACGCCAGGGATTCCGGAGGCCATCTTACCCGAATCGAACCAGCTCAGTCCCGAATTGAGGGATTTTCAACGTCCCCTAGGMTTCAACCCACTGCTTGCGTAACAGATAAGTCGACACTAGTTTCTAGTTCAAATTGACGGTTTTATGGGGTTTTGCCGAGATTTTATAGATCATAAATTAACTTACTCCAGGTCAACGTCATTCAATCATTGTTTATTAAGATTTTGTATGATAAAGTACAGTAATTGCAATTTTAATTAATATTACATATTGTTTAAGTGTAAAATACATATATAATTTAATATTATATAACATTTTAATCAGACTTGACTTAATTCTTCAGTTATACATCTCACTTGTTCGCTTGTTTTTTTTATTTATGAAAGAACAATTTATAAAGGGAAGAGCTTGTAAACGTACGTGTGCACACTAATGGTATTCCATCGCTATCCCTGAAACAAAAGAAAAGGTACATTTATAAAAAAATTGTATTCATATTATCGCGAACATTTATAAAAAAATTGTATTCATATTATCGCGAACATTTATAAAAAAATTGTATTCATATTATCGCGAACGCATACTTACCTTATTAACCCAATAAGCTTTAATTTTTTTAGGATACTTACCTTGTTATTTTATAGCGTATATTTGATTTAATAATCCTTTTGCATTTTAATATATTAAATTCATTTCTAATTTTGTATTCGCACTTCTGACAATAAATCTTCTGTTGCTTTTGGATGAAACTGTACGCTTTTTTTTATACTCGTCTCTTACAGTTGCGGTTGGATCACTTGGGGTGGTATTTTGGGAATTTAAGCGATGTTTGTGGGTAAATTAGCGACACTTAGGCAGTTCAGCTCTTCTAGTGATTGAATTTCCGCTCAACTTTCTTGGTTTTGTTATTTATAAATATTTTGGAGGTAAATAAACCAAGTGGCGCTCACATTTCTAACGGAACAATTTGGTTAATTTCTTGATAACCCCGACCCGTCTCCACAGAACTAGAGAGGCACTCAATTACCTCCAAATATTCGCGCGGAATCTTTAACCTGGGATCAATTGCGAGAGCTTTTGTTTATTGTTGTTTCGTGAACGTCACGTTAAAAATTATAAGACAGGGTTATTCCACTTGAGCTAGCCAAGAAATAAAACGGTTTCTCCTAATCGATAACGTCAATTACTGGACATTTTTTAAATGATTTGCTTCACAAATGTCCATAAAGTAAGTGTGATTAAGGATTTGTTTTTTTTATCAAAAGAATATAAATATAAATAAAAAAGATGATGTCATAGCTGGAAAAAATTTTCATTTCAAAATTTTTTCGACATAACGCAGTTACTAATAAAAGATAATGTCTGTTTTTAACTGACGACCTTGGACACTGTTTAGCATAGTAGTTTAAAGTCCAGCGAGCGAATTCTTAAAGAAGGCAAAACACTTGCTATCACCTTTGTAGAATATAAAATTAACCGTAACTTTTATCTCAACCATTTTTTCTTTGAAACATAATTTACATGTTACAGCAGTTCCAAGCAGAAAAAAGTTATAAAGGACAGAATACATTACTTATGGATATAGGTTGCATGCTATAACCGACACATTGTAATAGATAGACCCTCCTTCTGTTTTACACATAATTGCAGCGATGTTCTGAAATAGTTAATCTCCTTCCTTTTTAGCCTGTTTTATGAATTTTCCACTTCAATTTTTGTGCCATTATCATTTATCGTGCTGCTACTTTTGTAAGCAGGCTAGGTAGCAGCGTACAAAGACTTTGTGTTATGACTATCGTGTTGTGTTTGCTGTTGAATTTAATTTTACATCGGTTACCGTGATTCGGTAGGTATGATGTTATAGTTTGAATCTCCCACAAACAGAGGCACACAAGTTGGCAAAATGTGTGTAATGTTTGAGGTTATTTATTTATCTTCTGAGGGATTACTATCAAATTAAAAATAATATGTGAAAATTTTAGTAGTATCAATAGTGGGTGGGTTACTTAGAGAACCTTATTAATTATCATTTGATATGTATGATATATAATTGCAGTGGATACATCCGACAAGTTAGCAGATTAATTACTAAAAAAATTATTAAAAGTAGTTTTAAAAACCATCAAAATTACTAAATTCAGATGAGATTTTAATGTAATGTCTCATTTTTTATTCAAGGGTGCTAACGAACAACACCACACACACACAACGAGTTGAACTTGAATATATTCTGCAATAGTGTTTGCCCATATCCTTTAGAAATTTCGGCTTCACA
Source organism: Rhyzopertha dominica (assembly GCA_025024175.1). Taxonomy (NCBI): domain Eukaryota; kingdom Metazoa; phylum Arthropoda; class Insecta; order Coleoptera; family Bostrichidae; genus Rhyzopertha; species Rhyzopertha dominica. The sequence continues at coordinate 4,367,363 of QCXZ01000075.1, forward strand.
GAACAAAATCAGTATGCACAATACACAATATAAATACAAATAACTGATGCGCCTGTAAAAAAAACGTCAGCAATGTGCTCATTAAACGTCAGTCCTGAATTAAGGGTCACTCCCAAGTCTCAGATGCTATTCCTTTTAGATTGGTTTCTGATTGCTAGCACACCACTTATAATATAATAAGTAATATAATAATAATAATATATATTCGAAACACGTCCCTCTGAAACGCGAGACAATCAGCCATGGAACTAACATCACGAAAAATTATCAAATAATCACCAGATTGCAACTTATTACCTTCTAAGAAAGATCAAATATAATTCATAAACGAAAGAAACAACAATGGACCAAGACTGGAACCCTGCGGAACGCTGTACGATGCCGAGTACTCGTGTAAAGTGTAACTGCAGTAGCGGACCTGCTGTCACTCAAATGCAACTGTATCAATAAAACCAACCCTTCAGTTTCTGAATTAAGATCAAACTAATAATTTTTCTTGCTGAACTCTGTATAAATTGCATTAAACCTCTAGAGTCTGTGAGTGAAACAAACCATTTATATAATAATCTTAGTCTTTTATATTTCCCGGATATTTTTTTCTTGTTTACTACTTTTTAGGACGCCAACATAAAAGCATTCTTTTTAAAAATATATATTTTATATACTTTCAATTATTATCCAAAGTAGTTAAAATAGCTACTAGAAAATAATATTTGCTGTTTTCTTTCGGACAATATATCGAATGTGATGAAGATGGGGCAAATTCTAAAAATATAATGGAATAATGTGAATTGGGTGCGTGATCTATACACTTCATTTGGTAATAGAAGACAAGTTCGATTACTGATCTCCTTGCCAGCACTACGGAGATTGTAAAAAACAACTTGCAGACCTTTGTCGCTGAATTCAAACACAAAATAAATGGAGGCCTGCACTTGCCAGTGAAAACAAAAGTTATCTACTTAGTTTGAATAGCAGTGTGTTTTACTAGTTTTTGCTATAAATGAAAACGAAAGACTGTCTTTACTAAAGAATGTCAAAGAAAACGCTTTAGATAACAAATGGCAGTCTTCGATTGGATTACAAGTTTGGAAAAACTACAACAGCGTCCACATGGTTTGTACCGCATTTACCTAAATAAGTGTGCCAACATATTATCTTTTTGTCTTTGGAAACAAAAGTAGAAGTGGACAAAATTTGATAAAGGAAAGCAAAGCCCTTTAAAATGGCTACATGCCTTCTGGGCCCTAGTAATGAAGAAATAAATCTGGAAGCAGACGAACCACGTGACGCTCACGAAATGCTTTTTTGGGTAGTGGAATATATGAACAAAATATTATTTTGGAATTCGCAAACCATAGAACGCGAGTTAGCCTTAAAGTTAAAGATTTTGTATGGAAAGCAACAGAAACATTAGGGCCTCTTGTGCAGTGGAAGACATTTTATTATCAAACTTAAAGATTGCAATAAGAATTCAAACAGTACCTTCCACCTCCGCTTCGGTAGAACGTTCATGACAAAAAAGGCATAGATGACGATAAACGAGACAGTGCAGGACCATTTGGAACTGTTGTTGTAATTGAAGATGAACAAACTTTTGCTACTGTTAGCTTAGACGTTATGCTTGTCCGTCTTAATCAGATTTAAGTGTATTTTGTTTTGAAGAGTAAAGTTCATTTGTGTGTTCTTTAGCTATTGCCGTATATTTTTGGCAACTGCATAGTATTTGTATTATTCTGGTAATATCCCCATTTTTGGTAATACTGCCGATAGAAAATTGCCTCAATTCAAAACTGCTGCTAGCCGCTAGAATGACCTACAGCTCGCTAGAAAGACTAGAAACGTCGCTGAAATCTAATCCCTCTCTTTATCCTTGCTGTGGCAAGTCGTTTGTGAAAGTGTGTCAAAAAGTTTTTGCTAACTTAAAAAGACGTATTACTAAAATCAATAGATACGTTAGGGCACATATTAGGTTGAGTAACGTCATGCAGCATTTTTATTTAAAATGAATGGTAAATATAGTTCTAGTTCTAGCTTCAACATATTGTAATCATAACAAACTAGTGTTATTGTGCTATTTAAACCTTTATTTTTCACAAAAAAATTAAGCAACCAGTAAAACAACATTATAGAATTCTGCCGTCGTGTATTAAGGTGAAAAATACATTTACTGCCTCCTCCCGAGCCAATGCAGTTTGATAAGGTCGGACACCTTTTCCCCTATCATCATGCAAGGTGCATTGGTGTGAGCCCTCGGTAGATGAGGAATGATGCTACAATCTGCTACTCTTAGCCTTTTAACGCCGTACACGCGCAGTTTATTATCCACTACTGCCTCTTTATCAGAATCTGGACCCATTTTGCAAGTAGAACTCGCATGATAAAGAGTGGCAGTAAGTCTTCTAAACGCGCAAAACCAGTAATCATCAGAATCATAGTGTATATCCTCACAACCAGGTACAGGAGAGTCATAAAACTTGGCATCAATCTTTTGGAACGCTCGTGTATTAATGAGCTTTTGTATAATCCTCACTGCTTTCAGCATGACATCTAAGTCTTCTTGCTCTGATAGAAAGTTTCCATAGATCAATGGGTATTTCAGTGGATCTGCAGATTCAATTTTAAGGAACCCAGTGGATTTTGGGTTGAGTATAGTTGGAATTATCGTGAAATGGTTCTGATCGTTAAAAGATTTAGTGTACTTTGCAAAAATATCGTTCTTAATATGCAAGACACGCGCTAGCGATTTGTCAACTAAACTACTTGGATGGTGTAGTAGCTCTATATCAGGATGAGCTTTTAACATGTTGTCACTGTTCATGAAAGCTAGTGCTGTCTGTCCACTAGGTGCAGTCAAAGGACCAGTTCCTTGTTCCTTAAATTCCCTCCAAGCAGCTTCCTCGTCATACTCCGTTGTTGCATTTGTAGTAATCACGAGACCGTAGTAAGTGTAGTGCTCCTTAAAAACTTTACCAACGGGTAGATCCTGAATTAAGGTGATATTCAGCCTGTCTAAGTCTTCCTTAGCACCTATGCCTGAAAGAATCAGAAGTTGTGGGGAATTGATAGTACCACCAGAAACAATAACTTCTTTCGACGCGCGCACAACATTTTTCTTTCCATCTTTGAGATATTCCACACCATAAGCCTTTTTCTCTTTGTTGATGAGGATTTTGGTAGCCAAAGCTTCGATCTCAATGTGAAGATTAGTTCTGTTCATAAACGGCTTTAAGAATGACCTATACGTGCTTTGTCTAATTCCGTGTTCCGTATCGCTTTGGCTTCTGCTGAATCCGATCTCGTCTTCAGTGTTATAGTCGGGGTTGTACTTATATCCTAGCTCAACGCCGGCCTTGAGAAAGGTCCTGCCGACTTCATCGATGTAAGTGATGTTTGTTCCCATTGGACCATTCCTGCCATGGTATCGGAAATCCACACCTGCGGTATAAAATAAGATCGAACTTCAGTCTTTCAGTTTGATCAATATGATAATGAGTCACTGTACACCAGTACAAGCACTTAATTTCGGTACTTCGAATACATTTGTGCTTACTACTTTTATAGATTATGTACTTCTACTTATCTCGGTCAATATAAAGTACTTAGTATTTCAACAATGTTAAAGTGCTAAGTACAACATACATTAATCAATATTGTATATAATGTAATTTTGCCCGTGCTTGTTGCGTTGCCTACGATCTATTGTGCGATTGTTATATCGGCTAAAAGCTTTTTAATTAGCACTTTTTAAACTTTCAAGATTAGTGATCACCACTTTTATTGTAAAATAAGAAAATCAACAGAAAACGTTTGTTCAGTGTACACATTTCTTTACTTTATTTTAAACAGGGGACTATGTTTTTATTCAAACAAACATTTGACTGTAATCACGTAATTTTAACCTGATTATCAAAATATTAAATTTACCTCAGATTTTTGTCATGTCTTAGAATGCATAGTAGGATATAATGTACTCTAGGTTTAGTTAATGGATTACATTGATACCTACTACTTCCACAAATTGAAAATGTTTGAGTGGAAGTAACACATAATATAATTTCATAATCAAGAACTTCAGTTCACATTTTAAGACGCTTTCTGTGCAGGCAGCTTGCATATAGTGCTGGCCACCTGTGCATATTTTTTTTTAAATTATACAATGCAAACTTTATACCTTATTATCATTAATCACAGTTGTGAAACTGCTGTTCAGTTTGTGCTGAATGAATGGAGAGTGGAGCGTTGTATGGGTGAGATAGTGGAGGTGGTGTTTCTTGACCTGAAGCGAGCATTTGAGACGGTTTATAGGATGTTGCTCATAAGAAAATTAAGGTCATATGGCATAGAAGGAATGGCTTTTGCTTGGTTTGAGAATTATTAGATTAATAGGCAACAAAGGGTGAGATGTGAAGATGTGCTTTCAAGCAATATATCAATCGACGTTGGTGTACCACAAGGTAGTATATTGGGTCCGTTACTTTTTGCAATCTACATTAATGATTTAGGGCAGGCAATTAGAAAGTGTAACTATCATCTATTTGCGGATGATACTGTGTTGTATGTTAGCGGAGAAAATATAGAGCAGGTAACGGATGATATGAATAGAGATTTGGGACAGGTCAGTAAATGGTTAGTATTCAATAAATTAAAGCTTAATGTAAGAAAAACAAAAGCGATGTTGTTTGCAAGTAAGAATGTCTGCGATAAATACCTTGAGCTGAATCGTAAGTTTTTAATTGAAGATGGGGAAATTCAGGTTGTGAGTGAGATAAAATACTTAGGAATAATTATTGACAACAAATTAAAATTCACGAAACATGTTGAGTATGATTGTAAAAAAATAGCAAAAAAAATTGGTGTGTTAAGAAGAGTGGGTAATAATTTAACAAAGTAAACAAAAACCACAATTTATAATACAATTGTTAGGCCTCATAACACGTTTGCAAGCTCGGTTCTGTACTTAGCATCTAGAGGGGAAGTAGAAAGGTTACAGGTTCTTCAGAACAGGGTAATGAGGGTGATAAATATACCAGGGTACATAACAGGTTAAAAACATTAGGCTGGCTTAGTGTTAGAGATTATTTTGAATTTCAAACGATGGTTTTCATTCATAAAATCGAACTAGGATTAATGCCAAAATATTTAAATAATTTCATAATTAAGTTTACAGACAACCATCAGTACGATACTAGGGGTAAGAATAATTTGGCGCTGWGTATTGTTAAAAATGAAATAGGTAGAAATTCAGTATTTCACAAATGGGTATTGAATTATAATAATATACTGCCGCAATTAAGAACCTAAGCCTTACTGGTTTTAAAAAACAGTTGAAGGAACAATACTCGAATATGTATTAATATGATTAGAATTTAGTGTTCAGTTAACATGTACAGTTAGTAATTGGAAAGTTTGTAAGTGCTAAATAAAGGGTATATTATTATATATGGCAGATTTCCGATTATACTGGAAGCTATTAACTTCGCTATTTTAAATGGAACAACAATAACATAAGCAAGGACAAACTTAAAACTCCGAAAATTGAGTCAGAAATGTACATACAAATACCTAGGTGACAATGAAGCTCCTAAAATATGCTTCACGATTATCCAATAAGTAAAGAAAGTCTTTTTACGTTACAACACTTGCCATCCATTTTTAACGCCCGTAGAGCGTCTGTTTTCATCTGCGCCCGTTGTCAGTAGCTTCCGAAATCACGTTTTATTAAGCAATAGAAATTTTGAAAAACCGTTTCTCTTAAAAGCAAATGAAATAAATCGCTAAAGACACTTACTACAAAAATTGAATTGCAGCCAGTAGTTTACGTTAAAATTGCGAATTACTTAAGAATTGCCTAATTTTTAATTTTAATTAAATAAATAAGAAATCATTTAGAATAGTAAAATTTTGTAATTTCACTCGACCAGTGTCTAAATTAATATTACGTCATGCTGGCATGTTGGTTTGGGTCAAGTGTTCTTGTTTTTATATTTTTGACAAAGTAAAAATATTTGTTAAGGTTTCTTTTTTCTTTCTTTTTTATCGATATTTGTTAGCCGAAAACGCTCCACCAATAACTGAATAAATTGATTTAACCTCAAGTATATTTTCTTAAAGAAGGCTTAATCATTATTAAATAAATAGACTCGGAGAAATGAATCAGTTTTCGTTTTTTTATTATCAAACCGTAGAAAATGCACACAACGACGGAAGTTTAGAATACTAAATCGAAATATTAGAAATATTTATCGATTAAACGATGAAAAATACAAAGAAGACAATTCTAACAGTACAGGAAAATAGCGTATATATTACACAAATTCCAGTCACAAACACTTGTTAGCACAGATTTTATATCAATAGAAAATAATTGCATTTCTAGTTGTTTGTTTATTTAAATTAAATACAAAATTGAAAGTAATTTTTTATAATATTTTCTATAAAGCAAATATTGTTTTAGTCATTATTAAAAATTAACAGGTGGTCATACTGATAGAGCTGAAGTATGCTTGGGCGGACTTAAAAATTGAATTCAAATTTTGCAGAACCTTTTACTATAAAATATCGTATTTAATTCCCATAGTTTCAAGAAGATCTACTGATAAATAACTGCCATCAAAGCAATCATATAATCTCAAATTTCCCGTAAGTAAACATCATTGTACTTTAAAATTATAGGTATCACAAAAATGCCTTGTCTTGTAGTCTTGACGAAGATCTCAATTAAGATCGAAAGCTCGGCACCGGAAAAATGTATTCTTTAACAGAATTCACCCAATAGCCCCGAAATACATAAAAACTGCAACCACAACTTCTTTTCAGTTATAAAGTTTTCTATATATAGGCATAAATGTTTTTCATTTGCTACGAAGTATGGATAAATTTACACTTTAAGATAGATTCTTTTCCGATTTAGCAAGACCACAAATTTAGTAATGGTATTATTATAGCAACGACTGCAATTGGATTACAATTTTTATCACGACTAAAGTTAATGATCAGCGAATGTTAGACTTATCTATAGTCTCTATAGTCCTTTATACGGGATAAAGCCTTGTGTGTGTAAACAACTGTATCTTCTTTCGACTTCTAATCCAGGACTAACCTTTGGCATGACAGCGTTCTGATTTTTTGAAATATGGCAGTACTTCCTTGTACGACCAACCCGGATTCCCCAATTCTTCCCAATGGTCGTAATCCAAAGGATGTCCTCTCGAGTACACAAGTCCATTTATGCTTGAAGTGCCACCTAGTGTTCTCCCTCTGGGACACGGACATCTCCCGTCAATCATCGCAAGGCATGCCGTTTCCTGGGGTTCGTACGTATAGTTCCAGTTGTTATCGGTGAAGATCAGTTCGGAGTCTCTGGCTGGAACGTCGGTAATTGGATTTGGATAACCTCCAGCTTCCAGAAGGAGCACATTCCAGAACGGCTCTTCCGACAGTCGATTGGCTATGATTGCTCCGGCCGAACCGGATCCCACAACGATAAAGTCAAAGTTCTGATCTGCAATTTTACAAATCAAAACGGTTAGCGATAAGAAGGTTCTTAAATTGAGGCAAAATTAGGTATTTTGATAGGCTACAAAAATATGAAAATAAATTTGTTCGCTGCCTATTCGTTACGGAAATATTATGAAGAAGTTTTCGAGCTTTTTGATTATGTGAACACGCTCCCGCCAATTTCTTATTACAAAAAAAAAACGCATTTCCTGTACGCTGTTTTGTTTTCTTGGAACTGGCATCAGCTTGTTTCAAACACAAACTTTATATAAATTGCAGACTTAAAACTACACTGCCCATGATTGATTGGTACAAGAGATCCGCCTTCTAATAGATTAATTAATTCTCATTCGGGACATCTTTCAGTCAAAAAATTATCACCTTAATATCACTATAATCTTGTCTATTAAACATAAGCGATGATAGTTTTTACGCAGAGAATTTACACGTTATTAGAAAAACTGCAATCGGCAGCAACTTACCCTTGAACATTATTAATCGAACTTAAGCAGTCCACACTGAAGTCAAAAAACACAACAATTAACTGATAATAAACAATTTTACAAAATTATTAATGCTACAGGTATCAGTTACTATTTTCAGAGATAGTTTAAGCTATTCAATATCAAATTAGCTTTTCATCATGACAAAACGAGTAACAGATTTGATACTTAGTTAAACACCCCGTTCTGGGCAATCGAATGTAGTATACGAGAACCAATTCGACTGCTAAAATTATAACAAAATTTATATTGGGCAAACTAAACAGTGTTTGGCACTGTGAATAAATAATAATCATAAAAATCATTGCAAACAGCATACTATATTAGAAAGAAATAATACATAAAAATAAAATTTCCTAATTCTGAAGCCAACGATTATAGTGAAATAATGTTTCAAGACCATGATATGAGTTTTTTCATGTTAGCGATGCAAAACATTACTGACAACACAATTTAATTTTTGTTTGATTTTTTTGTCCGCAGAATCAATAACCAGCCAGAGTTTTCTAAGGTGATACAGTCTTTAACTGAGAAAGCTCTTAGAAAGAAACAAAATTGCAAGAAATTTAAGAAGTTCGGTTTGCTCACCTATTATGATAACTACTGACTGTTGCTTGGGGTTGTTAATTGTATAAATAATAGATGATTCTTATATTCTATATGTCTTCAAAGGTGCATCGAAGATACCTTCTAAAATTAAACATCGTCTTAACTACCTCGAAAAAATACATTCCCAAAACTGGGATGCACAATAGCCGTATTTTAGTTGGTATGCATCAGAAGACTGATAATGTATTTCTTCCGCTACTGTTGATTGTTGATTGTTTGACTACCTCCACTGTGGTTATATTCCAGATACATTTTCGGACCATCATTTCACTGGACAGGAAGTCCTATCAAAGACTAACAAATTTGATTGATTGATTGATTTGAAAGCCGGTTCCTGATAGTAGTTCGCTGTAGTATTGAAAGTATGGATTTCTTCGCTGCTTGTACTTCTTTGTATACATTTGGAGTAGTGTATTCCTCAAATATTGTCCTTTATATTTCCAGTATATAAATCCGGAGGTTAGCTAGGTGGTTAGCTATAGAAGTATTACGATATTTTCGTGCATCCCAAATCTATTTGAGGCTTTGATTACGAATGAGCTTATTTTCATATATTGAAGCTTTACTGTTCAAGAGAAACATCGTTTGATAAAACGTCGATAAATCTAAAGCATTTTATAGTGTATGTCATCCGTTGATTAAGATGTTAGGTAGTAGTACCTACTTGAAATGGTTAAGTTTTACCTATAAAATTGTCACCAATATATCTTTTTGAATGCTTTGTTGATTTATAAAGCAGTTGCTTCATTTGACATGCAACGGAGTTTTCACTTAGCTCCTATCTTGTTTCTACTTTTCATTAATGATGAAAGGTGTTTTTTAAATACAGCAAATTCCTCTTATTTTCCGATGGTCTAAAGTTTTATACTGAACACCGATTATGACTTTAACGTTTACAAAACTTTCCGACTATTGGGCTTACCATTGTTGGAGTATAGAAGAAGGATACTGAGTGCAATATTTCTGTATAAATTGATATTAACAACGTGATCAACTATCGTGACCAGCTATCTAAGATTAACTATAAAGTACCATGTAAACATGTTTTTTGTGGATCATCGTAGAACAAATTATGGACTGTGTATTTCTACGGATAGAAATGTCGGTGACTATAGTACCTACCTGTACTTTTTTGACTGCGATATTTTTGGCTCTAGTCTAGCAAAACATAAGGAGTGTTCAGGTACCAGATAACATATATCTGGGGTAGTGAATAAATAAATATTACGATATAGAAAGTTGTTTCGTGAGTTCAAATAATTTTTGATGCAATTCATTTCATTTTTTGCACATTTAACAGATTTTCTGTCTTTAGTAGTACTTACCCAACACATTTGAACAGCGATACATTGATTAGAGTGAGTAGCTTTCGTTAGCACAATAAAATAGCTGATAGAATCACTACGAAAAGTTCGCTTTTTCCTCGCTCTCTTTCTCTTGGCACTAAAATTTCTAAGAAGTACTTACCTTTAGATAGTGATGTCACAAAGCCCATACATAATAGAAGTGCGAAAACGTAAATCAACATAGTGAGGAATTTTTGTAGTTTTGTGTGTAGGTAATTGAGGAATACCACAATATATATAGCTGGGCCTATCCGCAATGGAATTATGAATTACACCAGATAACGGGAGGAAACACTACTATTATGCATTATCTTGTACCCCTTAATTAGCATGCAAAGCGCATACTGCACTAATAGAAGCTTTACCACTTGGTTCGGGTTCATGTTTGCCAACATATCCATTTCAGACCACAGCAAATACGTATCTCATGTGAAACTAAGCCTGAACGAGTAATTGTTGATGATCCCTTGTTGAAGGTTGTGTAAATGAGCCTTCATATCCTTTGTATAACTGAAAGTCAAATAGGTATTTGTGTTTAAAGAAGATTTTGTAACCGTAAGTTATAGATTTAGCTTAAATGATAAAGGAAATGAAATTATCATAATGATTTTCAGCATTCTGCAAGTTATATTGATTACCTGCAGTAAAGAAACGTAAATCTTTCTGAGAGAAAAGAAATAACTAATCAAAACTATAGCAGTTTCTCTATTTGGCATTTAACCAAAGCCTTGGGCAAGATGATTTTTAAATATAAATTTTATCAAAATGTTGTAATGTGCCTAATGTATGAGGTCTTACTTTGTTATGATTAAGAATAAGAATGAAGCTAATGGAGAAATGCAGCAGTAAGTATAGATGTCTTTTTTAGATTTTTTTACATCCATCTGGAGATATTAGTGAAAACCTAGCTTTTTTTAAGTTTAAACTTCCAACAGACATATTCTTCTTGTGCCGCATTGGTAGTCAGGCTTCTCTAACTCATAAATATGTATGTATTGATATACTAAAAGGGTTCTGATACACACAGTAAGTATATCAAATACTTGTGCTTGTAGCTTATTTCTTTTAGTATACCGTATTTTGATCTGATCTCGCTTTAACATTAGTTCATTCAAAAGGAGCCCGATTGTAGTTGTGAGAGGTGAAGCTGATAAATTTTGTTTTGCTACAATTAACTGTAAGAAGTTTGCTATTAAACCAGTCTCTTAAGGTCAGTATACTATTTTCCGCCTTTGAAGTCATTCCAAGTCTTGCTTTTGAAATAGAAGGCTGTTTTGTCAGCAAAAGCAAAGGAATTCTAGAATTGATAGATCGCTGATATTCATAATGAATACAATCGGCCCCAAAACTGTACCAAGCGGCACCCTACAACTGATTTTTTTCTTAGTACTCATGCATTCCAATACAGTGAAAAAAGTGCGTATGAAAAAAAGCAGCGTCCAGAATCCAAGGTATAATTAATAATTTAAAGTATAAAAATCGAAATTATTGCAGTATTCATTAATTTAACCATTGATTACATATAATGAAGTAACTTCAATACTTTTTACTTTACTTTACTTCGATACTTTGATATTTTCTATGCTTTCGTTACTTTGAGCACAATCGATACTGTACCGGTATCGAATATCGATTCCTCTCTAATGGTATGGCCCAGTCCTAGTAATGAATGAATAAAAACCAGTAGGTACTATACTTCCAGAACCTGCTTTGATAATACCCTCTGTTATTTATTAAAAAAAAATCAAATTTATACAAAATATAAGCCAGATAATTTGAGACCAATGATTGCCTTTAAAAAATTACACTACCGTGGCAGTGCTTTGACATACAAGATCAAAAAGTATGCTAATAAAAAACAATTAATGGATATTTACAGAAATAAGTTTACTCTACTATTGACCAACTTTGTATATTATGTATATGTATATAAGCCATCAATGTTATTAGTATTATTATTGTTATTATTTATACATTGATATATTAACCGTCAGTGTGATATTTCACTACCAAAACTTCTATATTACTTTGTTGCCAGCCAGTCTCAAATTTAATTTGATTTTATTTGAAATATAACAGGTAATATTTAAGCAACAAAACATTCACTACTTCCAAAAGTTGGAAATCGAGATAAAGCGCTGTATAAAGTAATTGAGAAATATGGCGAACGTCAATGTGGAAATATAATCGCAAGACATGTACAAAACGTATAACAAATTAGCAATTGCCTACTGGTAGTACAACATAATTAGAGTGTACTATATCACAAGAATTGTACATTTTCAGTTTATCCCTGAATTAGCTCGAAACAATTATTTGAATACACCTTACTACAATTACTGTTATCTAGAACTATAAAAGAAAACGGATAAATTATGTCACTTTTGCGGAAAATTAGCCATTTGCAATTTTCCTGTCAATTAACTGAATTATGCCATGTTTTTTCTTTCATTTAACTGTGTTCAACCAATTCTCCCAATTGCGATAAATTTTTAACCCTTTTTGTTTGGATAAAAGTGTCTGAATCGCCAATAACACAACACTTTGTCTTGTATCTGGAATGCAAAAAGTCAGGCCTACTTACGAATGCTATTTGTTTATTCACTTGCGCTTGCCACCTTCTTCGTGGTCATTCACAAGTCTCTACTTGAGTACCATTTGTAACCTTATCGCGTCCTTAAAAGAACTAAAGTAGTATCCTGCTAAATCTATTGCAGTCCCATACAGCAGGTAGGTATTTTCTTATCATCTTTACATCCTTCTGATTTCCTTCTGTTTTATGCTTTACGTAAAATTCTGGACTGACTCCAAGGAACAGTATTTTTTTTTAAATCTTGACAGCTGCAGTTGTAGTTGTAGCAGTTGTCACCGACAACATTAATGACATGAGTCCAAACCTCTTTTTTACTACCTCATTTTTGATGTTACCTTTGGATTCTACTGAGAATTTTGGATTTTATAATATGAAACACTATGGGGCTATAAGTGAGAGGATTTATTTCATATTTAACATTTTAAGTGAAAACTGTTGATATTGCAATTTTTATAACACCACGCACGATTGCTTTAGATCTCATTTGACAGATTTTAAAACAATGTAACAGATCTTTGATATTTATGCTGCGTTTGTAATATTCAAGAAACTAATACTGCAAAATTTTGTAATTATTTTATGAGTGCTTCTAAATCATCTAACAGCAACTCGCTATGACACACCTTGAATACTTAAACTAACTCGTATTAAGAATTAAAATAAAATAACGCGTTGATTTGATGACTTGAAGCTTATCACATCTGTTTATTGTATTATTTAAATAATCTCAACGTGTTTAATGAATATATTATTAATACACATACAAAATGCCTACCGACTTCCACAAAAGCTATGCTTTTTTAGCTCCTTCTAACCAGGACCATTTGATGAAATCAGATGCCCTTTCCCCTATCATTATACAAGCTGCATTCGTGTGACCACTCGGTATATAAGGAATAATACTGGCATCTGCCACACGCAATCCCTGTATCCCATACACACGCAACTGATTATCAACTACAGCCTCGTTATCCCAATATGGACCCATTTTGCAAGTCGAACTCGCATGGTTGATCGTACCAGTGAACCTTCTGAACGCGCAAAACCAATACACGTCAGAATCATAGGGAAGCTTCTCACATCCAGGAACTGGTGCATCAAATAGCTTAGCGTCGATTTTTCTGAACGCTTGTGTTCGAAGCAGTTGCTGAACTATTCTTACACTCTTCAGCATCACCACAAGATCCTTTTCTTTAGTGAAGAAGTTGCCGAAGAGCAGCGGAGGCTTGAATGGGTCTTGGGTTTCCACTTTGAGAAAACCGGTTGACTCCGGATGAAGCAAGGTGGGAGTTATAGTGAATTGGTTATCGTTATCGATAGATTTAGTGTACTCAGTAAGTATGTCGTCCGATATTAACAAAGCGCGAGATAACGTTCTGTTAGAACCAAGCAATCCCCCGGGAATGTGAATAAGTTCAATATCTGGTACTGAGTCTTTGAGGTTGTTGCTGTTTATAAATGATACTGCCGTAACTCCTCCAGGTGCAGTCAGAGGTCCAGATCCTTGTTCTACAAACTCTTTCCATGCAGCTTCCTCGTCTATTTTAGTAGTTACATTTGTAGTGATTATGAGCCCGTAGTAAGTGAGATGCTCTTTTAGTATTTTACCAACTGGTAGTTCCTGCACTACAGGAATACTCAACCTCACCAAATCCTCTCTTGGACCTATCCCGGAAAGAATCAATAGCTGCGGAGAATTTATAGCTCCGGCAGACAAGATCACTTCTTTCGAAGCATACGCCACATGTTTGCTTCCATTTTGGACGTACTCCACCCCAAAGGCCTTCCCTTGACCGTTGATTAGGATTTTAACGACGAATGCGTCAATTTCTACTCGAAGATTTTTCCGACTGAAGAATGGTAGGAGGAACGCCTTGTATGTACTGTGCCTTCTTCCGAATTCTGTGTGGCTTTGTACTTGACTGAAACCGAATCCATAGGCTGAATGGTAGTCTGGATTGTATCCGTATCCTAATTGGATACCGGAATTAATAAAAGCCTCGCCAATTTGGTCATAGTAAGAAATGTTGGTACCCATCAGCCCCTGTAGTCCGTGGTATAGAGGGCTGAGACCTGTAAGAGTAAATAATATACTATTACAATTTTCTATATGAGACTGTTATAATTATTATTATGATCGTTATTACTAAACTTGTTCGGGCACTTGGTAAGAATGAATTATAAAAAGCTTGCAAAACGAGTGTAGGAGACAAAAAAAAAAGAAAACCACAGAAGACATAGAACGTGACGGTCACAGATGTATTGAACAAGAGATACTTAAAATGAGTGAAGCAAGAGGGGCATCAAAGAACATGATAGAGTGAAAAATATATTGCACTAAAAATGGTTAGAAAAGACAAGTGATTATATACATATTATTCGAGAATACAGAATCTTCTTTGCAGTGTACCCTTTCAGAAGCAGATTGCGCTTTACAAAAGAAAGCAAGTGCAATAATGAGATTTTTTTAAACTACGTACTCCTTGTAAAAGTCTCATTCGTAACAAATTGCCCGACATTTGTACTCATACCTTTGCGCAGTAAACAACCAAACCTGCCAAACTGATATAGTATTATCTGTATGTTAATGAATGAATTTTCAGGGATCTAAATGGCCGCGTCATTGTTTTACTAATAGTGTTACTAGGGCTTCTGGAATTGGCATATTTATGGAATTTTGTAATTGCACACAAACAATAATATCGAACGTATGAAATATCAAGAAATTCAAGGAACTTGTTTTTCTGGATGCTAAGCATTACGACAATACATGCCAAGAAAATTTTTGTTGAAATTGAAAACAATGAACAAAGTATACCTACCTATTAGCAAATAATTCCATTACAGCTAAGTTTTTATGATGGTGCTGGCTTGGAAAGTGTTGTAATAAATTTCTTTAGCAAAAGCCTAATGGCTAAAATGCTGATTTATAATAAGCACTGGATTACCAATATTTATAAAAAATACGTGAATTCGGCCATTGCGTTACTAATATCAATTCAGGGTGTAATCAGTCATTAAAATATATTTTGGCATGTCTAGGGCATTATTCAGATGTTACCTTACCTCCAGATAACTATTGTATCATGGAAATGATAGATAACATAAAAATTATAGCCAAAATCGCGAAACTAGATGTACCTATGTTTCACTGTATTTTTCGTTTATAGAAAGGCGCCAAATGCTCTTACTTAATCATTGCAATGGTACGTTTAAATTAGCTTGATTAAAGAGGAAATAATTATTTTAACAAAATGGTGTGAAAAGATGTGCATAGGTTTCTTCTTGTATTTGAAAATGAATCAGAGATGAGCTAATATATTATAATATGTACATCAAAACTGCTTAAAATCAACTTATTTCTTATGGAACGATAATTTTTATGAACAAAAATCAGGTTGTGCAATGGTGACTCTAAGTCCTGTAGTGGTCAATTTGTTTATGGAAAATTTTGATGAGGTAGCGATCAACAGTTTTCACTTTAAGCCAAAATGTTGGTATAGGTATGTAAATGACACTTTTGTTATTTGGCCCCATCGTATAGAAGAGTTAGATAGGTTTCTAAATCATATGAACAATCAAAATCCTGACATAATATTTACTATGGAATTAGAAAGTAATGGTAGTTTACCTTTCTTGGATGTCCAAATTTACAGAATAAACACTGAACAGTTAGGACACAAAGTTTACAGAAAACCAACACACACAGACAGATATTTACATGTCACATCTCACCACCCTCCCTCTTATTTATTTGTTAGAGCATAAAGGATCTCAGGCGAAAGTTCTTTACAAAAAGAAATATATCATCTTAAATCAGCGCTAGTGAGAAATGGTTATAGCAATAAGAATATTTGGTCAGTTTTTAATAAAAGTATTCATCCAAATCAAGTAAATTCTCAGCCAGGACAAAGTAAATTAAAGTTGACTTTGCCTTATGTACAAGGCCTTTCGGAAAAATTAAAGAGGATGCTTAGAAAATATGATATTTTAGTTGTTGATAGTGCGTATAATAGTTTAGATAAAATTTTAAGTTCTACTAAATTTAGAGAGCGAATGTGTTTACAAAATTGCTTGTTCTTGCGGCAAGTGTTACATAGGTCAAGCTAAAAGAAAAGTAGGTACGCATTTGAAAGAATATACTTGTTACTAGGCTGCAACAGATAGATAAATTTTCTGTAGCTGAACACTCATATTTGACTAAACACATGGCTGACTTTGATAAAACAAAAATATTACATAGAGAAAAATATTATCACAAACGTCTAATAAATGAAGCTATAGAAATTTGTAGGAATACTAATAATTGTAATAGGGATTGTGGACATTATGAGTTAGGTGACGTTTGGAAGGCTATTTTGTAGTTATCTTTTATCAAGTAGTTCTTGTATATCTAGTAGGTAGCTAGTTCCTTTTTCGTCGTTAGGTTCATATTTTATCAGGTTGGCAAGTTGTTTCTCTGACGTCTCGCTTCCTTGGTGATTTGCTTATTTACTTTCAAAATTTTGTTTAATCTTGTGTCCGGTTCTTCGTCTTTGACAAAGATTACAGGTGTAATCGAAACGCCAGAACAATAACTTTTTGTCAGTGTTTTAAAACGACAGCGATCCCGACCGAAAGCATTTCTTGGGGTTTGAGTGTGTTTCCTCTGAATGTTATGGATCATGTAGTATAAGTACTAACCTGAGATACTTGCTATTCCATGGTTTAATATTCATCCGCGTTATATTTTCTTATCTGACATTTCGTAGTTCCATTCAAAAAATTATTAAATATTAAGTAATTATGATGTATCTTTATGATACTTTGTCCCCCATCTTGTGTTGTGAAACAATTTAAGTTGTTTTAATGACATTAAGGCAAAGCTTGCAGCTTGAATTGATAGTCACGTATGGGATACACACTTCAAAACGATGGTACATAAAAACTGAGTATTAAGATAACCACGACTACATGTACATTTTGGCTAAGCTAAGTAGTTTTCAATAATGTATCGTGGACACAATCTACCCCCCCCCCTCCCACCCTGAAGTCGAATTCACTAAATCTGATCTCTAGCTGCTTTTTGTTCAGCATAGTTACTATACTTTAGCTACCACAATGGATTAGAACAAACCAAGAAACGATTCATATCCTTGCTGGCAATAGGTGTCAGATGTTAACACTTGTTGAATGAAGAATGTCGATTTGATTTATAAGACTATGGCCGGGGATCAGTTTTGATGAATCCGACTTTAGCAGTAGTGGTCGTCACAGATAGTTGATGACAAAATTCTTAGCGTTTAGAAGGTTGAACCAAGCTTTCATGGTAGGTATGGTACTTTTGGCATTAGAAAGATTAGAAAGAAGGTTCGATTTATAATGCAAACACCAGGAGAGCTAGACTGAAAATGGCAAATACATACTCCAAAATGAGCTGGTTTTCACCATCAAAATATTTGCTGCCTTTGCGGTTAAATAGATCTTAGAAACGTACGATGCATATATTATGAAGCATATTTACCGTAACCTTGCTTTCTAAACACTCCACACATCGAATGTTAACAATTATTATTTCTTAAACCTTCATGTCGTGCAAATTGTCTATGTTATGCTGTCGTCCAGTGACAGATTATAGCTCAGCATGATAAGCAAATACATTCTAAATTATTGTACAAGGGCTAGGTTCGAAACGTGTTACTAACCCCTAGCGTGTGTTCTTTCCGACTTCTTGAAATAAGGCAACACCTCTCTATACGACCAACCAGGATTCCCAAGCTGCTCCCAGTAGTCGTAGTCCATTGGATGTCCTCTGGAGTACACCACATAGTTAATGCTGGAAGATCCCCCCAACGCCTTTCCTCGTGGACAACCGCATCTTCCGTCGACCATATTGAGGCAAGCCGTGCTTTGCGGTTCGAATCTGTAATTCCAGTTGTTCCTACCGAATTGAAGCTGCAGGGTGTAAGCTGGAACGTCAGAAATGGGATCCGGGTAGCCTCCAGCTTCCAGCAACAAAACGTTCCATTTTTCGACTTCCGAGAGTCGATTTGCTATCACTGATCCTGCTGAACCAGCCCCGATAACTATGAAATCGTAGTCATCCGCTGAAAATTAATATGGCGATTTGCAAACAGCATTAGATGAGATTAGATGTATGCTTGAATGGTCGAGTGAAATGAATGCTAGCATAATTGACTTATTCGACGTGTTAATATAATAATTATAACATCTGATAATGTTTCAGTTTTTATTGAGTTTAACGTTTTACATCTTCCGGCTTATTTGGGCTTTTTACAAACCAAACTGTTGCTCAAAGTGACATATGGACGGGTGCAAATTTCAGCATTTATAAACAAACTAGGGAATTCGACTTGATCGTTACAGATATTTTTATGGGGGTTGTTAAGTGTTAAGTGTCTATATGTAGCGGTTCCAATATTTTAAATATATTAAATTTAAGTTTAATATGGAGTTCTTATGTTCTTTAATTTTCTTCTTAAAACTACGACCTGTGCAACCTATATAACTGGTATTCGCAGATAATTTCGTACACGCTACGTTTGTTACCTTTAGCCGTCTTATCTTTATTGTTTACTAATAATACTCCTAAGTTGCAGGCAACATTGTAATAATTTTTAATAAGGCAGAATACGCAAATTAAAAAAATATTTTGAATACGGAACAATTCATCCAACAAGTATATATCAAACAAGGATTATTCAATACTAAAACGTTGCAATACAATAGTCACTGAACTAGGAAAGTATCAATTAAAGAACAAAAATCCACAAACACCAAAACTATATGATTTACCAAAATTGTATGCACTAACGCTCCCGCTTATGAAACTTGTAGAAAACTCAGTCACTTGGTACCGGAATTAATCGATTTTAAATCATCTTTTGCAGTAAAAAAAATCGATAGATCTGGTCAAAAAACTACAATATATTACCTTCTCGCCTAATACAAAGTTACTTTCCTTTGACATAAAAAGCCTATTCACATCAATTCAAAGTGATGACGTCAAAAATCTCGTAATTGAACTTATTAATTCGATTATTTTAAATGGATCCCTTAAAGAAGAATTAGTCTTATTATTAAATAAATACATTAATCAAAATTACTTTTGTTTTAATATTCAGTTCAATATTACATGCATGAAGATGGCTTACCAATGGAGTCTCCATTGTCTCCATTGCTAGCTGAAATATACGTGAAAGATTTTGAAAAAAATCATATGTAAATCAAATAGTAATCTAGTCAATTGCACTCAGTTTTGGGCACGCTATGTGGACGACATATTTTCTTTTTGGGCAGGTACAGACAGAAACTTAGTTCAATTTTTGAATTACATAAACATTATTCAGGAAAACATACAGTTTACCACAGGAAAAGAAAACAACAATAGTATTCGTATTCGGGACAGTTTTCAAGTAATTCGAAACACTCAAGACATTTTCTTTAGGGTGAGGAGGTCACTAATACGTCGCATAGAAGCTTGCGGAAGGTGGCGGTCATTGAGCATTTACTTTAAAACTACCAACAAAGATTTATGCTTTTAAAAAGTTAATTTGATATGAAATTCCCGTTATTTATTTAACACCCGTTATTTATTTAACACTTTATTGCTTCCATTAATACTCAAATGCACAATATCTTCGAACTAATTTCTGCTAAAGGAGGCTTATGTAAAACCACAACAACCTTCAATTAAACTATTTTGCGTTTTGTACCTATTTCGTTGTCTGCAGATGTAAGTAAAAGCGAAAAAACAGTACTTACTTTAAATGCTTTTCTTCTCGTAAATGGTACGGTTTTGAGAACTAAAAAAGGATATTTTCTTTTTCATATGAGTCATAGATTTAAAAAATGTGATTTCAAAACGGGGTAAATAACCGTCTAAAACACAGTTCGATGTGCCATCATTTAACAATGAGATTCCCAAAAAATTATGAAAATCGCCGACCAAGTAAAAAAGTTAGCAATATTTACCGTCCATCTATAACTCGGCAGGGAGCCAACACATGTCAAAACTTTTCTTCAGATTTTTACGTGTAGAACACACCCTAAAAGTAGCGAATCCTATTTCTGTGTCACCCTTTATAGACGGACAATTTCATTCTCTACCTTTGCTTTTTATTGCTCGTTTTATCGCAAACATTTTAATCGCAGGGTAATTGTATTGTACCGTATTCGTTGCTGAACTAGCTATATTGCAAGAAGGAAGTGATGAATGGATATTAGTAAAGACCTTTCTTTAGAGACATATCAATTTGTATGTGAAGTATGCGGTTCCGAATTTGACAGCATGACAGATCATATAAAAAGAAGTAAATATTAATGAAGCATGATTGATGAATGAAGGACAGTAGCTTTCTTATGCAGAAAACAGGTTACCTTTTACTGAGGCAGCTAGTACTATCTGAAGTACCACTATGGCAAGTAGACAGATCGACATAGCAAGTTCACCCTTCGCCGTTGCTTTGATGGAAAAAAGCACAACCTCACTAGCAGTGTTGAATAGGTGTTTATACACAATTAGCATCACAGCGGCACGTTTTATTTATATATTCTCAGACTTGCATTGACCATAGAACACTATTACATTATATTTAATGCCTTTAACGTGCTCTGACTAAATTTTTTCTATCGCAGGTAAACGTACATCGATCGCAGTTAATTAGTTTATTAAATGAGTTCTTTTTTAGGGACAAACATCTGGAATCCTAGTACAGATAATGCTGGAAGATATTTTATTTACCAAATACGAATAATTTATATACGTAATACACAACATATAAAAATAATATTAGCAGGAAAAGTAACGCTAACCTTTTAACTCCATATACGAGGGCGAATGCTTTCAGCGTCCATAAATATAAGATAATATTTTGTCGGATAGATCGCTGTCTCTTGAAAACACTGACAAAAAGTTAATAGTCTGACGTTTCGATTACACCTTTTGTCACTGTTTTCAAGAGATAGCGATCTATCCGACAAAATATTATCTTACTTTTAACTCCATATTATCATTTAAACTGGTTATGAGTTTTGCATTTTCATCTTTGTTAAAAATTGTAGAGGATCCACTATCTGAATCATAAAAATAGTTCTGGTCCAGCTACAGTAAATTGGTTGAATGCATCTGTACAAAATAACAACCGCAAAATTAAATCTCTTGACGTCAGCAACGACTGCATATCTTATCGCTGACTAGCTGTAAGGCATTAGTAAAAGAAACATTTTTTAACGGCTCTATAATTTTACTTTTACAACGTACTTCGTTTCAAGATACCCACACACACAGCAGTTGTTCCTTATCATCACATGGTGTGGAGCGCGTTGTCTAAAAGAATAGCAATCTTCTCGTAAGCGATCACGTTTTACTGATATTAAAACACAGGAATTGAGACGACCCAAAACTTCTGTGAAAGTATTTTGTAAATAGTCCATAGTATGATGGGTCTGCGCAGTGACGTATCTATAAATTTTGCTTGAGACTGGTAACACAAAAAAACATGTTAGTTTGAAACAAACATTTTTAATACGAAAAAAATCACAAAGAAAAATCTAGCTTTCCACGATTTTTATTTAGTTATTTATTATCTATTATATGAGAAATATAGATCTTCCACAGGTCTATGAACTGCCGAAGGGCTAATCCAACTAACCTTTCGTGCTTCATGGTTGACTGAAGCCAAGTTTTCAAACGCTTTGACGAGAAAAAGCTCGTTCCGCGGATGCTACACTAACTGGCAATGTTATCAAAATATAAAGAATTTTTTTATCAGTTGAAATATGTCGACATCACAAGATTTGTAAACAACTAGAGCTGTATCTAAAATTACAGACGAATTTTTATGGGTTACTTGCTATGGATCCATTTCTGATTTGAGTTTAAAGAAAAACAATTCGTCCGAAATATGGTCAAACTGACTGACGTATTTACTCAGGCATTTGAGAATCTCATTTATTTCAGATTTGCTCTTACCCATGTAAACAGAGGGTATCATTGTTCATCAAATCTAAACAAAAGGTCTTCGATAACATTTTCAAGCATGGAGTTGCATACACTGATTCTGTAGTATTCTTCTGGATTATTTGTTTTAACATCGCTTCTTTGGTTCTGTTTTTCTGATTTCGAGGCGTAGATATTTCTTTGTCTATCTTTCATTAATTTCTAATATTTGTTTGAACAAATCTATAAAATTTGCTTTACGCCTTTCTTGTGACACTTTCAAAGTATTTTGAATTATAAGATTTGCGTATTGTTTGTCTATTGATTTCGTCCTCAAATCCTAGTATCTCTGATAAGCAACAGATAGTAACAATGAAGTTGGTAGAAGTTGCAGCATCTTTTAGACAATTGGTTCTTGAGGAGGATTCTCGTTGTTTCCATATAGAAATTACATCTACTAAGTCCACAATATTAAATAAACTTTCCTACAGTACAGTACAGAATCCATCTAGTTTCACATAGAGATTTGAGTTGACCATTATTTGTTTGTTTAAAACGAAATTTTTTTTTACCGATGTCTTAAAAATGCAGCGACGTCTTTAAACGTTCCAACAGAATTTCTGATATCCTGCATATTGGAGCTTTTAGAAATCGAAAGATTTCAAGAATGTCTGCTGCACTGATACTTTAAGGCACCTAGTAGACCTCTCGGAAACTGCTGCTGCAGCAAAATCTTCGTAAACCCAGTCTTTATGTAAATAACTGTTACAAAACTTTCAATAAAGTTTATTAGTGAAGTCTATTTAATTCTAAAAATCAGCTGGGATATTAGTCATCTTGGCCAGATGTATGGCATCCTCATAACCTAAAAACAAAGAAAATGAAATGTGTGAAAGCTTCGTACACGAGGTATTTTATTTACTCGTCTTTAGCCATCCAAAACCCTTTAATCAAATCCGACGCTTTCTCTCCTATCATCATACACGGAGCATTCGTATGCCCGCTTGGTAGGTAAGGAATGATACTGGCATCTGCCACTCTAAGTCCATCAACTCCATACACGCGTAACTCACTATCAACTACAGCTTCTACATCTGATTTAGGACCCATCTTGCAGGTAGAAGTGGGATGATAYGTCGAGCTAGCGAACCTTTTGGAAGCACAAAGCCAGTAGTCGTCCGAATCGTAAACTAAATCCTCACATCCGGGCACAGGAGAATTATAGAGGGTGGCGTTTATTTTCTGAAATGCTGTTGTTTCAAGGAGCTGCTGTACAACTCTTATTGCTTTGAGCATCGTTTTCAAATCTTCCTGCTCCGAGAGGAAATTGCCAAAAATCAAAGGTGGTTGTAAAGGATCTGTGGAATTGATTTTGATAGAACCACTGGATTTTGGATGGAGTAAAATTACGCTCATGGTGAACTGATTTGTATTATCAAGAGATTCAGTGTATTTTGTCAGCAGGTTGTCGTCCACTGACATGAGACGAGCGAAGGTTCTATTAAAACTAAGTAAAGTAGCTGGAACTTGCATTATCTCGATATCAGGCTCTGATTTGGGGTCACCATAAGAATTTAAGAATGCCACAGCTGGGATACTCATTGGTCCACTTAAAGGACCCGTTCCGTGCTCCTGAAATTCCTTCATGGCAGCCTGTCCATCATACTGCACCGACACATTCATTGTGACAATTAGACCACAGTACATTATGTGATCTTTAAGAACTTTACCTACAGGCAGATGCTGAACCAAAGGAATTTTTAATATATCAAGATTATCCTTAGATCCTATGCCTGAAAGGATCAGCAGTTGTGGGGAGTTTATAGCACCAGCTGAGACAATTATTTCTTTAGAGGCGTACGCTAAGTGTTTAGTTCCGTTTTGGATATATTCCACGCCATAAGCTTTCCTCCGTTCATTGATTAGTATTCTGGAGGCTATTGTTTTTGGTTGAATATAAAGGTTCTTTCGTTCAGAAGCTGGCTGTAGGAATGAATTGTAAGTGCTTTGTCTTCTTCCGAATTTTGTGTTGCTTTGAGTCTTGCTGAAGCCCAGCACGTTTGCGGAATTGTAGTCAGGATTGTATGAGTATCCTAATTCCACCCCAGCTTTGATAAAGGTTTCTCCAAAATCGTTGAAGTAGCTGATGTTTGTAGTAACTGGACCGTCCGTTCCACGATATGGCAAATCTGCACCTACAGATTAAATATGATAACAAACGCCTTGAAGAACTTAAAATTATCAAGGAAAAATAGGAGCATTTTAGTACATTTGACAAACAAAGCCTTTACTTTTTTAACTCAAGTTCAACCAACATTATCTGTTGTCTTCTAAAACTAAATAATATGCCGGAGCAGACTTTTTGTTTCACAATATATTTTTGATGGAAATTGTAAAAAAATATTGGGTCGCTCGCTTGTGCTTCAAATGCTTCGAGTCTTTTTGGGTTAGGAAATACTATCGGAGTTTCATGCACTCTTGTAAGGGGCATTATCAGGACAGGAACAGGCAGCGCGAGAGAACGGTGTTGCGCCTGGTTTTATGTGGTGTTATAGGAACGACTTTCTTTCTTAGAAGTGTTCTGTAATACCGTGTAATGGAATCGATGAAGATGACGATTAAGGGTGGATTAAAGATGGGCAAACAAGAGTGGTGGATGTTAAAACAAAATGCGGTACATATAAGCTACCTCTAACAAAATTATGCAAGTTGGATTGTCTAGAGATGGCTGGGCAGTAAACAGTTCGTTATGTTCAGTGATACCCTGATAAAGAACATAATAATTGAATTATTTAAAAAAAAGACAATTGTAAAGACTTGTAAATAGAACAGATCAAAAGATATATATACTAAAATATCATGTTTTCTAAGCATTCTCTTTCATTTTTCCAAAAGACCTTGTACATAAGGCAAACTCAACTTTAATTTACTTTGTCCTGGATGAAAATTCACTTAATTCGGACGAGAGCTCTTATTAAAAAACTGACCAAATACTCTTATTGCTATAACCATTTCTCAGTAGCGCTGATTTAAGACCATCAATTTTTTTTTGTAAAAAACTAACGTCTGAGATCTTTGTGCTCTAACAGATAACGTCCTTATTACTTTTGAGTGGGAGGGTGGTGAGATGTGGCATGTAAATATCTGTCTGTGTGTGTTGGCTCTCTGTACACCTTGTGTCCTAACTGTTCAATGTTCACACTATAAA
Source organism: Rhyzopertha dominica (assembly GCA_025024175.1). Lineage (NCBI taxonomy): Eukaryota > Metazoa > Arthropoda > Insecta > Coleoptera > Bostrichidae > Rhyzopertha > Rhyzopertha dominica. Next base: position 4,393,062 of record QCXZ01000075.1, read on the forward strand.
TTTAGATATMCAACGAAGGTAAACTACCATTGCTTTCTAATTCCATAGTAAATTTTATGTCAGAATTTTGACTGTTCAAATGATTTAGAAACCTACCCAGGTCTTCTATACTATGGGGCCAAATAACAAAAGTATCATATATACCAACATTTTGGCTTCAACTGAAAAATGTTGATCCCCACCACTTCAAAATTTTCCATAAACAAATTGGCCACTATAGGACTTAGATGTGAACCCATTACACAACCTCATTTTTGTTCATAAAAATTACCGTTCTATAAGAAATAAGTTTATATCTATCGTGTCACGCAGGGGATCTGTATTAAGTTTGGATTTGATGATATCTATCGTTTCAGATATGGGTACATACGTAAGTAAAGAAACCACGTTAAAACTAACTTAAATATCATGTTCTGAAATATTTAAACATTTTATAACGTCAATAAAGTCTGAATTTTTTATGAAACTACCGGTTTTTCCTACAAAAATTTTTAAATCTGTAACAAGGACTGGCAATCGTACAGACCATTGGTCTTAAGGGGACATTCATTTTATGGATTTTGGGCAAGCCATACAATCTAGGTACTTGCAATCGGAAACAGTTAATAAAGGCTTCACCTTTTTTGAAAAATGTGAAGTTTTGATAAGATCATTGAGGAAGGATCTCGGGATAACTTTTGATATGTTTTCTCGTGTAATATAGTTTTCTAACTTTAGTCTTATAATCTAAAATTGTTGTGGCTGAACTTTTATCTGCTCTAGTAACTAGAATGGACTTATTTTTATTCAAATTTTTCTACCCTTAATTTTTTGTTTAAAAGAACATATACGTTCTACTAGGCTCCAGCAGATAGATGAATCTTCCGTTTCTGAACACTCAGAAAAGTTTTACACAAACGTTTAATAAAAGAAGCTATAAAAATTTGTAGGAATACTAAAAATTTTAATAGAGATTGTGGAAAATATGAGTTTTGGTGACATTTGGAGGGCTATTTTGTAGTTATCTTTTATCAAGTATTTCGTGTATATCTAGTAGATAGGTTATAATTTTATCAGGTGGCACGCATCGCTTCACGTCAACGTCAGAGTAATAATTTTTTATCAGTGGTTTATTATGCCAACGATCTATCCCAAAACATATTATCTTAATACATCAGGAACAGATAAAAAAGAGAGAAAAGTTTAGATCAAATTGGATACAGACCAGCTAGATCAGGATAGCTCTGGGATAAGAATTGTAATATTTTGCTTTCTTTAGGTTTGTTCCTGCAATATTTTAATTGATGATCTGTTTAATATCTTATTATATTTGATTTCATCTGGCAATTGTATTTTGGCGACCGCTTTCTTTGATGTGGATACGTATGATCTTTCGATTTGGGGTATATTACGTGATTTCCTTCCTCCAGGCAATGCCACCTAGCGGTGCCAATAGGTACTTAACCGGTAGAAATAGAGCTCTGTATATATAGAGTCTTAGTAGAAATAAGTACACATGAACAGTATGATACATTGTTAAATTTAAAAAATGCTACAACTTTTTCTACAATGTATCGCAGCCCACCCGCAATCCTTTTTAGCGTACCTTCAGCATAAGTACACTCCGATTTCTTGAAATAAGGCAACACTTCTTCATATGACCAGCCTGGATTTCCAAGTTCAGCCCATCGATCGTAATCAAGCGGATGTCCTCTCGAGTACACTGCATAATTTATGACTGATGTTCCTCCGAGTGTCTTGCCGCGCGGGCAAGTACATCTCTTGTCGACCATGCCGAGACATGCATTTTCTTGAGGTTCGTAGGTGTAGTTCCAATTATTGTCGGTGAATTGCAGCAAACCAGCCAAGCCTGGAATTTCTGACATGGGGTGTGGATAGCCTCCCGCCTCCAAAAGAAGGACCTTCCATTTGCTGATTTCTGATAGGCGGGTCGCAATAACTGCTCCGGTGGAACCAGCACCAACGATTATGAAGTCATATGTCGTTTCTGAAAGAGCGTTTAGTGACTGCACATGTAACTTAGGAGAGTAAATAATAATCTTAACAAATCTAGCTTTATGTTCTAAAATGACATATGAGAAAAAAGTACCATTTTTGTTTGTTTTGAGTGTCACTTATGTATCCTAAAACATATCATTACATGCCAAGAATAATCAAAATAAAGCTTGTAAGCAACGATCTATGAGACTGACTTGTGGAGAGGGTTTTACAGCTTGATGGCCCTAAACTATTGGGATTAGTGGCACGTTTCAAAGTTCCTAAATGGGCCGTATTCAAAAAAATCTTGTTGCATAAAATTTTAACTTTTCGACTATAAATTTTTGAAATTTATTAGTTGCGATAATTTAGAAATCAATAAAACATAGATTTTATAACAAACTGGCGCGACTTGCGACCTATTTTAATGTGATACTTTATTGGGTTTAAATTACCGATGTATAAAATAAAAGCCTTTGCACATCACAACGAATTTATAAAAATTTAATATAAGAAATTATAAATTAGTAAGTAAATTATTTACATTTGTTAGAAAAAATTTACAATAGTGCATAATAAAATTTAAACACGGTATCGATTGTGTTCATTACAGCTTGTTAAGCAAAAAATTACTCACTATCACTTTCACTGCTAAAATCACGATTAACTTCTATGATTAATTCTTGCACATGATTCGTTCTGTACCGATTTTCAATGTCCAGTACATGTCGCATTGACTTTCTCCATGCATCGACACTTGTTATTTCAGCTTCGTGACTAATTTTTAGCAGTATTTCATTGCTGAATTTTCCACCGGTGTTCCCTCGTCGAATTCTTTGTTCCAACTACCCCCATATCATTTAAATGGGGTTGAAAATGCAATGATATGAAAGTAATCGTAGAAGAGTGTGTCCACATTTAGAAGAGAGAATGTCAATTTTAAATTTCTTCGAATTTTTTTTATTAGTTGTATTTGGCATATCCATTACTATTACGCTGTTTGGTGGCAATGTTGGCAATAAAATGTTATTAAACCAATTTTCAAACACTTCCGCATTCACATCAGAATGATAATCGGCGCTTGCTTCTTTTAAGTTTTTGCATCCAAGATACAGGACTCTAGGAACGAAAACATTTTTATCTCACCCTGTAGATCTCATTAAATTAGAAAAGAATGCGATTGAGTCATACATTAAAAGCTATTAGATGAGAAATATTTGTAGTTCAAATAATATTTTTTTAATACCAAATAATACTCATTGATTTATCTACACGAAAAAAATTCTAAAAAAGCCTAAACATAATTTTTGGATACGGTCCACTCCGCTGCAAAACAGTGGAACGTGCCGAACCAGTCTGTTATTTACTACAGCTTCTGGTAATACTTGTAAACCATTGTGAACGGCAATCGGCTGTTCGTATAATGAGTCTCAGAGATCGTTGGTTGCAAGTACACCTACAATCAAATATCAGGTTCACCAAGTAAAAACTGATTTTGCTTCTTTTGTTTTCGAACCAACCATGATTCTAGATTATTACTGATTTTGTTTATTTTAATATCTATTAACTATTTGAACCTTCGGTTCAGCTAGAACACTACACATTTTTTGGCCTATTGATAAAACTAATGGACTCATAAAACTTATACAAGTGGATTAATTTGTGCCCAGTTTGCAATGATCGCTATTGCACATCAACAATTTGAATTTCTCAAAAAACACTAACAAGGTTTTATTATTACTGATTATAACAATTACCTGTTGATGTTAGTATCACTGGTACTTTAAGCAGTAGAAATACAACAGCACATATGTACATTATGTAATAACTCCGTTAAACATATTAATAATAAAACCACTATTGACTAATTGCAGTTTACTGCAACAGTGAGACCGATAATAAGCGCTATCCATAATAATATCTAATTATCTTTGCCTGACCTTTTACAGGTTCAGCAAACCCCGTCTAATATGATGGCTCAAAGAATTCAAGATATGTTTATTTACGATCTTCATTTGCTGTTTAACCAAGACAAAACATATTGCATGTACACTTCAGGAACTGTGCACTGTGATTTAATTACTAAAGCTAGTAAAAATGAGAAACGCGGCGTATCTAAATATTTCACCTTTGGAGGTATTTATGCTGCTGCATAGTACAATTCGTACACATGTACCTGTTCAAAAAACAAGTACAAATTATTACACAAATACTAGGCACATGTAGTAAAATAACACCCAATGCGCCATAACAAGAGGAATAAATAGTACTAATTTGTCATTGGGCTGCTCAATTCACGTGTCCAGTACTTTCTATACTGATTGGCTGCTTTGTAAAAAGCGAGTATTGCATCCCCAATAGCAAAACATAAAGCAAGTTTTGCATCTTTTTTCTAACTTTAAATATACTATTAAATATAATTTTTCTGAGCAACACTTCACTGCATTGTGGATATAAATCATTTAATTGTAAAAAATATAAACCATATTTTGAGATTTTGTCGATTAGCGACCTCGCGGCCTAAAGACAAAGTACAAGAATTTCCAAAGCCTAATGTGAAAAGATTCCTACCTTCGAAAAAAGCCTGTTCCTGAAATTTCGCCTAATGGCCAGACCTTCAAAAATTACGTATATTTTCAGGTTTTGTTAATGGTAATGTAACTGGATACATATTCATTATATAAGGCCAAAGCATGTAAAAAAAAAACAAATTAATTTGTTGACAAAATACGGGGTCTTCCATTATGAGAAACATAACTTTGGCTAAAATTTTGAACACGAAAGACTGAAACTAACTTTGCAACTGGATTGTACATAAAAATTCTACAGGGTGATTCATTAAGAATGGGTAATGTCTGAAGTGGAGATACTACACACCAAAATATGGTGATTGAGTTTAACATGCCTTATACAAATGTTGCAGGTTTACGAGATAGAGGGGGTTCAAAGTTGGAATTTTAATTTGAAATTTCTCAATAATTTTGTGATATTAAGCTGTATCGTCTGGAAATTTGGCAACTTTATGTTTTTTTGGCAAGAGAATTACGAATTTAATGCAAGTTACAGCCTGCTACTTTAGTAAATTACAACATGTCTTATTTGCCTAACGAGCTATGTCTAAAGTGACTAGAAAATATAAAATGAAGTTCCACTTTTAATAAAAAAGACACTCTTGTTTAGTTCATGTAACCATCAGTTCTTGAGTTATTTGCATTTTAAACATTATTTAATGAATTTTGTTTTTAAATTACTATAATGCGGGTAATAACAGTAAAGAGAATAAATAAAAATCAGTAACAGTAATAAAACAAAACTTCAAAATAAATGCTCAAAATGACTTCCACTTCAATACAGTTTGTAAGGCGTACTCTTAAAGATCTTTGAATATTAAATAACATTTGTCGATTATTTTTAATAATATTAACAGCTTCTTGAATTTTCTGTCGTAATTCTTCGCTGGAATTCAATGTTTTTTGTAAACCATGTCCTTCATTTGTGACCATATTGAGAAGTCTAGAGGGTTGAAATCTGGACTTCTAGGTGGGTAAACAAATTCACTGCCACGCCCAATCCACCGGTGAGAAAATGTTCATTCAGGTATTGGCGTACTGGCAGAAAAAAATGTTGCGGTGTCCCGTCTTACATAAACCACATGTTATGCCTTATGATTAGTGGTACATCTTCTAGTCTAGTGTGTTTAAATTTTGTTCAAGGAAGTTTAATTAAAGGGGCCCGTTCAGATTAGAAGGAAGTTCAAAAAGGACCAATAAAAAAACAGATATCACACCACACCAAATATTTACCTTGAATTCATACTGAAAATGTCGTTTTTTTAGAGCATGTGGATTTTTGAAGTCCCACAAATGATTGTTTTTCCAGTTAAAAACACATCGCCTAGTAAACGTCGCCTCATGGGTGAAAAGGAGGTTATTAAGAAAATCCTGGTTTTCGGTTTGTTTACCTATGATAACTTGAGAAAACTGTAGGCGATTTGGTAAATCTTGAGGTAACAAAATTTGGACAGGAGTATAGTGATATGGATGAATATTATCTTTGTTTAAAATTCTCCAGATAGATGGACGATTGGCTTATTCTTGTTGCCGCACTTAACCGATGAGTACTGATATCTGGATTTTCCGAAATACGAACTAAAACCTCGTCTTCATCATTGACATTGATAGGTTTTCCAGCAGCATTTAAGCTTGTCTTCGATTTAGATATAATTTTATATACCTTCTGGCTGCACCAAGTCCACTATAATTTGACTGAGTAAAAACACAAATCATATCACGCATTTCACTGTTAGAAAATTCATTATGTCGTGGCATTTTCTTATTTTAGAATCTTTACTACAAATAATACTAAGTACATTAGAAAAGTACCTACAAAAAACACTCTTATAGTGCCCGTTTTCTAGACGATACTGCGTAAAATAGCAAAATTATTAAGAAATTTCAAATTAAAATTCCAACTTTCAACACTTTCGTAAACCTACAACATTTGCATAATGCATATTAAGCTCAATCACCATATTTTGGTATGTAGTATCTCCAGTACAGAGATTGCCCATTCATAATGATTCACCCTATAATTGCAAAATTTTAAATATCGCGTCGTATATCAAAAATTAAGTGAATTATGTATGGCAGTTTTGTTCTGTACACTAGCTCTTTAATTAAATCAAACAAAACAAGTTTCACGGCTTTATTCTAATTTTCTAATCAAACAATCATATGAAGTGTGCATCTACTCGTTTACAGGAATCCAGAACGCTTTAATCAAATCTGACACTTTCTCCCCTATCATCATACAAGGAGCGTTGGTGTGACCACTTGTCAGGTGTGGAATGACACTAGCATCGGCAATTCTGAGTCCATCTATTCCATGCACCTTTAATTCGTTGTCAACTACAGCTTCTTCATCGAATCTTGGACCCATTTTGCAAGTAGAACTAGCATGGTAAACTGTGCTCGTGTACCTCCTCAGAGCGCAAAACCAGTATTCATCAGAATCGTAAATCAAGTCGCCACAGCCAGGTACGGGAAAATCGTAGAGCGTGGCATTGATGCCTCTAAACGCTGGTGTTTTGAGAAGCGATTGAATAATTCTTATACCCCTCACCAGGGTATCCAAATCCTCCTGCTCAGTTAAGAAGTTACCAAAGATCGAAGGCGGTTGAAACGGATCTGCGGATTCTATTCTTATAAAACCGGTGGATTTTGGATGGAGCAACGCTGGAGTTATAGTGAACTGATTAGGACTATTAACGAATTTGGTATATTCAGTAACCATAGTCTCTTCTGCCAGCAGCATATGAGCTAAGCTCCTGTTAGATGTTATCAAAGTCACTGGTAATTGCAACAGTTCAATGTCTGGGGCAGCATCTGTGTCGTTATTGGTGTTCAAGAATGCCAGTGCTGTGACTCCTATCGGTGCACTCAAAGGGCCAGTTCCTTGTTCGTTAAATTCTTCTAACGCTGAATCATAATCGTATCCAATCGATAAATTTGTTGTGATTATAAGACCGCAGTACATGAGATGTTCTTTAAGGCCTTTTCCAACAGGAAGTTCTTCCACCAAAGATATATTCAACCTTTCAAGGTCTTCTTTCGGTCCTATACCTGAAAGGACGAGAAGTTGTGGAGAATTTATAGCGCCAGCGGAAACAATTACTTCCTTCGAAGCATACGCGAAATGTTTCGTCCCATTTTGAATGTATTCAACCCCAAATGCTCTCTTTTGCTCATCGATAAGGATTTTAGAAGCCATCGCGTTTATCTTTACTTGAAGATTTTTTCTTTCGAAGATTGGTTGTAGGAATGAAACGTAGGTACTTTGTCTTCTTCCATGCTTGGTGTTGCATTGTATCTTACTAAAACCGCTTTCCTCGGCGGAGTTATAATCGGGGTTGAATGGGTATCCCAGCTGACCGCTGGCTTGGATAAAGGTCTCCCCAAGTTCATCGAAGTAACTGATGTTTGTACCCATCGGACCATCCGTACCGTGGTACTTGAAGTTAACATCTGCAAAATGAAATGAATTGGCATGTTGTTGTAAAAGAAGGATAGCTAAAACAATGACAGTGAATAAGACTTCAACAAAAAGTGCAACTAAATTACTAATTGGATTAACACCATGTTGATACTTTTTCTGTGAAAAGAAGAATCTTTACTAAAAATATAATATAAAATACAAGGTTAGATCGACTTTCTGTTTTGCTATCTAATATACAAGTGAATTAAGACTGTCTAATTCTTCAACACCGCCCAATTTTGTTTTAAATAATATTGTCCCAATTTTTCAAGACTCTGGATTTGTTTTGTATGGAATAGTAAAATTAGTAGCACAACTGTTCATCACCATAAATAATTCCTACGAGATATTCACAATTAAAAAAGGTCGATCTGAATTGTTAGTTCTTGAATTTTAGTTTCTAGGTGATATACTACAAATAATAGCAATTAGGTAGCTTTGAATGTTTTTTGTTTCACGAGTTTTACCAGATAGTTCAGATCATCGTTTAGACTATATAACGGTGTGAGTTTAGATTTGTGGTGACCTAGTTAGCGCAAGACTAACTGGAATGAAAACAGTAGTAAGCAGGTCAGCAAGAATGCGACATTTGCTGAGCATGCAGTTCCATGTTTATATTTATTAGTTTGTTATTAGATAATAAACATAGTGGAAAGTAAGCCAGTCAATGGTATAAATAGGAAAATATTGTTAGACGTAATTAGTTGAGTCAAGTTAAGTCGATAAGTCGATAATTCGATAAGTCGATAATTAGTCGGTAAGAGTAGTTAGTAAGTCGCCACTGTGAGACTGATGTAGAATCGTAATAAATTGTGTAACTCGCCATCTGATGTTTCCATCGAAACATCCCTGCTGGGTGGACCAGCTACCCCACATTGGCAACAGCAGTGGAAACCAACTACCACCACCGCAGATTCATTGATTTTATAAATACGAACTTTAACAGGCAGAACAAAATATTATTAACTAAGATTTAAATATAACCCAAATTAAACAGTGTCCAAAACAGAACTTGAAATATTAGGTATAAATACAAAACTACCCTTGGAGAAAGTAAAATATGAAGATACGAACACGATACATGCTATCAAAAAATACAACCAAAGATACTATTTAGATAAGGTATGAGATGCCAAACTTAATTTCATAAAAAGGGTGAATTACATTTAGATACCACAAGCGAGCTCCAGAAAGAGGTCCCTGCCATTTTAAAATCTTCAGAATACTTGAAATCAAACGAAAAAAGTAAAAATTAAGAATAATGAACCCACAAGCTACAATTCTGTATGACCTACCAACAATGCCTATGAAATACCTTTGAGATCGTTTTTTTATTACATTAATGTTCCATCATGTAAATTTGTACGCAAATTCGTCAAAAAATTTTAACACGGTCATTTGAACGTCAATCCAAATATAGCGTTTAAAATTTCACAAGTTTCGCAACCAGGGTAAAAAGTTATCAATACTAAATGACGCTTTTCTTGCGTTCTTTGATGTGTCTTGATCTTTTCACTTCTATATCCCTAAATAATATTTTATCAATTTTAAGATAATGAATAAAATAACTAACTGGAGTACAACTGCTCTTTGCAGGAAACCGGTATACCAACACAAAAAACAACTTGACCACGTTTTACTTCACATCGGATATCACAGCCGTTATTTCTAATCTTGGTAGAAATTTTTGTATCTAATTTCGAAGAAAAATTCTCTACAAAGAAAAATGAAATTAATAAGAATGTATTATTTAGACCCAGATATTATTTTTTCTGGACTTACTTAGTGCGGTAAAGAACAATAAAACTTTGACTTTGAAATTTATAGTAAACCGACACAGTCAGATATTATACTCCTATCATGAACAACTGAACCACTACCAATCAGCATACCATGATATATAGTTTAATAAACAAATAAACAGACTAGTAAGTATGCCAGTTAGGAAGGAAATGTTTAACAAAGAATTCACTATCATCGGTTAGTCCTTAGCAATGGAAACGATACGAAAATTGTGGACCGAATATTTAAACAACGACATAAAACTAGAATACAAAGAATGCTGTTCAATGCTAATAAACGCATTTTCTCCGTAGTCGATTATATTATATTACTATATTAGTAGATTTAATAAATGTGATATGAGAGATATTCTAGTAAATAACAATCAAAAAATCAATACGTTAAATAAATGCGGTATTGATCAACTCAAATGCAAGCAGTTTGGTAATGTATATATACGAAAATCCAGCAAAGCCATTAAAAGTATGATTAAAAAACACATTGTAAGTATAAACTCAAGTTTTGTTAAACCTTTCATTAAAAATATCATTGACGAGATCAAAACGATATCAAAGCCTTACATTGCGAAATAAAAGCTTAAAAGCTTATTTTTTTTGGAACATTTGGAAATTATGGAACAAACATTTTGGCAAATACACAAAAATAAATTTCCACGTACAATACATCTTTGGAATTGCTGAAATTATAAAATCTGCTTTCAGACTCAGGTCAGGGATTTTTGAAACTATATTTTACAGCCACTATAAAACTAAGGGAAGTGGACAAAATTCTATACTTAGCTCAGTAGAATTGCGATGCTCTTTGAAGATCACCGTTATATGGTCGAAACGATAAGACTCACGAAATAATATGTTATCCACCAAAATAAAATCACCTGTTAAAGGAGTTTGTCTGTCATGGGAATTTTTGAGGGTAGCTAGTTTTCATTGAAATAACCGGTACTGTCATTTCTTTCATTTAGTGCCCCATACTTGACTACAGCTAATGATCTACTAACCCTTAGCGTAAGCATGTTCCGACTTCTTGAAATACGGTAATACTTCCAAGTACGACCAGCCAGGATTTCCAAGCTCAACCCAGTGGTCGAAATCTTGAGGATGTCCCCTAGAATACACCACAAAATTTATGACCGAGGAACCTCCTAGTGTTTTTCCACGAGGACAAGAACACCTTCTATCAATCATGCCAAGGCAAGCAGTATCCTGGGGTTCGTATGTGTAGTTCCAGTTGTTGCTAGTGAACTGCAATAGACCAGCGAGGCCCGGTATAGCAGAGATTGGATCTGGATAGCTACCCGCTTCTAGAAGGAGTATGTTCCATTTGCTGATTTCTGATAGGCGATTTGCAATAACTGCGCCTGCTGAACCCGCTCCGATGATGATGAAATCGAATTTCTCTTCTGAAAACAGTACACTTTTAATTCATCAACCCTGGGATAAAGCATAAATATTGGGTGATTAGGGTTCCCAGTATCAAATGAAAGTGTCGATAGTTGCATCGCGTAATACTTTATGTCAGTTAGTTAGTGGTAGTTCGTTGAATTGCTATTTTAAAAGCTGGCGCTTGTGCCCTAATCCGTTGAAGACAGAAGTAACTTGCTTTCATCTCAACAATCACCAAAAGAGGAAACAGCTTCAAGTTATATCAAATAACATAATTCTTAAACATAACTTCTCGCCAAAATAAGTAGAGGTTTTTGGCCGGAGCTGAACCAATTTGCATATTAGCCTGTGTGAGCATGTGTAATTCGCTATCGCGATCAAAAAATTGGGGCAAAAATTTTTTTTCGATTTTTTTTTACATGTGAAATATGACTGGATTTGCATGTTGATAAATAGTAACTTATTATTAAAAAAATGATTTGAATTTGTATGTTGATAAATAGTATCTTATTAGATGCATTATATTTTCCCCGGATTAATGATTCAATATTGCTGCTATATTGAAAATAATACTTTTCGAGTTGTTTATTAAATTTTAGGGTACTAGTTTGAGAGATCTGTATCACTCATTTGCATATTAGCCGGTAGGGGGCGTTTGAGGGCGCAAAATTACGCATTTGCATATTAGCCCAATCGAGCATGTGTGTAATTCGCGATCAAAAATTTTCTTTAATTTTTCGATTTTTTTTGCAGAATGTGATGGGATGAGAATATAACTGGGATTTGCATGTTCATATAGTAATTAGTGAATTTATTAAGTGTCAATTATTTTTATTCGACTTTTTTGAATTTGGTATGATGGAATGAGATGTGAAACTGTGACTGACATTTTGTATTTTATAGCAGTATGTTTCTGACTGAGGCTTTTACGCCCTAGGGAGATGGGATAATATCAGCGAAGGTGGGTTTTGCTGATGTGTAATTGATATTAAATGTTTATTTACTATTATCACATATTGCTATTGTATATGTATGCATGGCGATATGACCAATGTACTCTCCTATATGTAAACCGTTGTTATGATGGTGGGGGTTGGTACCGCGGTCCACGCTCTATATATAGGCAACCCCCAGAACAGGGGTAGACGGCGATTTTTTTTACTATGCCGAATGCTGGATTTGAACCGGGTACCTCCGGTATGACAATTCAGCACTTTACCGCTGGGCTAAACGCAAACTTACCTGACGGCCGTTATTCTTGTCTATTTAAGAGTAGGGCCACTCATCAATTTATCATTTTTAAACTGAGATGTGATATTAGGTAAAACTTACCGCTAAGTCCGCTTAGGCAGCACATTTTGACAGTAAATGGTTAATAATTACCTATGCCCATGTTTTTCTATGGTTTTATACTATTTTTTTGTCATATTTCATACAATGGATTTTCGTTGTGGCCAGCTGGAGGGTTTCAATGATTATCAGTTATCTGGAATAAGAATAAACAAATTAATATTAAGAGTATTCATAGATTTGAACCGTGATTGTGTGGCAAAAACATCAAATAACGTTTACAGCACGGCTTAATTGAGCTAAATAATTGTCATTTCACAACCTAGGCTAATCCACAGCAGGTTTACGATTTCTTTAAAATGAACTAGATAAGAAATTAAAGCCACCAGCATGCAATGATTATCAGTTATCTGGAATGAGAATAAACAAAGTAATACTAAGAGTATTCCTAGATTTGAACCGTGATTTTGTGGCAAAAACGTCAAATAACGGTTACAGCACGACTTAATTGAGCTAAATAACTGTCATTTCACAACCTAGGCTAAACCACAGCAGGTTCAGATAGCTAAGCAAAACGGTGAATATAAGTTTAAAATTACTAAACTAGCATAAATCTACGACTGTTAGTCAACTCTGTTTATATAAAAGAATGGATTTCAAGTGATTGAAGTTATTTTAGAATAAATGAAATACTTGCTACTATGTCTATTGAGAGTCATAGAAGGAACAAGCTGAAGACCAAAACACACACGGTAAGAATGTGTTTAAGGCAGGTAAACTAATAAAAAACACTCTATACTTCGTTGTATATCGTGATTTTCCTTTTTAACTAGTTTATGCATGCTGATTGTAATAAATAATGTTAAAATTGTCAGCTTTTTTTAACTAATTCTGTTCATCAATAAGCATATATTTCTTGTAATTGTAATAAAATTGAAATAATATAATTAATTGACTTTTGTTTGTACTTTAATTAAATATAATTCGCATGTCAGTTATCAATCTTGTAGGTTGAGAAGTTGCTTGTTACCGTCATCTATCATAGCATACAGGATATTTGATGTAATAAATAACAATCAGCTACATGCTACTAGACTAGCAAAAATCTATGATTTCCTAAAACCACCCTCGTACTCCATATGTCGTGAACGTAGTCAATTCTGTTTATATAAAAGAATGGATTTCAAGCGATTGAAGTAGAATTAGAATAAACGAAATTGTGTCTTCACATCATATGGAACGTTTTAAATATATAAAAAAAATTGGCGAGTTTTTTCATTATTTTTGCACTAGATTGCTTAAATTATGCCACTACATGTTTTTTTTCTCTAAAATGAGCAATACTCGTACGCTTAACTTGGCAAAAATACTTGCTACTGTGTATGTTGATAATCATAAATGGAGCAAGCTGATGAAGCACGGTAAAAATGCGTTTAAGACAACTAGACTACTGAAAAATATACTGTGTCGTACTTCGTTGTATATCGTGAATTCCCCTTTTTATTAGTTTCTGCGTGTTAATTATATTAAATAATGTTAAAATTGCCTGCTTTTTCGTCTAAAAGCATATATTTCTTGCGATTGAAGTAATGTACTTAAATGAGTATTGTTTGGACTTTAATAAATATAACTAGCATTTATTATATGTTGAGAAGTTGCTTATTACCGTCATCTATCATAGCATTTAGGGTAATTGACAAATAGAAAAATGACGCGATTTCCTTGATTATCTTCCTAACACTTGCTTATTTAAATTATGACGCAGCATACTTTTTGTCTAATTAGCAGTACATATGTCTCTAAATAATAACAAGAAGCAAATTGAGAGAGCAGAAGCAAACAGTCGATCAGGAACGATGAAAATGTGTTTAAAGGAACTAAACTACTCGAAAATCTACTTCATGATGTGTTATGAATAGTCTCATCAACTAGCAACCGGTATTGACATTGACTAGTGTTTGATTTTAATCAATTCTCTTTCTGTATTTTATGCTCATATAGCATATAGAGCGCTTGACATGGATAAAAATATAACGAGATTACTTTGCCATTTTCCCTTACTTATATTGTTACATGTTTCTCTCTATAATATGCTATACTTATACAGGTCTTAATGATGGTGGGAAAAATACATATTGCTATCATATTCATGTGATAATCTACAACAAACAAATTGATAACCCGAAACATTTGCTGAATGAGCATTCTAAATGGTTTCGAACAAGATTATGACCATAACCAGCTGAATCGGTTGGTTGAAAGGCCGTAATCGAAGACACGGCGAGCTGTAGGGGTGAAATGGTAGCAGATAATCGCTATAAGGCATTTGCTTTCTAAAGTAATGATTGTGGGAAAAATACATATTGCTATTACATTTATGTGATAAAAATGTTTGATAATCTACAACAAACAAATTAAAAGCAGAAACGTTTGCCGAATAAGCATACCGATTGGTTTCGAACAAGATTATGACCATAATCAGCAGAATAGGTTGGTTGAAAGCCCGTAATCGAATACACAGCCAGCTCTAGGGGTGAAATGGTAGCAGATAATCGTTATAATACTCCTGTTTAGTACATAGTACACCTCAAATTCCTCCTATTACAGCTGGAAAAAGGTTGAAATGGTAAAGTTGTGGAGAAGTTAAGACCACTTGCGTTTTTGTTTGTTGAACATGGACTTGCATTGCTTATTCATGTAGGTTTCCGAATGCGTTATCTGATCAAAACAGTCTTATGGAAATTATGCTAATGATATAGATACTTAGAGGAAGTGAGTCGAACAAATTATAGGTAACGAGAAATATAAGGGATATTTGTCGAAAAGTATTCAAATCCGTTTATATATTATCATTAAACTTATATTTCCAATATCGAAAGTCTCCTAGTTAGCTCACATTCCAAGGGCGCATTAAACTTATTGTTTTAGACTGACATAAAAGCCTTAAATGTAGTATGTTGTTTGAACACAATTTTCTGCTATTGCTATTCAAGAACTTTAATTTGGTGAATTAACCTCCGATTAGGCAAAATAATAACTGTAATATATATTTCATAAGTATTATTCACACTTTAAAGTCGAATGAAATAAGAAATTAATATTTTATTTTCTTGAAACTACCGAACTGGCCAATATCGTGCCCGTTTAGTTTGTCATTCATTTCTACATAGTGGTAGCGGGAGCTACGGGGAAGCTAAAGTATGTACGCACTGATATTTAAATATGCATACACACGAGCTTTACACAGGAGAAACATAAGACAACAAGTAGTTTTTTTGTTCTTTAGATAACTTTTCATGCATTTTCTCCCTAAAACTTGCACATTTATGCATTATTTGTAAACCCAATGTATCCGTCGCTGAACCCCATTGTAATAGTTAAAGCTAAAAAACGCTGTCAGTTACCTATTGTATGTCCAACAGCATTAATACTATTATGGTTCTAATATAGAATAAACAAAAATCAAATAACTACAATAATATATCGCAGATAATACTTTGATTTTTAGTGCAGATATTAATCAAATTATCACGTCTTTTTACCAATTAATGGAGATCACTTTAAAAATGTCTACATATTTATTACAGAAATGAACTTCTGACAAAAAAAGGGCACCATTAGCTATTTCAAAATCGATGAGCATGTATTACATGATCGAATGATGTTTTGTTCTTTAAAAGCCTCCAAATTTATGAAACAGTAAATACATAAATCGACAAATTAGTGTCAAATAAGAAAAGGGATCAAGTACACCTATATAAAATACCAAGAATTTGAACAAAAGACGTAATTTTGCGAAAAAAATCATTGAAAATTGACAGGTAATTTTGTAAATTTATAGAAAATCGCATATTGTATGTGAAATGCGTAAATCGACAAAATTAAACCAATAAAAAGAGTGTAAATATGAGTAAAACTTGTTATTATGGTTAGTATATCCTACAGTTATTCAATTTCAGGATAACGTGTTTTATAAATATAAAAATGTTTACTATGGAAAGCATGCCTAAGGAAATTTTCCCCTTCACAGCCTATCGTACAGTATATCGCAGAGGAACCCATCTCACATTAGCCAAAATCAAACATAAATTACTTCTCCTTGTTACCGCCGTATACTACACATTGCCCTTAATGCACCAGAGAAGGCTGTCTTGTTATAATGTAATGATTTTAAATAAATCAAGATTAACGAAAATTCAGAAGCATAAATAAGTGAAATGTTCTTTTGACGAAGTTTATTGTCAAGATAAGTACACAAGAGCGTTGCCATTCTAATTACATGGACATGAAAGAGGCGATTTGTTATTACCCTTAACCCATAACAGCAGATCTTAGACAAAAACAACTTGTCTCGAGCTAAAAAGGTTAGCTTTAATATATTCCGGAAAGATCAGTACCTGCATGACTACTTACATTAGGTGTAAATGTGAACAATTCATTTAAAAATGTGGGCAAAGTCGATCTGAACCTTTATGTTCTTGCTACGCAACGGTATACTTTTTCAATGACCTAGAAGCGTTATTGACATTTTTTTTGCAAATTAAGGCATTAAGGATTCCCATCTGAGACCTAGATTGACATAGCGACTTGCACTTTATTAACCTTTAACTGCAGGTACAGGTGCATTTCATTCACTTAGGAAACTTCAGTACTGCCTCTGATTGGTTATAATGTCAGATATCATTGGTTCCCTCAGTAGGAATGTATTAATCTTAATTAATTTTAGGTTAAATATTTATTTATTCAGTGTGTAACATTTTAAAGCCAGTCTTGCTGATGGATATTGTGCATATTATGAAGTGTACGACGCACCTGAAAGATAAGAACAATCATGAATTAGGTAGTTAATTATCCGAAAACTCTAAAATTCTTAATAACCATGTAGTTTGTATAAGGTTATAACACTGCGTTCAGCACTTACCAGACTTTTTATTGGATAATATGGAATAGTTGCTAAAGAACTCAACTGCATCATATTATGACAATACTTTTTCTTTAAGGAATCTTAAAATAACTTAAACCATTTATTTTAAAGAGGAACTTGAGACGCTGCAAGATTAATATCACAACTCACCCCCGTTGTAGGTTTGTCCCATTTTAACTTATATCCACGACGTGAAATTTGTTATCTAAGCGTTCCCTACAGGATAATCTTGTTAACAAAATAGTTTGCTAGTAATAGCATACGCCATCCTGAAATCATGTAAGACATCTTAACATAAGTACACCAATTTATACGCTATTGTTAACTTGTAGGTAGTATTTTGCAATCATAACTTAGTATTAATACCCTGTGAAGCAAAACCGTTGCAAAAAAAATATTGATATATGTCATTATTATGCTAATTTACTGTTTCATTTTAGAATTTGTACTTATCAATGAGAAAATGTATACCAATGTTCATGCTATTGAGCACTTGTAATTATCTACATATAATCTTTTTTTGGCATTAACTTAGGAAATTATAAAAGCACAAATTTATTATATTATTATTATTATTATTATTATTATTATTATATATTATTATTCTGCCATTGCAAATATTTAAAAATAGGTACTTACCACAAAAGAAGTGTAGTTTATATTCAACAAATTACGTGTTCCTCCAACAACTACACCAAAATAATAATACTTTACTACGGTTAAGCAGGTTAAAAAGGAATAGCTCATCGAAAATTTAGACTTAATATGAAAAATATTCATAATTGTTATGAGATTGGAGTAATTTTATAGAAAGAGAACCACAACCCTCCGATATTGGAGTTTAAATTCCACGAGGCATGGCGAATACGTGAAGAATACGTTATGTAGGCTTCTTATGACTGTCAAAGCTTTACCTACCTACTTTACCTACAAGTATGAACATGATCACCATCGTTTATAGCCAACTAGTCAAATATATTGAGATATCTCACACTTCCCTTGATAGGTAAATTTTATTATATTACATAATATTCCTATTACGTCATTAAAACGATGTTAAATTATTTTAGAACTGCTTTGAGATTTGATGTTTTTCTTTCTATAAAGCATGACAGCAACACATAGAATGATTTAATACACATAGAAAGTGAAATATTTGGAAGAATTTTTTTGTAGTAGCCATTATTCTGATACCTATCCACATCTTAACCCACACCCCCTCATGCACAGAACTGGAGCTGTACGAATCGAAAATTTTGATACGAAACCGTTTTTTTATACGTGGAACGCATTTTTTTAATAAAACCTGTTTTAGAAGATACATAGTAGGCAGCGCATACCTTTACAAAACTTCTTTTATACTTCTGGTTAGATTTAAGCAAGCCGCATTTGATGTGATCCCCAGGGAAGCAAGCATGCATCAGCAATTTGTATAAAGATGATGATCGATTTAAATATATATTTTTTATGTGAAAACACAGAGAGGAAAGTTGAATTTTACCTTGAAATAATACATAAAAGTATTGCTTAAATGTCATAGCCTGCTACATAAATATGTGGGATTTACTGAGTAAACTACTGTACAGTACTGCAGTGCGTGAATCCCAAGATCTATTTCCTCAATATTTCCAATCATCAATGCATATTTCTTTATATGATTTTTTCTGTTCTCCTTTTTTTCTGTGATGTCAGTATACGCCCTAAAAAGTATGATAATCGCACTTTTCTTGCAAATTGAATCGATTTATACACATATCGAACATTTAACTGGAATTTATACCATACTGAAATATTTTTATAATCAACAAATTGTTTATATTCGAAGGTAGTTTACATGCTCATACCATTTCTCTTTAGCTTCAAATACAGTTTTTTTAATACGTATAGCATAAGAACATAGAAGTTGCAGTGTATCATCCATCATTCATTAAACTTGTAACGAAAATCGATGCTGTAGCCGTACTAAATGAAATAAGATCAGTTTTCGAAAGAGAAAGAAACCATTCGAGATTAGTCAAAAACAGTGCCACTTTTATTGCAGTCTTCAACTATGAGATACTCAGCGAAAATATGAAATGCACATTTGTTTAGGTATATACAACACAGCTTCTGGGTAATTAAGAATTTTCTTAATATCAAAGCAATTTGTTTGAAAAACACGGTTAATATCGTAAGGAGTTAAATTACTATCTATCACACTATTTCTTTTTTCAAATCTTGAGATACTTATTCATTTATATAACTACATCTATAGCTAATGACAACTTTTTAAACTAAATCACTTCCAATGAACAACAACTGTGAGAAAACAAAGTAAGGCCTAGCTGGCTGCCGATTATTTTAACATTCTGTATATACACAGTGATCTAGTTAAACTCCGAGATTGAGAAAGTTTATGGATTTTATATGATTTGAAAAAAAAGCCAGGTCTAAATATATGTGAAACAAATAAGGTATATGCAAGGCATAGAATTTCCTTCAACAAAATCAATAAACTTTCTCAATCTCGGAGTTTAACTAGATCACTGTGTATATACAGAATGTTAAAATAATCGGCAGCCAGCTAGGCCTTACTTTGTTTTCTCACAGTTGTTGTTCATTGGAAGTGATTTAGTTTAAAAAGTTGTCATTAGCTATAGATGTAGTTATATAAATGAATAAGTATCTCAAGATTTGAAAAAAGAAATAGTGTGATAGATAGTAATTTAACTCCTTACGATATTAACCGTGTTTTTCAAACAAATTGCTTTGATATTAAGAAAATTCTTAATTACCCAGAAGCTGTGTTGTATATACCTAAACAAATGTGCATTTCATATTTTCGCTGAGTATCTCATAGTTGAAGACTGCAATAAAAGTGGCACTGTTTTTGACTAATCTCGAATGGTTTCTTTCTCTTTCGAAAACTGATCTTATTTCATTTAGTACGGCTACAGCATCGATTTTCGTTACAAGTTTAATGAATGATGGATGATACACTGCAACTTCTATGTTCTTATGCTATACGTATTAAAAAAACTGTATTTGAAGCTAAAGAGAAATGGTATGAGCATGTAAACTACCTTCGAATATAAACAATTTGTTGATTATAAAAATATTTCAGTATGGTATAAATTCCAGTTAAATGTTCGATATGTGTATAAATCGATTCAATTTGCAAGAAAAGTGCGATTATCATACTTTTTAGGGCGTATACTGACATCACAGAAAAAAAGGAGAACAGAAAAAATCATATAAAGAAATATGCATTGATGATTGGAAATATTGAGGAAATAGATCTTGGGATTCACGCACTGCAGTACTGTACAGTAGTTTACTCAGTAAATCCCACATATTTATGTAGCAGGCTATGACATTTAAGCAATACTTTTATGTATTATTTCAAGGTAAAATTCAACTTTCCTCTCTGTGTTTTCACATAAAAAATATATATTTAAATCGATCATCATCTTTATACAAATTGCTGATGCATGCTTGCTTCCCTGGGGATCACATCAAATGCGGCTTGCTTAAATCTAACCAGAAGTATAAAAGAAGTTTTGTAAAGGTATGCGCTGCCTACTATGTATCTTCTAAAACAGGTTTTATTAAAAAAATGCGTTCCACGTATAAAAAAACGGTTTCGTATCAAAATTTTCGATTCGTACAGCTCCAGTTCTGTGCATGAGGGGGTGTGGGTTAAGATGTGGATAGGTATCAGAATAATGGCTACTACAAAAAAATTCTTCCAAAT
This sequence comes from Rhyzopertha dominica, assembly GCA_025024175.1. NCBI lineage: Eukaryota > Metazoa > Arthropoda > Insecta > Coleoptera > Bostrichidae > Rhyzopertha > Rhyzopertha dominica. The sequence goes on from QCXZ01000075.1 coordinate 4,414,204, forward strand.
ATTTCACTTTCTATGTGTATTAAATCATTCTATGTGTTGCTGTCATGCTTTATAGAAAGAAAAACATCAAATCTCAAAGCAGTTCTAAAATAATTTAACATCGTTTTAATGACGTAATAGGAATATTATGTAATATAATAAAATTTACCTATCAAGGGAAGTGTGAGATATCTCAATATATTTGACTAGTTGGCTATAAACGATGGTGATCATGTTCATACTTGTAGGTAAAGTAGGTAGGTAAAGCTTTGACAGTCATAAGAAGCCTACATAACGTATTCTTCACGTATTCGCCATGCCTCGTGGAATTTAAACTCCAATATCGGAGGGTTGTGGTTCTCTTTCTATAAAATTACTCCAATCTCATAACAATTATGAATATTTTTCATATTAAGTCTAAATTTTCGATGAGCTATTCCTTTTTAACCTGCTTAACCGTAGTAAAGTATTATTATTTTGGTGTAGTTGTTGGAGGAACACGTAATTTGTTGAATATAAACTACACTTCTTTTGTGGTAAGTACCTATTTTTAAATATTTGCAATGGCAGAATAATAATATATAATAATAATAATAATAATAATAATAATAATATAATAAATTTGTGCTTTTATAATTTCCTAAGTTAATGCCAAAAAAAGATTATATGTAGATAATTACAAGTGCTCAATAGCATGAACATTGGTATACATTTTCTCATTGATAAGTACAAATTCTAAAATGAAACAGTAAATTAGCATAATAATGACATATATCAATATTTTTTTTGCAACGGTTTTGCTTCACAGGGTATTAATACTAAGTTATGATTGCAAAATACTACCTACAAGTTAACAATAGCGTATAAATTGGTGTACTTATGTTAAGATGTCTTACATGATTTCAGGATGGCGTATGCTATTACTAGCAAACTATTTTGTTAACAAGATTATCCTGTAGGGAACGCTTAGATAACAAATTTCACGTCGTGGATATAAGTTAAAATGGGACAAACCTACAACGGGGGTGAGTTGTGATATTAATCTTGCAGCGTCTCAAGTTCCTCTTTAAAATAAATGGTTTAAGTTATTTTAAGATTCCTTAAAGAAAAAGTATTGTCATAATATGATGCAGTTGAGTTCTTTAGCAACTATTCCATATTATCCAATAAAAAGTCTGGTAAGTGCTGAACGCAGTGTTATAACCTTATACAAACTACATGGTTATTAAGAATTTTAGAGTTTTCGGATAATTAACTACCTAATTCATGATTGTTCTTATCTTTCAGGTGCGTCGTACACTTCATAATATGCACAATATCCATCAGCAAGACTGGCTTTAAAATGTTACACACTGAATAAATAAATATTTAACCTAAAATTAATTAAGATTAATACATTCCTACTGAGGGAACCAATGATATCTGACATTATAACCAATCAGAGGCAGTACTGAAGTTTCCTAAGTGAATGAAATGCACCTGTACCTGCAGTTAAAGGTTAATAAAGTGCAAGTCGCTATGTCAATCTAGGTCTCAGATGGGAATCCTTAATGCCTTAATTTGCAAAAAAAATGTCAATAACGCTTCTAGGTCATTGAAAAAGTATACCGTTGCGTAGCAAGAACATAAAGGTTCAGATCGACTTTGCCCACATTTTTAAATGAATTGTTCACATTTACACCTAATGTAAGTAGTCATGCAGGTACTGATCTTTCCGGAATATATTAAAGCTAACCTTTTTAGCTCGAGACAAGTTGTTTTTGTCTAAGATCTGCTGTTATGGGTTAAGGGTAATAACAAATCGCCTCTTTTCATGTCCATGTAATTAGAATGGCAACGCTCTTGTGTACTTATCTTGACAATAAACTTCGTCAAAAGAACATTTCACTTATTTTATGCTTCTGATTTTCGTTAATCTTGATTTATTTAAAATCATTACATTATAACAAGACAGCCTTCTCTGGTGCATTAAGGGCAATGTGTAGTATAACGGCGGTAACAAGGAGAAGTAATTTATGTTTGATTTTGGCTAATGTGAGATGGGTTCCTCTGCGATATACTGGTACGATAGGCTGTGAAGGGGAAAAATTTCCTTAGGCATGCTTTCCATCAGTAAACATTTTTATATTTATAAAACACGTTATCCTGAAATTGGAATAACTGTAGGATATACTAACCATAATAACAAGTTTTACTCATATTTACACTCTTTTTATTGGTTTTAATTTTGTTCGATTTACGCATTTCACATACAATATGCGATTTTCTATAAAATTTACAAAATTACCTGTCAATTTTCAATGATTTTTTTTCGGCAAAATACTTCTTTTGTTCAAATTCTTAGTATTTTATATAGGTGTACTTGATCCCTTTTCTTATTTGACACTAATTTGTCGATTTATGTATTTACTGTTTCATAAATTTGGAGGCTTTTAAAGAACAAAACATCATTCGATCATGTAATACATGCTCATCGATTTTGAAATAGCTAATGGTGCCCTTTTTTTGTCAGAAGTTCATTTCTGTAATAAATATGTAGACATTTTTAAAGTGATCTCCATTAATTGGTAAAAAGACGTTGATAATTGATTAATATCTGCACTAAAAATCAAAGTATTATCTGCGATATATTATTGTAGTTATTTGATTTTTGTTATTCTATATTAGAACCATAATAGTATTAATGCTGTTGGACATACAATAGGTAACTGACAGCGTTTTTTAGCTTTAACTATTACAATGGGGTTCAGTGACGGATACATTGGGTTTACAAATAATGCATAAATGTGCAAGTTTTAGGAGAAAATGCATGA